>QLTV01004097.1:4003278-4013379 GCA_003457575.1 Thermophis baileyi
TGAACTTGGTATGTCTAGTTTAATGAAAAGAAGGACTAGTGGAGACATGATAGCAGTGTTCCAATATCTCAGGGGCTGCCACAAAGAATAGGGAGTCAAGCTATTCTCCAAAGCACCTGAGGGCAGGACAATAAGCAATGGGTGGAAACTAATCAAGGAGAAAAGCAACCTAGAACTAAGGAGAAATTTCCTCAGTTAGAACAATTAATCAGTGGAACAACTTGCCTCTAGACGTTGTGAATGCTCCAACAGTGGAAGTTTTTAAGAAGATATTGGATAACTATTTGTCTGAAGTGGTGTAGGGTTTCCTTCCTAAGTGGGAGGTTGGACTAGAAGACCTCCAAGGTTATTCTATTCTATTCTATTCTATTCTATTCTATTCTATTCTATTCTATTCTATTCTATTCTATTCTATTCTATTCTATTCTATTCTATTCTAATACAGATCTTCACAAGTCTTTTTAATTTACAAGTTTGCAATTTACAATGTCAAAACTGTTATCAAAAAAGCAGGAAAAAGCTAACAAAAGCATATACTATACTAGTGATGGGAACTATGGAGAAGATTCCATGTTCCCTCTTACCTAAAACACTACAGAAATGTGCTAACATTGTCTTAGTTATTTCCTACATGTATTTTTAAAAATATATAGAGGCCATTTCAACAGCATTTCTTTAATTCATTTTGGAAATCATAATCATGTAATCTACCTTCTAATTCTTACTACTGAATGCAGTAGCTTCATATAACTAGAATCATACATTATTTCATCTAAGTCTATTTCAGTGACTAATATTTATATTTTTATTTCATCAATTTTGTTATAGCTGCCCAATTCATATGCACTATCATTCCAAAGAAATCATTCATAGGCACTATCATTCCGAACATATCTCTTCATCGTTATAAGCAAATGTAAATCTACACAGGAAACTTGCCAACACTGATTAGTTGTAAAATTGCACTGAAATATAGCAACATTTGTTCCACAGAAATGCACATACTGAATTCACTTTTCCACAAACAATAGTAAACTTATAGAATAACATGTCTTCTCAAATGAGACTTTCTCCAAATGCATAGAGGCACATACAACACACACATCTATTCATCTCTTTCTCACAACAGCAACCTAATAACCTTCCCACATTAAACCATGATAATTGTGTAATATAAATAAGAAAACTCAATTTTGGAGCAATAACTGCTGTGACTATTGTAGTCTTACCCATTTGCCTTAGCTACTGACACAGAAATCGTAATAATCCTATTGGCTGAGTCCAAGGCCCACTTCAGTCCAGCATTTTATTTCTCACAAGAACTAGCCAGATCCCTCTGGAGTGTTTGTAAGCAGGAGATGGAAGCCTATCATCATCTCCCAACTGAAAACATGCTGCCCCTAATTGCACATTCTCTCTGAGAGGCGCATCTTATTTTAATCTAGAAGAGACAACCCTACAACTAATGTTGTATACTGGAAGTCCTGTTTATATCTTATGTTTCAGTAGTAGCAAAGGTTGGTTACCAGAAAAAAAATAAATGCAAAACTTTCATTGTCTAATGTGAAACTTTGTAAAACAATAGCATCAATTACAATTATTATACAAAATGAGCTCTTTCCGCTTCTCAGCAAAAGTGCTATAACTAAAAGAAAAGAATCTAACATTTTAAAAAATGTTTTCAATTAAAATATATGGGGCATTTATAAAGGAGGCATTATATTGCTTCTAGTCCTTATTTTAAAAAAGTTGTTCCAATAGGCTTCTCATACAATATTTTATGTTGGGTTTTTTTTCCAACTTCACACATTTAAGTTAAGGTCTTGGTCATCAGTGCAGCCCATAGCACACCCTGGGTTAAAATAAAGCCTAAAAGGGAGACTTTGTTTAATATTTCCATTTCATTTCATTCTACCATCTACAATGTGTGATGGTGAAATGCTCTCATGTAGACCTGAATCAAAAAGTTTTATGTTTTTAGGAGGCTACATTGCAATTTAGGGCATGTTTAAGTACTGTTAATTTTTCTTTAACTAATCCGAACAGATGGAATAGTTACTTCAATAATAAGCATTCTAAAACATATAGGACACATAGGTACTGATGAAAGAAAACATATGCTTTTTAGTTCAACGGAATTCTTGTTTCTTTGCATAAATTAATTGGTTAATCAATAAAGCTATAATAATAATAAATTAATTGGTTTCATTCAAAGTTTATCAGTTGGACTTTTATTACTTTTTAACATAATACAGTACATTGCCGTTAGTAACGGCTCTTAGAATTATATAAGGCTAACTTAATCTCTTACAATTTATATTGATGTACATTCATTTTCTATATTTATTTTTTTGCCTTACCTGTTAAAATTACTTTTAAAAAATCTAGAACCACAATGGAAACTCCCATTGGAGATACCAAAAGTGCAAACAACTGTTATTTTCAAGTGCTGGAAATATGGCAAAAAAGCAAGTAAGTATATGCTACATAGGTATATGTAACACAGGGATGCAGTTATACTATTTACTATCACAAAATATTTTACCAAGAAGCCAAATTTATAAAAACTAAGGAGGTAAATATCATCAAGTGAAACTCTTTCAAAAAGGCTCATGGGATTAGTCCAATGTCTGAAATATATGAATATTGTTTCCAAGGAGAAAAAAGTTCCTGCATAAATCAAGATTGTAAATCATGAAAATTATTGTCAGGTTTTTATAATAACCTAATAAAGGTTTGCTTTAGGTCAGAGTAGTTGCTATAATAGTTCTTTGAGTTTTATGATCCCTCTCTCACAGAAATAGATTCCTTCCACTCAGTAATAAAAATGCTATTTATCTGGTGCCAAATAGATAAGAAATCAGCACTGACAATATTTAAGACAAATTTTTTCTAGGAACTGATTAACTACCCAGATCTATTTAAGTCAAACCTGATATTCTATTCTATATCAGGTTTGCCTTAAAACCTGATCCTGATATTCTATTTGAAACAAAGGATAATTAGATAAGACTACCTTCTCCCATCATAGAGAGTTTTTTCTCTTTTCTAAAAGAAAGTCAGATAAAACTATATGCAGAAGGAAGCTTCTAACTGCATATGGGTTGGTGGCCAGATGAAACTAGAGAAAATAGATCAGTGATGGTGAACCTTTTCGGCACTGAGTGCCCAAACCGGAACACGTGTGGGCGCACCAGAAACCTGAAGACCAGCTGGCCGGTGCGCATGCGCGCGCCGGCCACATGGTCTTCGGGTTTCCAGCGCACACATGCGTGCCAGCCAGCTGGTCTTCGCGCAAACTAGAAGAGCAGCTGACGATGGCGTGCGTGCCCACAGAGAGGGCTCTGCGTGCCACCTTAGGTTCGCCATCACGGATATAGATAATACAGAAAATATAGACATTGGTATGATGTTATGTAGGACTGAGAGAGAATATAGAGAATATAGACATTGGTGTGATGGTATGTGGGAAAGATCTTGGCAATAGGGTGAAGAGATGCTGTCTAGGGAATGGTCAGATAAGAGATGATGTAGCCCCGCAGCCCCTAGTTTCTTGGGCTGTAAAGTACCTGGCAAGAGATCTGTACTTTCAGACTTGCAAGATTCTGTTAATGTACTGTAGCTTTATAATAAAGTAGAATTAGCTTATCTGGTCGTGTTTCCTGTCTGGTCTACCTGATAAAGCTGACAATTTGGCTATACACGCTCATTACTTTCAAAGGAATGTGCATTCAAATGTATTTAATACATAGAATAGATTCCCAACAAAATAAATCAGATCCTGCAATACACTCAATACAGTATTGCATCAAATTTTGTATACAATTCCTCCTTTATTGTTACAGTTGATACAGTTTTGTTGGATATGCTTGACATTAAAAATATTATACATTCCCCCACAGAATCAATGGATCAGGAATAGGAATATGCTCCCCTCCTCGATGTTTCCTATCCTATTTCCCCTACTTATCATTGCCGTCCTGCCCATGTCTGCCTTAACCATGGATAGGGGTAATATATGGATAGTTATTAACAATTGTTAATGGAAGAAATACCATTTATATTATAAGGGGCTTCTGTTGGAGTCAGGGCACGATCTCACAGTTCTCTGCCCTTCCAAAATCTATGGCTAAGAAACTGGGACTATTATAACTGTATTAGAAAGCCAGTTTGGTCTAGTGGTTAAGGCTTCAGGCTGGAAAGCTAGAGACTGAGTTCCAGTCCCAGATAGAAACAAACAAATGTACCCTACAAAACTGCCTGCAATTTAACTATGGAATGTACGATTTTTAAACTTTCGTTGTAATAGGATATTTTAGTACAAACCAGCATTGTTTGGAATGTTAATCTGAGTCTTATTTGAATGTAGTCTTTTTGCTGCAGTTTGGTAAAATATTTCAAAGAAGGCAGTTTTTCCAAGAGAACAGGAAATTCTCTTGTGCTCTGTTATAGCAATAATATGAAAATAACTAGAAAGAATGAAACGCCTTTCATTTCAAAACATTCCCTCCCACTTGTCTTTCTTCAGGTGAGTCTTTATTATGATGCCGCAGGCAGTGTTAACTTTAAATCTGTCTAACTGAGCTCAACAAAGTTGCTGCAATTTCACTGCTTACTGGGATCCTAAACCAGGGGACAAAAAGCCTTGAAATGTAATTCCATAGAGCTATGCAAGTCTGCCTAGCATGTTTAGAATATCTTACTAGAGCGATTTTCCAGAGGGAAACACAGAATAGTCAAATTAGATGTACTACTTGAAACCAAGATTCTCCAGCTACCTTCCAGGTTACTGTTTTGAAGAACTGACATGTTTAATGAGGAATGCAGTCCTGAGAATGAAAACAAGGAATCGACCATTGCCATAAATTACTAAGCTTGCTCTCTGCAGCTCATATTTTTAGTAACAAGAAATGCTACAACCAAAAGGAAGTTTCTCGTAATGATATACTGTATGTATTCTTTAACAATTATGGTACAAATAAACATTTATGCATCCTGCACTAATCCATAATGTCTGTGTGGTAGTGAGAGATATCTTATTTCAGGATCTTTTATGCAGATTCTAGCACTTACTTGATTTATCTATAGAAAATTGCTCAATCTATAGAAAAACCTAATTAACAATATAAAAATAGACATATAAAGCAGCAATAAAAATAGTAGCAATAACATAAACTCCATCTCATACTATTCAGTCATCAGTTAGATATCAATATTTACCTTATGTCAGACAGGAAGAGCTGGGTTTTCAAAAGCTTCCTGAAAGTAGAAATCTATGAATGATTTTAAAGATGATAATTTAACCTTGAATTGCACCTAGAAAGAAGCTGGCAGCCAATTCAGCTTTTGCAATACTAATATTTTATGTCTAAATCTAATACTTGTGTTATATGTCTAAACCAGCTGGTCCCAATTAGCAAATGTGCAGTTGCATCCTATATCAGCTGTAATTTCTTCAACTGTAGTCCCAAGTACAGCCCCAAGGTTACAAGGTCATGAGTCACAGTTGCAAGCATTTCTTGCATTGAAGACTCTCAACTGGCACATAAAGGCTCAGCTGAGCCTTCCTAGCTACATTTTCCAATTGTTCAGGCATTTCTCAAGATGACACTGACACTCTTTGGGAGAGAGCAATCCCACTGAGAGCTAAATCTGGTATTGTCCCAGATTTAAGTACATTCTGAACCAACAGCTACTCTGTGTCTTGCTAAGCCTAAATCTTTTCTCCCCATCCAGAACCTTACAGCTTCCAGATACCAGGTGGAGACTTCCATGACATATTCCAAGTGGCCTCTATTGAGAACTGAGTACCATCACAATCTGTGAAAAAGACACATGCATATAATGCACAAGGAATCAACTTCAAGATATAAATCTGGATTCAATGAGAGATGATCTTTATCATGGATGCAGTGTTGTGTTTTACAGAGCTCATCTGTGAAAGCAAATTAAGTTGTGCTGACTTTATTGATATATTGTAAAGATAACAGTCGTATTTTTCATATGTAAAATGCAATTTTGTTTTATAATTTAATATAATAAGTTTTGTTTAAATGGGAAGGAAGGAAGGCTTTTAGAAGTATTATTTCTCCCATACAAGCCAACTCAACCCATTTGTGATACATACTACAAACTTTTCAGAAACAGTCATAGTTTCAATAACTGATTGTGATATTTTTGGAAATAGTCTATTCTCTCTCTCTCTCTCCCCCACTTACCTACTACTTTCCTCCCTCCCCACACACGGGGGGGGGAGGAAGAGGGGGGAAGGGGAGAGAGAGAGAGAGAGAGAGAGAGAGAGAGAGAGAGAGAGAGAGAGAGAGAGAGAGAGAGAGAGAAAGAAAAGACCCTTGATCTCTACTGGGCTAACCTTTGAATTCTAGCCATCAGTGAAATTCACCTTCACTGAAATTAAAGGAAATTAAAGAAAGTCTCTAATTAAAAAGTTAAAATTCCTTGCCCTTTTGTTCAAGCTTACTTTCTATATAAATATATCATGTTTTCATTCTAATGTAGACTACTCTGTGAAGAATTAATACAATTTCACACAATACTAAAATCAATTTAAAAAAAATCCATGAAAATGAATAGATATTCTCAATGACAGTCAACAGAAAATAATTATATTTTTGTGAATTAATTGTTCTTATAATGCCAGTGAAATTAAATAAACCTAAGAAGTACTGTTATGAGGTTTAGTAAGAAAACCAAGTAGACTTGTAAACTATTTGACTCCAAAGCAGGAAACATGCTTCGGCCTTGACATGAGTGTGCTCACTCTACCTGCTGGAGATTTCTTAAAGAAACCATTGCATAAGAAGACAATAATAAGGTATGATCACATATCACCAACCTGTCACTGTCTTGTTGTCTCACACATCCATTTTGGGCTTGTACAACTATTTTGCAAGTCCAAGAAGAGAGGCTGCTTCTTTACCTCTAACAAGTACAGCAAATTCTTGCTTTGGATCTGAGTATCTCACACACTGTGTCTAAGGTATTTTTAATTTAAAAAGAGCACAAATTCACATTTAGATGTCACAACTGTATATGCTTTCAAAACATACTCAGAATAATGTTTTCAAAATTCAGTAAAAAAAAGCAAATCTAAGAAGCAGGGATTATCCCTTAATAATTCAATGCAATCCAATCTGAAATGAATAGGCTTAGTTTAGATTCCTTTAATTGTTCAAAGAAGTGAAAAATAGCAATGCTCAACTACATATTACAAAACATGAGAGAAATTCCAGTATCATAGACAAGGATATTAGGAATAATCAGATAATGCGAGAATAAGCAATATTTATATTTTTTCCAGCAGGAATAACAGACTTTTCTTTCTTGCGCTATGCATTTTCTTTTGTTCTCTTATTCTAATCTGATTACAGAACATGGAATATTCCTTGCACTGAAAATACAGAGGCCAATGGACAATTGGTTCATCTGGTTTATGGCCCAACAGTTTTCTATGTTATACAATAAGGGTGCAGCAAGTGGAGAACTGATTACCATATGTAGGCAGTTACAATTTAAACCCAAGGTCCTCCATACAGTAAGAACCTAAATCTGTTTTATATAAAGTCAAAGTTATAAATAAAATTATTATTTAGAGTGACTGTAAATAAATGGTAGAGAAGTGCAACAAACAAATATGTCAAAGCAATAAGCTGCAAAAATTAGATGTTACTCTTAAGTAGTCCTATTTAAAGCCTAGTCATTCCATCCCTAGGATGGATCTGCTGTCCTCTTGCCCTGCATGCCCTCTTTCTACACCTTGCTCTTTACTTCTCTGTACTATCAGGTCAGGAAGAAATTTCAACAAAACTCTTCCTCAGGCCACTGATATCTCTGGGAACCAAATCCATTAAGATATTTCTGACTCCTGCTCATGCTACTTTAACTGTCTGGTGAACAGGAAGGAACTGATAAAAATAGGATTACAATGCCCTTACAGATGAACTGGCAAGAGACTTGATTGTGATTGATGTCTGAATAAACATACAATAGCAGGCCATACATCTCAGCAAGGCTTTGCTAGAAACAGGAGACGAGGGTAGGTTTTCACTGGCTAGACTGTCACGTTCTGTTCTCAATGAAACATTTCAGTACAAAGCCCTGTAAGGAGATGCTGGTTTGCTTCTTTCATTAAGCCAGAGAAACAAATTCGACAAGCTTGCCATTTATACGGCTGCATAAGGGAACTGTAAATGTACAAGAATGAATGAGTACCCCTGCTCCCCACATGGTGGAAACACAGGTAGTCCTCGACTTACTACCACAATTGAGCCCCACATTTCCATTGCAAAGCAAGACAGTTGTTAAGTGAGTTGCCAAGCATCCGAATTTTGTTCACATGACCATAGGGAAATGGCAACAGTCGTTAAATGTGAAAAATGGTCATGTGTCATTTTTTTCAGTGCCTCACAGAATCCTCACTAAATGAAGGGTTGTAACTCGAGGACTACCTGTATATGCCTAATTGAAGTTCAGTTTAGCAATGCATTGCAACTGTTATTGGGGATACCAATGTTTTCCACAGGAACCACATCAACTGCTGACATTACCTACTTAGATATATGAATATGGTAAACCTGGCCAAATTAATATTTTGGAACAGGATTGCTACATAAATTGTCTTGTGTTAGCAAAGCTCTTAAGTAAAAAATAATAAAAGTGTTTCAACCACACTTCTAACCAAGCAATACTCCTTCAAGGCCAAACATTTGGACCTGGAATTGTATTCTAATTAGCAAGAAATATTTAGAGCAAAATTTCATTCTCCTGCTAGACATTGTGGGAGTCCATTTTTATCAAAGCCTTCAGTTTCTAATATCAAATCCCTCATTATTCCAGAGGGCTTTTACCATCAATGAAATACAGAAGATTCAAGAGGATCAAGGAATCAGAGGAAAAAAAGTATTTCCTCCCGATGAAATGTCATACTGGATCGTTTCTTCAGTGAAAGGTTTAGATTACATTATTTAATTAAAGCTGAATAGATTACATTTTGTAATTATATATATTTGTGTGTGTGTGTGTGTGTGTGTGTGTGTGTGTGTGTGTGTGTGTGTGTGTGTGTGTGTGTATAAAAGCCTGTCCTACTATCTCTAGATCCATGGTAAACAATACTGTGTTTCTCCAAAAAGAAGGCCGGGTCTCATTTTCTTTTGACCCCTGAAAAAACGGCTAGGCCTTCTTTTTGGAAGATTCTAATTATTGACTCACCTCGCGGCGGTGGCACCGACAGCCCAGCCCAGCAGGAGCCCACTGCTGGCCTACTTCTTCTGCTGCCGCTTGCCGCCACTCGCACACATTGCCTTGGCCTTCGTTTCACCTTCAGATGCCTGCCGGAAGCTTTTGGCTTCAGATGCCTGCCGGAAGGCATCTGCAGCCGATCTATTATCGGCTGCAGAGGGCTTTCCGGAAAGCCCTCTGCAGCCGATAATAGAGCTCCAGATCAATCCGGAGCTCTGTTATTGGCTGCAGATGCCTTCCGGAAAGCCCTCTGCAGCTGATAACAAGAGCTCCGGATCGATCCGGAGCTCTGTTATTAGCTGCAGATGCCTTCCGGCAGGCATCTGGAGGTGAAACGGAAGCCAGGACGATGTGTGCGACTGGCGGCAAGCGGCTGCAGAAGCGGCTGCAGAAGAAGGCGAGGCAGGTGTCGGGGTGTGCGAGGCCTGGTAAGTAGGGCAACTCCACCCCCCCATCCCCACCCTAGCTTATTTTTTACCTGTGTGCCTCGCCCCACCCCCTGCACCCTGGGGTGGGTGGGGTCTTAATTAGGGCTAATTTTGTGGGTGGGGCTTAATTTGATTGCATGCGCTCAAAAATGTGATAGGGCTTCTTTTCAAGGTGGGTTGTCTTTTTGGAGAAACACAGTGTGTATGTATGTATGTATGTATACACATACATACATACATATATATACATACACACACACACACACACACACACACACACACCTACAGTATGTCACAGAAGTGAGTACACCCCCTCACATTTTGTAAATATTTAAGTATTTAAGTACATATGACAACACTGAAGAAATGACACTTGGCTACAATGTAAAGTAGTGAGTATACAGCTTGTATAACAGTG
>QLTV01004097.1:4028903-4056164 GCA_003457575.1 Thermophis baileyi
CACCCCCCCGCAGCCGTTCGGCTGGGTGCGGCGAGTTCTTGGTCTTACCTTCCTGTTGCAGCTTGTGTGGCTCGCACCGCTATACTCAAGGTGAGGTTTGCGCTCGGCCTTAAGAGTGTGGGCGGGGTGATGTTGGGCGGTGCATCCTTGTGTTCCCGCGCAGTAATTGGTCTCGGTCATATCCGGCCCGGGGGCCAAGATTTCTCCACGGACCACCAAAATTTTCTTGCGGACCACCAGTGGTCCGCGGACCACCGGTTGGTGACCTGTGTTCTAGTCCAACCTCCTGCTCAAGCAGGAAACCCTGTAACATTTCAGATAAAATGTCGTTCAATCTTTTCTTAAAAACCTCCAGTGCTAGAATACCAACAACTTCTGGAGGCAAATTCCAATTATTCCAATTTCACTTCCCACTGCTTTCTACATGACCCTACCCTGTTGATGGGTAAGTACCACCTAAAGGAAAGATGACAAAAGCTCTTAGTTCTGATACAGGACTTGGCTACAGACAGATCTATTACTAATATCCATAAAAACAGCGTACAAGTCTATGACAAATGAATGCTGCCAATCCAGATCTTCCCTGGACTCTCTGAAATGACAATAAATATATAATCTAGATAACTGTAACTTCATTTTGGATATACACACATTGCATACAAAGGGTATTATCAGCATAATTTTCAACACTTTTAGGTTTATTATTTTTATATGAGGTAATTTTCCAACATACAACTCACTCATTTAAATGAAGTTTGAATTGCTTCTGTTGACTAAAAGGAAAAATAGACAAAAGAGGGAGGGAACATTTCGTAAAGTTCTGATTTCATTTTTTCCCCACAAGGCAGGGGTGAAATCCAGCAGGTTCTGGAGACTGGTAGTGGAAATTTTGAGTAGTTCGGAGAACCGGTAGCAGAAATTTTGAATAGTTCAGAGAACCAGCAAATACCACCTCTGGCTGGCCCCAGAGTAGGGTGGGAATGGAGATTTTGCAGTATCCTTCCCCTGGAGTGGGGTGGGAATGGAGATTTTGCAGTATCCTTCCCCTGGAGTGGGGTGGGAATGGAGATTTTGCAGTATCCTTCCCCTGCCATGCCCACCAAGCCACACCTAGCAAGCCACACCACGCCCACCAAGCCACGCCCACAAAACCGGTAGTAAAAAAAATTGGATTTCACCACTGCCACAAGGTTACAATTGGATTCGATTTTTAACAGTAAAAGTAATACATAAGACAGGAGTGAATCTTCCCTTTGTTGAACCCTCAGCCTGTTCTGGAAACAGGTCTTAAAGGAGAAATGAGAGTGAAATAACTTCTCAAATGTTGGGAACATTAACTCCCATCATCCTTTAAAATTGGCTATGCAGTTGATGGGAGTTGAAGTCCAAACCAACTGGAAGAGATCAGATTGCTGATCCCTGAGGTAAGGTAAATTCTTCTCTTGCATTCTTTTTTGTGGTTAAAGATTGATACCTTTTTAACTAGTATGGACATGAATGGGAAAATGTTTTAAAGGTCCCATTACATTTAGGTTATTTGCAAGACATCAGGAAGATAATCTAAATTCCAAATCATGCAGAAAGATTTTGGCACAAGACAATTAAACAAAGTATTATGTGAAGATAATATTCTACTCTCTTTCTCTCATCCTGGTCTCTGGCTATGCATACATGCAGGTATGTGAATATTCATGTATATGCATACATACAGCATCCCTTCTGTTTTTCAAATAGACTTGAAGTATAAAAAAGTAGAATTTCTTTCTTCAATTACCCAATACAATACAAACATAAAAACGAAAACATAATTACAGCTTTTAAATAACTTAAAATAAATAGCAGACTGTCATAATTCCTTGTAGTAAACATTCAACTTAAGCATTTTTTATTAAGTGCATAAGGAGTTAAATGAAGAGGAACCCTGCCATGATTAGTAGAGACATACGTGGGGACATATGAGATCTTAACTATGTGCAGTATCTAATTAGTAGATTACTAACAACAGAGCTATGAGAACAAGCAGACTTACAATAACCATCATTAAGTGTCTTTCAAATAATACTTTTTTTCTTCCTTGCAGTGAACAGATCATACTACAGATGAGCTCAGTTTAGTTTTCATATGAAAGCTGACACATTGAAGTAAAGGGAACAGCATCAAACTTAATTGGACGTTATTTGTTCAGTTTTATCCATTTACTCAATTTCTGCTCTCTGAAGTAAGAAAGTTATGGGTTTTTTTATTATAGAGCTCAATGATTTCTTTTAAAATATATATATCCCTTTTTAGAGTGCTATGATTAAACTACTTTGCGTCATTTAAAAACACACAAAAAAAATCTGTTATACTTCTGGAGTACAGCTATTAAATAAAATCAGGAGTTTTGAATTTCAAATTTATTATGTAAAATAACGGATTATTCCAGACTTTGCTCATAGCCTTAGTTTTCTAACAAACATACAAGAGTTTGAGTTATGGAGTATCTATTACTTCCCTTATTCAGAAGAAATTACATACTATGTTAAGATAAGAATTTCACAGATTGTGGAACTAATTACATATGTATCCACATAAAGGTAAATTTTAGACTTACCAAGGGGCGCCATATATTCGGAATCCTTTGACGGTTACCTCAGAATCTTGCAAGTAAATACTGTTTGTCAAAAGTGACTGAACATTGTCAAAGTCCTCTGGTTTCAATTTGGATACAGAAGGAAAGCGGTAGTAATCCTGTTTTACAAGGTCTGCCATGAATTCCTTATCAAATGTTAGTTCATGATTCCCAGCAATCACTATTTTGTAATCATATGGCAAGTTTCCTGAAACAATACAGAAATAGAGCAATTATTTATTTATGAAACTACTGTCCCAAACCAAACGTAGATCTTACTTTTAAACTCACACTGGACAGATTTTGTTCAAGGAAAATCACAAGAAAGAACGGCATATTGTTAACATTATTTAGAGGGTTGATGAATTGAAGAAGAATTTACAGAATAGTTCATACAGCTGGTCATCTTTTTATTCAGAAGTATGCAACCTCAACTCCAGAATCACAATCACCTTTCTAAGAGTCCGTCTGAAACTCACTTGTCTAGCAGAACAGGAACATTAATACATATGTAGAGTGTAATCACGTTAATTATATACAATTGATTACATTAAACTCTAAATTTAAATTTAAATAAATCAAATGTAGTTTTTGTTATGGCTGTAGTCAATATTCTTTGCTCTACTCCACCAAGTTTTATGTTCTATGTTCTACCATCTTTGAAACAATGACACCAGTATTCCATTGAAAGGCAACAGACTGGAACTCAGTCCTTGCTGTATTCATTAATGGTTCAGACTCACCTTTCCAATCTGGTGTCTCCAGATGTATTGGGTTTTTCAATTCCCTAACTGACCAAAGTTTGCAATCTACATCTCAAGGACATCAGATTGAAAAAAGGTTCAACTGAAATTTATTAGAAAAATAAGCACTTTCTATTACTATTACATACCAACCTGATGGCACACAACCATTATGGCAATCAAAAACAATACATCATGCCAGATTAATTAATATGGTAATGTTAACTCTTATGTTAAGCTGTTAAGTCTTGGCTTATACTATCTGAACTATTTTTCTTTCTTAATTATTCACTCTCTCCAATCTTCTTCGTATTTGCTATCACAATTTTTATATTATCAAAATTTTTCAAAGGGGAAAGTTTTTCAAATTTCATGAACCCCCTCCTCGCGTTTGCCTTGCTTGCAATCACTGCTTCAAAACGACAATCACTGCTACTGCTTTCTCTAGACTACAATTTTAATATTAAAAAAGGGAATAAAAAAATAAAATAAAATGGACCACTTTATAATACATTAAATGTGATTTATTATCCAAATGAACCAAGAGAAGGATCCACTGACTCATTCTTGATCACATTTCAAATAGCCCATAATCCTGTTCAACATTACTGAGCTAAAAATACAGTAGGACTGCATAGGTATGCATTTTTGTCAGCCCTTAGGACATCTTTCTAATAATAATTTAGGGAGGTTTTTTAAAAAAATCAATATCACTTAGAGAAGAAACTTCAATGTGTCACAATGTATATACATATGTCAAGATAGCCACTTAGGTTCAGGCTATCACTGTAAAGGTATGAAAATGATGAATTGTTTCATTTGTTTATCTTGGAAAGGTAGCCTATACATATGACTGCGATATCATATGGCCATTTATTAACATTATAAAGAACACTGCATTCATTTTCTTAAAATTCTATTCATCATAAACTAAAAACTGTACAGGTCAGGTTTCTGAATCCACACTAGCTTAGATCACTTCCACAAACACAGCAGTTTTAGTGAAGTCAACTTGATACTTCAAAATTTTGCAATTTGAAAAGCTTGTTTACTGCTGGTACACTATTCCATTCATGATTGCCAAATTCTGTTACTCCGTCTCTACAAAATGTTAAAAATGCATTGAATGGATTGGATCCTTCTTCCATATGTGATGCCAATGCTGTAAAGCTCAACAACACTATGATTCACCTACAAAATGGAAGTAAACTTGGAAACCATTTGAGGACTACAATTCTATACATGGAATTGGGCCACAATCCAAATTTGGATTCTAGAGTTTTTATGTTCATCTGACATATAGTTTACATATCACTGACACTATTCAATATACTGTTTATTATTATAGTTTTCCCCTTCTTTTTGATTTTAATTGTGTTAATCAAATATACTTACAGTTTAACAGAAATATTATTTGATTACAAATTGGGTATGAAATGCCTTAAAATACTTGGTTGTTGCTTGTATATTAGAATGTATTAGCCACATAACACTTTAATTTTATGTACCACAAATCAAGAATGATCCCAGTCAGCTGCAACTGTACAAGTCAGAAAATGGGCTAAAAGTGAAATTATAATTAGAGCACAGTGTACAAAATTAGTGTACAAAATCAAATTGTAACCCAAGTATCCTAAGGAATATTTGCCTATAACTGCAAATAACATTGTTGTTTTTCATGATGAAGAAAGAATTACTTTCTAGACCAGCGGTTCTCAACCTGTGGGTCACAACCCCTTTGGGGGTCGAACGACCCTTTCACAGGGGTCGCCTAAGCGCACTCAAGCCCACCACGTCCCCTTTGTCACCTCATCACGTGCGGGGAGGGGGCGGGGAGGGAGTTGGGGTGGCGGGGTGGGGGGTCATGGCATTAGAAAGGTTGAGAACCACTGTTCTAGACTATATTTTGCCAAGGACTGGCCTATGTTTTTAACTTCACAGTATCTTATACAAAGTTCTATTAAGAATTTTATAAAAAATAGTGAGGACAGGATATTCCCACTGTTCAGTCTGAAATAAATATAAACTCTGGTTGGATGATATGCTTAATCATGGACTACTGTTCACCAAAGCATTTCAATCACAATGTTGTCTGATTTTGCACAAATAAATTCCAGATTGCTTCTATTTGTGTAGAAAAATGAACTTCTATGCAAATATAGATAAATGCATAATAGAGAATATTGGGCTGAAGGTTTCCCAAAAGCTTGCAAGATTAATTATTTGGAGATGAGAAAAGAGGAAAAATGTGAAGTAACTTGGTTAAGACCAGACATCAAGCAAAAAAGCAATGGGAAGATAATTTTTTGCAAACAGATGTTTTGTCATGCCTAAGGATTAAGAACTAAACATCTTTCCCCTTCATTTCAATGATCTTACTTTTCTGTAATTTAACTGCTCCCTCCAGCGCTATCCCCAACATACTCAATATGTAGAAGTCAGAATGATTGTTCGGAATGGAACATTTATTCTCTTTAATCCAACTCCTATGGTTTGTTCAAGCTTCTTCTTTTTTTCCAACATGCTTGACTTTAATAGACTTGTTGGTAAACATAACCAAGGAGACTAACACAAAGCAAGAACCACTTTTGAAGCAATGCAATGATCAATGTATTCTCCAAATTAGCCAAATGTAATTCAAATATACATATAATCTCAAACTGAAAAATGTAATGCAACAGTGTGATGGCCCTAATCTCTCTCTCTCTCTCTCTCTCACACACACACACACACACACACACGCACACGCACACACACACAGGGCCTAACATCAGGCATTCTCAAAATTCATTAACAAAACTTTCATCATCATTAATTACTACTTTAACTGCTGTCTGTTTCAAAAGTGGTAACTGAGTTGGACAGAGACTGGAAGGACAGTTGAGAAGCATGGGAAAAATCAATCAAGGTGGGCATAAAAAGCAAACAACTAAATACTTTGGTTTTATGCAAGGAAAACATCAAGCTACAACACAAGGAAAAGAGAAGGCCAAGACCTATGGAGTCCTGTGATAAATCTAAGGCTCACGCATAAAAGCTCTCCTTTGTTCAAACTGTTGTTAGACACAACAAAATACAAATGTTACGTAAGAGCAAGCTCTGCCTCTGACCTTTCACTGGGTAACCGTCAGGCTTCATTAATTTTCACAAGGCCTGACAGCTCTAGCGTTAATACTCACGCTTGCTGATCGAGCCACACAGCAGGTTCAGAACTGCTACTTTCTCCTCTGAAACTCATGCATTAGGGTTCCTTCCATGCTGGCAATGGAAAACCAAGTCTAAGAAACATTAAACACAAAAAACTACGTTACAATAATGCCAAGGTTGAGCCATAAACCCACGAAAGCAGGGAACCCCTGCCTACTCCTTCTAATAGGCCTGCTTGGGAGAAGGCATATGCGGATCTCCATCAGAGTCCTCAATGCCAGACTATGTCATTCTCAAACTATTGGCTTACAATAGCATACATACCTGCCCAACGGCAGATTCAATTGAGATAAGCGTAAGTTGGTATCACTACCTGGAACAGGAGACGTGAAATCCACTGCCCCATCGGGGCTAATTTAAAGCTCCAATAGCAATTAGCAATGGAATTAGTGCTCCATAATTTATGTCTCAACCATAACATTATTCTAATGTAACTGTTTGTGATTAATACCCTTCATTTTGTTAAACAATAAGAAGCATATTGCATAAATGATAGATTATTTTATTCCAAAAATTCTGATATGATTTGATTTCTTTTTTATTATGGGTTTTCTAAACAATTATAGTCGATAAAAAGATTCCATCAATATATTTTCAATTGTGTTGAATATTTGTCTTTAATCTATGCATCAATTTATGTTTAATTCCATACTTGAATATAGCTAATGAAGTTTATACATGTTAACATGCATAAGATTGCAACTTTCAATCCTCAATGGCCCCTTGATAATTTAACAAGCATTTTCTATTGTGTTGGCTGTCATAATATTTTTAAAAAACAACAACAAATGAATAAAGCTCTATTCAATTTATCAACTTACTTCAAAAAGATAAACTTTCCCTTCCCAATAGAAGTAATTTAGGATTTATTTTTATTACAGGAAGATAATCTTACACTCAATCCAATGCTAGAAGATTCACAGTACTTTAGACTGAAACCAATGATCCAGACATTCACAAAGTGTGGTATGTCTATTTTAAAGATGTTTAGTATTTTAAGGTAAATTGATAAGTCCAGCTTTTAAACAGTGCTTGAGGATGACCAATGAGGTCGAATTTTGAATTTCATTCACAATTATTTTTTTCACTAGTCTAACAATTGACTATATTAGTCTCCCAATGCAATGTCCCAGCCTTTCCTGCAGTGGAAAGAGAATTCCCTGGCGGGAAAAAACCCTAACAGGTAAGTGGATGTTTAAGTGGATGTTTCCACAGGAAAGGAAAAGAAATTAACTTCAACTAACTACAAGAGTCCAGTTGTACCATTGTTGGGTGGGACTAGACAGACCAATAATAAAGTTGCAGACAACAATTAATTTCTGATCACGGTATTCAAATAAATAGAAATTGTGTTATGCAAATAAAGGTACTTAATTAAAGGAAATGGAACAATTTTAAAATAGGTCAATATTTTGAAGGAAAATATATGAGAATATATGTCAGCGTAGAGGAATAGAGAGATAGTCTTGAAAGATTACAAGAGTGGTTAGGTAAACAGCAGCCCAGGCCTGCAAACGAGGAAGGGGTGTGAAACTCGTTTATCATCTTTGATTTCCTCATATCAGAGAATCATTAGGGGCAGAGTAACTCTGTCAGGCTTTCAAGATTCTTATTATGCCCTTACAATGAGATAGTGAATTTCTTGGCTGTTTCCTGAGCTAGCTTACCATAAAAGATAACACACTGTTTGGGTCATGGATGAATTTTTGGCCGCTCTTCCCTATGCAATATGGTTGCAGCGAAAAAATGCTTAGCTATTAGAAGCATTGTTAGTTTCCTTTGTAATCGGCAATTTCAGAATTGTAATACACAACTTATGCCCAACTTACAGCATAAGGAGGCCCAGCAGATTGATTGTAGCATAATTTTTAAGCAAAGTGTAAATGCTTCCTCAGATGCAGATAATGATCCTCAGATGACGAAACACTTCATTTAAGTGTTTCTTAAATGTTTATTTAAGTTTATTTGACTAAATTAAAGAATTGAGTTTACAAATACAGATGATAAATTCTGGTTCAGCACATTTCTGCTGATTCTCCTTTGAAGTATTTTTGCTGAAGAATAGTGACTTTTAGATTTTGAGATGGGACAATGGAATAGTCTCCCACTGATTTCATATGCCAGCCATTAACAATTCTGAACAGCTTATAAAGATACCGTAAAATATGAAATATGGAAAACACAAAGAGTAACCTTAAAAAACATGGTTAAATAAAATATTTTGAATCACTTCCTAAGCAGTTATGGATTCAGTCTAATAGATGTTTGTTCAATAATGAGCATTGGCACAGAGAAAGCATAATTGACCATGAAGCCCAAATGTATTTGTTGTAAGTCCAGAAAAAGTGCCAGTTGAGACCACAGTATACAAGTCAATAATCCAAGCAGTGTCATTACCGAAGGTAGACCAATTTGTTTGATGAATATATAAATTTGTTTGAAATCCCACCATCAATCAACATGACATAGCACTGTATAGCAACAGAGGAGCAACATGGTGTCCTGATTTACAAACATCATCGGTTACAATGTGAGACAGAAACAACAAACCAGCCTTACCTAATAGCAAAAAAAGAATAAGCATTGCAAAGAATCAAAAAACCCAGTCCAAATCAAATCATCATCCAAAGTATTAGTCAAATGGTATCATCTTAAAACCATTTCAAAAAGCCAATAAGGAAAGAGTCAGGTGAACTTCTGGGGGCAAGGTCATTCACAATCTTTAGGCCATCACACATAGAAAGATTCCTGTTCTTAGTCCATTTCTCTTGATCTCAGGAGAAGACCTCCTGAAGACCACCACTAGATACAAACATTGAACAGCAGAGCAGATGGTTCCTAAGGGACTCTGAGGGCAAGCCATAAAAGGCTTTACAAACTAGTCCTTTCAAATGGGTTCAGAAATTAATGCTGCAGCCCCTCCCCCAATCATACTCCATGCCACATGTAAGCTTCTGTTGCAAGACTTCAAGTCGAACCAATCCCATATAACTCCTACTGCATAATATTGTCTAAGCACAAATCTAACACTAATCTCCCCTTCTCTCATTTGGGTCCATGAGAGTTAAATAAACTGTTTGGCCAATATAAGCCACATCTGACTTCTTCTTTATTTGAAGCTGTCAAAGCCACTGCTGTCCAATAACTTCTATCCAACTTCTCCAGCCTTTTCATATTATCAAATATAATTTCTGCCTTCAGTTTTCGACATTTTCATTTTTCTCCTCCAACGTCCAATAACATCCAACTCTGTATTGGTCTTCCACATTTCTGGTGAAAACATCTATCGAGTCCTTCCATCACAGCAAACCATGCCAATACAATTCTCTCTGCTACCAAGACTCCCAAAATATAATAATGCCATGAAATAACAGTGAACATAACATTATTATATATTTTATTGTATTGTATTATATTATATTACATATTCTATTCAATTTTATATTTTTAATTTATATGTTGTCCATCTCCCCAATAAGGTGACTCTGGGCAGCCTACAAAGAATAAAAAGATAAATATAAAAATAATTACATATAAAAACTAGAACCAAAGAAAGTTGCCTAAAAAGCACCATCTTTTGCACAGCAACTGTTCTATGCAATGGAAATGCACTACTTGCAGATGACAATTGATATACTGTATTGCAATGTTACCTTGGTGGTATTGATATTATTAGTATCGTTAGTAGTACTGGTGTCTGAAATTTAAAGTGTTATTAAATATGCTAGAATTTGCATCAATGGAAAAGTTTTGTCATCTTCTGTTGAAATAGCTACTTTGGAGGAATGATTCTTCTCAAAGTAGGAATACATCAGCAATAAACTATTCTTCCCACTAATTGAAACCAGGGGAGATGGGGGAGAGGAGATTCTGCACGTCTCAAATCTTCCTTGTTCACAAATGTTTTCTGTTTATTTCATAAGGGAAAGCACATACATGTGCCAAATTGTCTTCCACAGAAGCCTAAATAAAGAGGAGTTCCATGTGAATATCATAGCACATAAATAGCGGAGGACCAGGATGTAAACTTTCATTTTTTTAGAGAGCACATTAGGTACCGTCCTTTTTAAAAAAAATAATAAAGTTTAAAAAATATGAAAATAAGAAACTAACTAAACTAAGAAAAAAGAAAAAAATACAAACAAATGACCTCCCCCTTCATTAAAACAAATACAGTTTCAGTAACTTATCATCTTTTCTAACATTTCAACCAAAGGTCTCCTTTTCTGATAATTTCTCTTATCTATAAGTGAATTATAAAGCCTCACATTATAAAGCTTTGTCATTCAGTCCTAATCAACGAGTCCATTAAGAGCTACAAATAACAACAAATCAGTTCCATTAAGAGCTACAAATAACAACAAATCTTCAGATTAAATGGTTCCGCCCCAGACGCCTAATGGACCCAGAAGGGTTCCAGAAGGAGCTTGGGGAGATACCTGACTCCCTTGTCCACAATCTGGCAGAGTCCCTGGTGGCTGCCTGGTATAAGGCGGCATCTGGGGCACTGGACCAGATTGCGCCTTTGCGACCTCTCCATGGCGGTGGATCCAGGAAGGCTCCCTGGTTTACCAAGGAGCTCCGGGAGATGAAACGGCAGAAGAGATGTCTAGAGCGACGCTGGAGGACCAGTAACTCCGAATCTGACCGAACACTTTTAAGAGCCTTTATTAGGACTTATTTAGTGGCGATACGGGCAGCAAAATGTTCGCATTTTTCCGCATTTATTGCATCCGCTGATTCGCGCCCAGCCGCCCTATTTAGGGTGACCCATTCTCTCCTTAATGTAGGGGGAGTGGAGTTGTTAAAAAATTTGAATGCCACCACTGGCTTGAACATATGTTATATGCTGTCTTCGAAAGAAAGTAAATATAGCATGCCGTTAATTTGTACATCCTGTCAAGGTCCATGATCCAGCTCAGTCCAGAAATAAAAATGAAAAATAACCAAAAATGGGCTTGTTAGTTCACTTCTTAGCTGTTTCGCAGAGAACACAAACAATACTAATCTTTACTTTAAAAAAGATTTGATCAGCATGTATGTGCTCAGATGTTTAAATAGACAAAATGGTGTGAATCCATATTCTAATACTGACTTCAACAACATATTTTTCCTATGTAAATATTTTGGTACAAACTACTTTTGTTATAAAAGAAATGAACTGAATGTTCAAATATATTTTTAATTGGATTTGTTCCTATGATATTAAATAGGGTGACATACAAAAGAGAAAGTCATTTAAAGTTTTTGCAGTATTTATTTCCATAACTGGGTCTGATAACTTTTTGCATATTTAACTGCTTTTAAACAATTTACAATGCAGTATTTTACATGTCACAAGTTATTAAGTATGAATATCCAAGCAATATGGTCAATGTATTTTTGAAATTAAAATCATGAATAAGCAGTCTTACCAATAAACAATCAACTGTATAACCCCTGATTGAAACTTCAGGTTCCAGTGTTTCATTAAAATAACAAATTATAAAGATGTATTTGCAAATCTCAAGTACCATAAGAACTGAAATTTAATTGTGAAAGTTAATATAATACTGACTTCAGTCATTTAAGACGTTCTACCTATTTGTATCTTATTTACATTCTCCACCAGGAAAATTTGCCATGTTCACGTCAAGGGCTGCCATTACTGTTTTAACAGCTGGTTGTATGGAAATACTTGTTTATTAATAGCTCTATAGAACACCGACATCTTTTCTAGTCATTCAGACAAATTCTGAAAATTATTGAAGCACACCTAGATACAATGACTATTTATTTATCTTTCTAACTTGCATTCCTGTTACTAGACATTCTTTAATGTACTGCTACTTTCCTTCCAAAGCAAGCTAGAAAAGGAAGGAAAGAATATTTTATGTCAAACGTATTATCTTACCAAAAGTACATATTGAGAATTATTTAGAACGTAATTTATAGATGAGGTAAAATCTTATTTTCGTTGCAGTAGAATCAGACTGTCCAGTGGGAAAGTCTAAAAGAATAATAATATTTAGCATGATTCCCAAGAGAAAGAATAATAGATCTTTCATATACAGAACTTGTCGGGTTAAAATTTGATTATTGTTTTTTGAAACTGCATTAACTATACACTAACTTCAAGGTTTCTTTGGTTTAATGTTGGATCCATGAATCTTGACTTAGGATTAATGTGCCTTTGTGTATATGTTTAGCACTTTTTGTGCTAAATTATGTTTTTTCCACCCATTTCTAACAATAAAATTTTTTAACCTGCTATATTATACTCCAACACTGGGTTATATTCACATTTTATTTTTTTTAAAAAGGCAGCATCATATCCTAACATTTTTATATGAAATAGCCTTCTTCAGCATATAGAATCTATATATGATTTTTAGTACGAACTTGATTTAGGATTAATGTGCCTTTGTGCATATGTTTAGCACTTTTTGTAAATTAACCTCCCTATTCTTCATGCTGTACCGTTCAAGATTTGGAATTATTAAGTTACAGAGAAACAAACCTGCCAACAAGAAAAAGGAGTTCAACAATGAAACCAGAAAAGTGGGCTATCCTTTATATCTCATGTTCAAGGGGAAACTAGATAGCTATCTGATGGAAATAATTTAGACCTCTGCATGCCCCTAGAGAAGGAAGCACAGATACAGACTGGACTTGCTGGACTCCCTCTGCACTTTCCATTGGCAGAACAGAACTGGAAATACTGGGGAAATCATTTGGTTGCAGAATTGTAGATGTATATTACTTACTAAATATACTGTGTGTGTATGCATATATGTGTGTGTATTATTTAATAAATCTCTTAATATGCAATATGATGGGGGTGGTAAGGTGCCTCAGATTGGTTGTTGTTTTTTTCTTCCTTCCTTCTCACTACATAACATGGATTTGGGTGGTGGCTGTTGCAATTTCTGTTATTTCCTTTTTTTTCTATGATGGGATAAACAAGATTTTTGTTTCTTTTAGCACTTGAGGGACAGGACACTGAATGTTGTCTTCTGTTTTCTTTCACTGGTCATATGGAATGGGTATTCTTTGGCTCACTGACTGGTAATCTCAAACTGTTTATTGTACTTCATGGTTGGCAACACTGAAGACAAGAACAAGTCATTTTCAAACTGCTTTGGGAATTATGGGATGAAAATAACTTGGCTCTAGAGCCTGATCTTCAGCTTTACATCTCCATCCCAGGCCACCTCAGTGATATGTGAAGGGTCCTAGTCAGCGGTGAAATCTACTTACCTTCCCTACCGGTTCGGAAGCGCTCTCTCCGCGCCGGCGTACTTTTTGCCCGTGTTCCGCTCATGCATGGGCTTTTTCACCCTCTGCACATACGCAGACCGCTTTGCGCATGCGCAGAGAATAAAAAAACCAAAATGGCGGCATCCGGGCGGGTGGGCGGAGCCTCACGCTGCCATCACTACCGGTTCTCCGAATGATCGGCAGGCGGCGCTACCGGTATGCCCGGACCAGACCGAACCGGGAGCATTTCACCCCAGGTCCTAGTATCTGGAAGCTGTGGAACAAGCTTCAGCTCAACCTAAGCAAGACCAAGTGGACCTTCTGCTTTGGGGGACCTTCAATTTTTAGTTTAGTTTTGTTCTGGGTTTTTTTAACAATTTTTTGAAGGTTATAGTAAGCATAATAAAAACTAATGAGAGGCTGTAAATGTGTGAAGCCTACAGGCTGTATATTCTTTGGGTTTGCATGTTTTAATATTCCTTATGGAAGGCAACATTTTTCCATGCAATATCACTTTGTCCTACTATGCAAATACTTTTATTTCCCATTATTCATTATAATATACCACTGAACATATGTGCCGAAATGAAAAAGGAACATTTTTACAAGTTTCCCACAGAACTCACCACTGTGCAGTGCTGGTTTTTAAGATGTGCTCAAAATAAATTATTTCCACAAATTATAATGATTTTCAAGAAATCCAGTAGAAAACAAAAGATATATTGATATCACTTTCCTTTCCCTGACCCTAAGGGAAAAGTCAGGCATATTCAGCATTAAAAGCAAAAGAATCTCAGAACTTTAAAGCTGGCTGCCAGCCCAACAGCACCAAAGGATTAATTAGCAAGTCAAACAAGATGCTAATAGTCCGTAGGAAGCATGGTTTTAGAAAGCTGCTCATTTTTCTTGCAATAAGGAAAATAAAGAAGTAATTCTAGGAACCTTTATTAACCCATCTAGTCTGGATAATTACATTATGGTGAAGGTCTGCCACCTTTGCATTAATATAAGTTGCTGCATGTTGGTTTTTGGTGACACTGTATTTTGCCTGGTTCTGTGAATAAATGATAACATGAGAGTTTTGAAGCTTAAGCCGCATTTGCAGCAAATGGTTTCAACCAGACCTTTGCTCAGTGATTGTTTGATCATAAAAAGTTCATTTTCCAGCACACAAGACAAGCCCAAGAAATATTCAACTGAGTAAAGCATTTCCTTAATATAACGCTTCCATTCACTAACAATCACCGCTAAGCCAAAGGAAAGAACAGGAACAAAAAAGAGAGCACTAAAGAGGGGTGAAATGCTCCCGGTCGCCAAGGTAGCGCGAGGCACCGCCCGGACGCCCGGACGCCACCATTTGGGTTCTTTTACCATCTGCGAATGCACAGAATGCTTTACGCATGCGCAGAGGGTAAAAGAACCCAAATGGCGACATCCGGGCGGCGTCCGGGAGGGTGGGCGGCGCCTCACGCTACCTTGGCGACCGGCTCTACGGCGACCAACAGGTACGAGCGAACCGGGAGCATTTCACCCCTGGCACTAAATATTGTCTGTCATCTAGATGGATCTTACAGATCCATCACATCATGTATATTACAGATGTACACATCATAAAATAAAAAAGCTGTTGCAGCTGGGGCATTGCTGGCCAATTCTAAATTGAAGTCCATAGCCTATTAATCTTGTTTTTTTTTTTTAGATTAAGTTTGAACATTACACATTATGTCAAAATCTGCACTGCTTTCTCTGTCAGCCCAACTCTCTGATTCCTGTATCGTGCCTGGAAAATGATATTGTATCGAACAAATAAAAAACTATTCCATATTTTATTCTAACTAAAGAATATCACGGGTAGGCATATATCCAGCAAAGATATCCAGAGTGTTTCCCTAGATGTAGTGCAATGAAGCAGGGGTGGGTTCTAACTTACCTCGCTGCCGGTTCGCTTCCTCCCACGCCGCGTGGGCGCGCCTCGTGGGCGCGCGCAGTGCCGAGAAATAAAAACAATCCAAAAAAAAGCTGAAAACAAGATGGTGACGCATGCGCAGTGCCGGAAACTCGGCTTCTGCGCATGCGCAGAAGAAGAAAAAATTCCCCCCCAAAATTTCCCCCCCCCCAAAAAAAAAATCCAAAAAAAAGATGGTGGCGCCCACGGACCGGCACCAACCAAACTAGATCCGTGACGTCACCGTGACGTCACCGTGACGTCTCCAGCGGGTCGCTACCGGTTCGGACGAACCGGTCCGAACCGGGAGGAACCCACCTCTGCAATGAAGGAATATGATGTTTTAGCTATTAGTTCTTCATACAGCAGCATTTATTTATCATTAATTGGGGAAAAATTGAATAATGTCTGAGAAGACAGAGTTATCTTTGCTTTTTTCTCATAACTATTCACACAATAAGCCTATTTAGAATTTTCTTTTTTAAGTCATGATACTGGGGTTGGCAACACAGCACCCTCAAATGCCTATGATTCACACTGCAACAAATACACCCAAAAGGCTCTATCTTCCCACCTCAATTTTCTGCGCAGTTTATTTATTTTTCACTACAAATCAAGAAGCACGAAGACAGCTACATCACTGGAGAAAGGTTGGAAGAAAAAGGCAGAACGTCTTTATAATGCAACCCTTCTTCTTACTTGATGAGTCTGGGAAGGGGGCACAACTAAAGGCAGAAAAAAGAACCTGAGATTTCCAAATCTGTAGGTTTATTGTTCTAACTGATAGGACTTGTTGTGGATGAAAACAGTTAAGATGCTATTAGGAAGTTATTGATTCCAAGTTACAGTACTGCATTTATAGCTTTGAATGAGCATTGATAGTGAACAAATATTACCAAAATTGAACATATACAAATGTTTGAATGTGCCGAATTACGTGCATGCAGTCTCTTAATGGAATTTAAAATTTAAACTTAATGGAGTTTAAATTTGGGAGAAATTTCCTGAGCAGAACGACAAATATAGATTATTCAAGAGTTAAGAAATAATAACATTGAACTCTTTTTCATTCTGTTTCATTCTTACTGTTGTGAAAGTCTATTAAATATTTCAATTTTGACAGCAAGGTCTTCAAAGCCTCCATCTAGTCCAGGGGTGTCAAACTCGATTTCATTGAGGGCCGCATCAGGGTTGTGTTTGACCTCGAGGGACTGGGGTGGCCGTGGCCTAGATGGGCGTGGCCAACTCAATGTCACTTGTGTCGGGGGCGCCTGTGGTGGCCCGAGCGCTTTGCCAGAGAAAACGGGCTCCTGAGCTCTGTTTTCGGCTGCGACAGCCTTCTGCAACCCTCTGCCAGTGACACGCAGCCCTCCCGAGCTCCATCTTCACTGGCAGAGGCACTGCGGGCCAGTCCTTCACTGTTTCCAAGGCAGCCCTGCGGGCCAGATCTAAGCACCCCATGGGCCGGATCTGGCCCCCGGGCCTCGAGTTTGACACCCCTGATCTAGTCCTAAAGCTAAGACGACCTAAAGATGCTGCCAGACTAATGAAGGCCTCCAGGACATTTAAACCTAATCAGCATTTTCATTCAATCACAGCTTTTGAAAACATGCAAAATGTGTAACAAGTAGTAGAAAATGAATCTTTATAATAAATCTTTATTCCAGAAATAATAAATGAAACAATATGATGCAAAATTAAGTGCCAGATAGTAAGCTCCAAAATGGAAAAATAAATCAAACTACTTCTGCTTAAAAGGGGGCTTTTATTTCATTGTAAGATATTTGCTTTAATTCAACTAAGAATATTGTAACAATACAATATTTTTTTCTTTTTTGCGAATAGAGACTTTTTTAAAAAAAAATCCAGCACAAAGTAGGTAGATATGCTATTCTGAAGTGCAGTTTCTTTTTTTAACATTCTCTTAATTCATTTCTGGGCAACCCCACACAATTTCAGACACCTGATTTTTCATCATTTTCCATAAATGAAATATGCGGTTCTACAATGCCTTCCATATTTGTTATGGATAAAACTTTGGTTAGACTTTTGATCCTAAAGAATGTGTATATGCCTCTATTAGAACAAAATACTGTATTTCATATATAAAAAATAAATGCAATTCAAAATATTAAAATAAATAAAACAAAATTAATTATGTATTGAAGACAACAGTACTAATTTATAATATATATACTAGTTTTTCTTTTAATATGAAACCTGTATACATGTCATTTCCTTCCTTTGGTCAAGTAATAAATCCCATTAAGTATACTGTAGTTACAGAATCTAATTTTCAAATCCAAATGAACATGCTATGTTGAAGAGGGAAAGAGGGGGAAATTAGATTAGTAAAAAGATTCAACCAAGCCTGATTTTTTGGGTGCCCAATTAAAATATATTTTGAGAGTTGGTTTGTCCTTTGTTTATATCAACACATTTCTCCTAAAACAAACATGGAAGGTGAACATTTTAATCAGGGTAGTAATAGTTAATTTAATAAATAAATAAAATCTGTCACACTCAGACACCCAAAAAGCTCAACAGCATTATACTTAATTTACTCAAGTTTTACAAGTCTTTATAAAAGATACTAGAATTCATATAAATCTTTATAATACAATTACAGTATGCCCAGATTACGGCAAAGATAATAAAAGATAATGCTTAATATATCTAAATTTCAAATTTAAGGCTAAAATTAAAAATGAAAACCAACTTGATTCTTGATTCAGTATTGCCCCAATTGAAAATGTAACTGCATAAACTTCCTGTTATTTGAGCAACTCTGAGTAGGCATGTAGATTCTGTATTGCTGAGAAAACTACAGGGAAGTTTTTATGCAGACATCTGTAATCACGTTTGGCAGTAGAGGAAGTGTTTACCTCTACTGCACTATCCTAAGAGGAACACCTGTACGGTACTTTCATTTTGCATATTCATTCTTTTTGTTAGGTTACACAAAACAGCTGTCCTGCAAAAGTACTTGGGTTTGAATCTAAATGACTTCAAGTAACACCCCATGCAGTGAAAGTAATACTCTAAAAAATTCAGGACTGGCTCAAGCAACGGCAATATTTATTTTCAGCAGGAGTATTTGTGGAAAATCAACCGAGTTGGACACAATCTAAGAAAGGAGCTGTGAGGTTTTAGAAGATATTACTTGTAGATCAAGTACTTCTTTGGCCAATCCTCAAATAATGTGGTAGCAAAGAAAAAGAGAACAGTAACCAGAGTCGCTTTGGATAGTGAGATGGGCAGAATGTAAATTTAATAAATAAGTAAACAAATATGCAATTCAGGGGGGAAAAAACCTGAATCAAGTTGTGATATAAACATTTGTTGCAGAAATGATCCATTTTACACTGAGATATCTGCCTAATAACAATGATTTTATTTTATTATTTGATTACATGATAAGTATAGGTAACTAACTATAGGTTAGAGATAACCCTGGTACAGATAACTACAGGAAGCCAATTGTACAGAAAATACTTTTATGGTATTTTGGAGTTAATAAAGGACCTCAGCATCTGGTCTTTGAAATTAAATAACATTTTAACCTTTCAAAGTCCCTTGTAATTTACATTAACAATCTTTACATTTCAGATTCTTTCAAACTGCAAGTAGTATCAGCCAGTTCTAAATATCTAATATCTGCAACAATTATACCCAAATGCAATACTGCAGTTAAGAGTCTTGCTGCTTCTATACACAACTGAGTGCAACGAGTAAACATGTGTATTGTACACTAGCGATCGCAAAATTTTTGTTCTTGACTCAGTCTATAGTGCTGGGTTTATTGCAAGGTCGGTTAAGTTACTATAAGGGATTTTTAATGAAAACAATTATAAATTTAAAATAACTGTGTTTAAAGCATTTAACAGTCACTGGGGTCAAGTGATTACAGCAGTTACAAGACTCTTGGGATATGTTCACACCAAAACAAAGTGAATAAATTACCCCAGCAGGCGTGTGTAATCACTAAGTGACCACAAAGGTCAGGCAGTGTACAAGCCCAGATGACTTTCATGAAAAACCAATAATAAAAATTTATCAGTCAAGGAGCAAATGCACAGAGAGAGGGAGGGAGNCCCCCATTTGCTCTTCTAGGAGAGAGAGAGAGAGAGAGAGAGAGAGAGAGAGAGAGAGAGAGAGAGAGAGAGAGAGAGAGAGAGGGAGGGAGAGGGGGGGAGGGGGAGGGAGAGGGAAGGGGGGAGGGAGGGAGGGAGGGAGGGAGAGGGAGGGAGGGAGAGAGAGAGAAGAGTAAGCTGATAGTTACTTCACAAAAGAAACCACAAGGCAAAATGCAGAAAGATAAGGTTAGATAAAAAAGTGGGGAAAATAAAAGTTGACGAGGATGTGCTACGGCAAAGATGAAGTCTTAAACAATTCGATCAACTCAGTCCTCTTAAACAGGCATTTCAGATGCACACCTATTAATTCAAAATTCTACCACTTGAGAAAAGAGAAAATAAAGGAGAAAATGCCAGAAGTCTTAAAACGATGGGGGGGGGAACTATCATGAAAACTACTGAGTAAATTTCTATGGAGATTCTCAGTCATCCAGGTCATGGTTGTCCCAAAGGTGCTTTTTCAAGAGGCAACTGGATTTTCTGTTTTTTCTTTGAAGATGTTTCGCTTGTCATCCAAGAAGCTTTTTCAGCTGTGACTGATCACCCTTCCATTTCCCACCATTCAGTCAGAGCCAAAGAAGCTTCTTGGATGAAAAGCAAAAAGTCTTCAAAGAAAAACCAGAAAGTCCAATTGCCTCTTGAAAAAGCACCTTTGGGACTACTGAATAAATTGGTTTCTGCTTGTTCCAGAGGACAAAATTAGAATCAATATTGAAAATCCCAGCAAAAGCAAATTTCAGCTAAAAATGTGGAGCAACTTCAAATGGGATGAACTACAGTATCTTGAATGGATTTGTGATTGTGCCTTGGAAGGTGAGTACAAATTCTTTATCAACAAGGAAAGCTAGCCATAAATTGCATCTTTCATTGCAGGTCTTATCTTAAGAAGCAGCCCTGCCAACCAACTTTGTAAAGATGAGCTCATCTGCAAAAGGAGACTATAAGAATTGGAGTTCAACTCACCCAGATAGCACCAGGTTGGAAAAGATGGGTTGGAGAGCTGGATTAGATTACCAAAGCAGAATCCAAAGGTCATAATTCTGACCATAGTAACTAGAGACTCTATGATGTTAACCTAGGATAAACTGGCTTCCAGTTAGTTTCCAAAATTCATATGAATGCTGAGTCTGATCTTCAAACTTCAGCTTTGTTGGATTTCAGTGATTTGGGGAGAGATTGCCTTTCCTGCTGTTTTTAGGCATGAACTAAAATAATTCTTGTTCATAAGGATTGTTGGGACCTCCAAGTACGCATATTGTTTGAAGGAACCAGCTTCTTGAAGCTGTCCTTGCTCAATCTTCTACAGTTCATTCATCAGCTGTAGTTAACAGAATAAGAGTTGGAAGGACCTTGGAGGTCTTTTAATCCAACCCCCTGCTCAAACATGAGACCCTGTATCATTTCAGACAAATGGTTGTCCAATCTCTTCTTTAAAACCTCCAGTGATGGAGTACCCACAACTTCTGAAGGCAAGCCATTCCACTGATTAATTCTTCTAATTGTGAGGAAATTCCTCCTTCTAGGATGGTTTTCTCCTTGATTAGTTTCCATCCATTGCTTCTTGTTTTGCCTTCAGGTGCTTCAAAGAATACCTTTACCCCCTCTTCTTTGTGGCAGTTCCTTAGATATTAGAACACTGCTATTATGTTACCCCAGTCCTTCTTTTCATTAATAGTTCTTCTATTCATTCATAATTCTGCTTTTGTTTTGTTTGGTGCTTTTTGCAAGATGGACACTGTCTCTGCTAACTTCTTGCAGACTACTATTTACCTAATTTATTTTGTGGTGGATTTTAATGATTTACAAAACCACATTGTAAACTTTTTAGATCAAAACATGAGTTATAAATACTTTAGTAAACATGGTTATTTGCCAGAGATATGGTTTGATATGAATCAGACTAAATATAACCCATGAATCTGAGAAGAAGCAGCACAGAAGCTTACTCCTGCTTTGAACAGTCTTGGAAGATTAATTACTTTTTTCAGTCTGCAGCTGTGAAGAGTAACAATGTCTTATTGCAATGAACCGCAGAGACAATTCAGGATCAAATTGCTTTAAACACATAAATTGGAATGGATTCTGAAAAGTTCAAACCATTCATCCAAATAGATTTCTTTTTTCCCTACAAAAAAGCTGTAACAATTCTTTGATGAATAATAATTGATTTCACTAAGGGCTTTCCAAGATAATCTGAAAAATGTCATTACAGGTCTTTAGAAGCATGGTTCCTATACAAAATTGTAGAGGAGCACTGACACCTCTCAGGGAGGAGGAGTGATGAAATGTGCATTGTCACATCATGACCACAAATCTCACATCTGAATACTTTCAGCTGATGTTGGGGTACAAAAGGGCAGGACTGCATTGTAACAACACAACATACATTTATTATTGTTTTTATCATCATGTATCATAGGTACAGGAGATCTATGTAAAAAATGTCACAGATATGCTCTAAAAGAAGCTTCATATAATTATGCAATTTTATTTACACAAGAATATTTAGAAGACCAATTATTTTTCTTAGAGTCATATTTCCATTTTAATCTTCATGCTATTCAGTTCTTCACTTTCTAGATAACTTCCCCAAGTTTTCTAACTCTATACCACAGCCTTCAAATTTTAGGCAGGCCAGTGATACATGCCTGTTTTTCTGTCTCTTCTGTTACTTGTTGAACCCTTATATCAACTTATTAATGGCCCACTAACTAATAGGCTATTAGGAAATGCTTAATAAAATTCAGCCCTGCAAACATATACCTTGCTCCTTTAAGACTATATAAAGAACAGCCTTCAGTTATCAATATATTATTATGCCTGTATTCCTTTATCTGAAACATATATCCATCTCCTAGTGTTATTCTGATGTTCACAGTCTTTTTCAAACCATATTTAGTACTGAGTACAGTAGAAAAAGCTGTTATATTTTTATTATTCCTTCTTTGCAAAGGTCTAAAACTCAGGTATGCTTTAGGTCAGGTAATTATTCAGCCTTTGTCATCATGGGATGCCAAAAGGCAAAGGTTATGTTGGTGAAAATACAAGATCATGCATATAAATCCACGTTAATTAACAGAATCATATTTTGGTTGCACCGGGTATATAACAAGATGACAAGGTTGTAAGGTGAATGCTTTTCAAAGCTCTAACACAATTAGGAGGTTGTAAGTGACACTTGGAAAGCAAAGGTTAATTTGGGTCATCAAAATGCAGTGATTTCTTACCTAACCAATCATTAAACTTCTTGACCTCAGAGGGTAGTCCCAACTCGGTAAAATCGCCTGTATGAAGCAAGATGTCCCCATAAGGCATCTGGACTCCATCTGTTCTGGAGTGTGTATCTGAGATGCAGACAAACCGTGTGTGGCCTGCTGGTTTCGGGGTGTCGTATGGAATAGGGTCGACCCTAAAACAAACATAACAGATCCCATTAAAATTACACTAGCTATACACATTGAACAAATTAGGTATATTCACTATCTAGATACTTCCCACATGATGGGAATTTTTCAATCTTAAAGAGATCTTTGTAATACACAAATTGATATTTTTGTTTTGTTTTTATACTGAATATTAGAAAAATAAAGATCTGAAAATACCATATATGATTTTAATCAATTATTTTGGCAAATAGAAGTTACTAAGCTTCTATCACAAGGTAAATTTGAATCAAAGTATGAAGAATTATAGATGGCAATAAAGGAAGAGTTGTTTGAAGTCAGGCAGCATCAAAATCAAATAAATAAAATAAACATGTATGTTCTTTTCATTCCTATACGGTGCATCACGTTGGCTATGTACCTGACATGTGACATACCTTCACAGATGAGCAAGGGAAAAAGTCCTGTTGGAATCATCTATTTCTGTGTATTATTCTAATGGTATTCATTCTGCTCTCACTCTCGCTCTCGCTCTCTCTCTCGCTCGCTCTTTCTTTCTCTCTCTCTATCTCTCTCTCAGATACTATAAATGTAGTATCTGTCACTTAGTTCTTAATGTCTTTTCCTGAGATACGGCAGGAGTTATGCAGGGCAGCTGCACAATCTGAGCAAAAGAGGCAGTAACTTAAAGAAGTTGCCAACTGGTGTTAGGTAAGCATCCTGAACACTAAAAAAACAAAACATTTCTCCTTTGAATCTAAACAGCTGCACAATTTATGTGCATTTATGTGTACATGTCAATGTTTATATGTGTACATTAGCCTATATACAAGGATGATCAATGTTTTTGGCTCTTTCTCAAACACACCCAGACTGAAAATGTGAGAATCTTTGTGAGTTCTGATTATTAAATATATTATCAATCACTTTGCAAAATTTACCTCCTAGTGAATTTAATGTTTATAAAGAACCTTTAAAGCAAAAACAAAAAAGTCAACTAGGTATGAAGATATTTGAAGCATTACACTCATATTACAAATATAATTGGCAATATCAATTTTGGAAGTGCCATTTCTAGGTCTTAGAGACATAAATTATTAAAAGAGTAATAATTCATTCATGTTGATGACAAGAGCACAAACATATTCGCACAAGCTTATCCATTCAGGAAGACCATCATCATCACCATACAGGTTTACTCATCTTATTAACTTATCTACCAAAACAATTGTTCTAAACTGCATATGCAGAAATGTATTTTTAATACATTGAATGTTGTATCATCCCCTAGTTCCCAGTTCTTACATAGGTGTAGAATATTCAGTCACTCCAAAAACAAGCAAGATATATTTTTGTATAGAGGAACAAATAGATTGATATAATATTTATTAATATTTGAGAGAAAATTGGGAAAGAGATTAAATATGGTTGGCACAGCAATATTCAAAAACTACAGCAAAAACAATTATGAACATTTGTGAAATAATACACTTGCACTTGAAATTATTTTAACTTGTATTTTTGCTTAGCTTTGTCCTTGTATATACAGTATGTGTGTATGTATACATGTAGACATACAAAACACAAGCACCACACAAAATATTAGAAAACAGAACACGGGGCTACTGTTATTGATGACACAAAGACTGCAACTAATGCAAAATGTGGCAGCTCGGTAATTATTACGTGGACATGGAATACTAGCATCAGTACTGGTGATTGATTTTGGAATTTATTGATCAGGAATAGAACTCTTGTGTCAGCAGAAAGCATGTTTCCTCTATTGCGAAAAATGAACAGCCTGGGTTTCATGAAATGGCAATGAAAACTCTAGTGTAGTGGTTTCCAAATATTTTAGTCTCAGACAGCTTTACATTCTTAAAAATGATTGAGAACCTCAAAGAGCTTTGATTTTTGTGGATTATATCTATCAATATGTTTTGTGTTAGAAATTAAAACTGAGATATGTTAAAATATTTGACTTTGTGGACCCCTTGAAAGGGTCCCCAGACTACACTTTGAGAGCCACTGCTCTAGAATAAGCTTTGTAACAGCTACATCACAGAAATGGAAGGAAAGACACACAAAATTAACATATACACATATATTGTTCCAATTCATTCTATGACTCTTGTAACAAAGTGTAAAGAACCTTTTCACCAAAAGATTGTTTTCCCCTCTCTGCCTAAATATGTTCTGAGGGGCTTCTTGTCTGGTTGGCAATTAGTGTTCTGCAAACATTAAGAAAAAAAAAGTGCTTTACAAGATATATGCATGCATGAAGCACTTCTCTGAAACAATAAACATGCCTTTTTTTTTACAATGATAGGACTATAAGCTCCTCTGAGATCTCATTTTATTCCACTTTTCCCCCAGCAAAGGTGAATGGCTGTGCATACATATGCATACAGACAGCCAAGTTCAGTTTACAAAACAGCCATGCAAGCATGGAAAAGAATTCAGCTAATTGGTTGATTCAAAGAGAGGTGCTTCATATCTGCTTTCACAAACTGTAAAACATCTCTTTTGAAAGAATTATAAAGCTTCATTACTAAAAGTGGGAACTGTACATTGTGTAGGACAGTGATTCTCAACTTGTAGTCAGCGGACCCCTGGGGCAATCTACAAAGGCTTGCAGAAATGTTATGATTTAAATCTTGAGTTAAGTCTTTCTTGGGGGCCTGTGGCCATGGTCCATGGCCACAAAAAGTACTTAAAAGAGGTCCATGGTGAAGAAAAGGTTGAAACCCACTGGTGTAGAAAAACACACTTGGGCTTGGATACCTTTTCTATGAAATTCTCTCCCAAATATCTACTTGGACCAAAATTGGTTTTGGTCTTATTCATGTAGATCAGGTGTCGCCAACCTGAGGCCTCAGAGCCGCATGCGGCTCTTTGACCCCTCTCCTGCGGCTCCTTGCCGCCCCGGTTGCACGACATGCTCTCTGCCCCGAGAAGGTGCAAGCCTCTCCGCAGAGCCGAGCGGCTGAAGCGCTCCTAGGGTTTTCTCCACACTGCCCGCGACCAGCTGCTTTTTGCGATTCTGTGTTCTTCGCGGGCAGCTCAGCGCCAGCCATGGTCCCCTTCGTGTCGGCTCAGGAAGGAGGGGAACAGGGAGGAGCAGCTGCCGCCGCCGGATGCAGAAAAGGAAGAGCTCCGGCTCCCCTGCGCAGCCCGGGCTGCGCCCTGCACAGGGGGCAGCCCCGGGCTGCGCAGGAGGGAGCTGCAGCTCTTCTCTCCCTGCATCTGGCGGCGGCAGCTCCTCCCCGTTCCCTCCTTCCTGAGCCGACACGAAGGGGACCGCAGCTGGCGCTCAGCTGCCCACGACGGACACTGTACAGCCTGGGCTGCTCCCTGCACAGTGCGGGCTCTCCTGCGCTGCACAGCGCGGCCTGCTACTCACCTCACTGCACAGTGGCAGCAGCAGGAGGAGGAGTCGCCGTCCCCGCCGCGATCCCAGCCCAAGAGGGTATTCTGCTTGGGTGCACGCACGCAAGAGAGAGAGATGAGAGAGAAAAGGGGAGAAAAAGAGAAGCAGAGCCAGCCACAAGCGGAGGTGAGGGGCAAAGAGGATCACCTCTCTCTATGAGTTCTGCCCTTCATTTGAGATCTGACAGAGTTGGTACTGTCTGGTTCCTGTTGCTTCAGCAACGCAACTAGTAGAACTCAGAAAGCAGTATTTATTTATTTAACAAAGGAAGGGAGAGAAAGAGAAGGGAAGGAGGAAGGATGGATGGATGGAAGGGAGAGAAAGAGGAAGGAGGGAGAAAGGATGGATGGAAGGGAGAGAAAGAGGAGGGAGGGAGGGAGAAAAAGGGAGGGAGGGAGAGGGAGGAAGGAGAGAAAGAGAAGGGTGGGAGGAAGGAGGAAGGAGAGGAAGAGAAGGAAGGGAGGAAGGAAGGGAGAGAAAGGGAGGGAGGAAGGAAGGAGAGAAAGAGAAGGGAGGGAGGGAGGGAGGGAGGGAGGGAGGAAGGAAGGAAGGAAGGAAGGAAAGATA
>QLTV01004097.1:4056465-4093654 GCA_003457575.1 Thermophis baileyi
AGGAAGGAAGGAGAAATCAGGAGGGGAAGGAAGGAAGGTGAAATCAGGAGGGGGGAAAGAAGGGAAGTAAAATTAGAGGAGGAGGAAGGAAGGAAGGTGAAATCAGAGGAGGGGGAAGGAAGGAAAGTGAAATCAGGAGGGTGAAGGAAGGAAGGTAAAATCAGGAGGGGAAAGGAAGGAAGGTAAAATCAGAGGAGGGAGGATGGAAGGAAGGAAGGAATAAGGATGTGAAGGGGGGTCATGTGACTGGGTGGGAGTGTGTGACATCAGGTTGGCCACGCCCACCCAGGTTTTGTGGCTCACAGTGTTTTGTTTTCTGTGGAAAATGGGTCCAAATGGGTCCAAATGGCTCTTTGAGGGTTTACGGTTGCTGACACCTGATGTAGATTTTGAGATCTTTGTTAATGGAGATTAGTAGCATTTTCTTTTCACGCATTCATTTCATGCTGATGATTATTTTGGTTATTTCATGCTTACAGACTTTCATGTTTATAGTTGGTTTGCTGAATTAGTTGTATTGGCTATATTTCTCCAGAGATTTATAAATATATGGCAACTTAGAAATTATTTTTAAAAGAAAAATAAATAAATAGATTCCCTATTTTCAGTATGTGAATCAATTATTGCAAAACGGTTTAAAAAGAAATTTAAAAAATTCAATTTCTTACTTTTCTACTTTGTTTTTTAGTTCTTGTTTTAAGCGCTCAGACAACAGCTTATTATGCTTATTACAAACATTGCTTATTTGTAACCCCACAAAATAATGAATATGCAGAATAATATAACTTCTATCAACATTTAGAAAATCTTAGTGAGAACATGCAATTAATATGCTTTTTTCCCTCTTACAATGTTCTTAAATTAGTAACAGTGTCAGAGGCTAAATTGGCAACTTAGATAGAATTGTACTGACGTATATAGATTTAATAAGTTTATCTAGTGACTTTCTTTCTTACAATGTAGTTTCCAGAATAATGGAAACTTCCATAATAATGCTTTGTTTGATTTTATAAAACAATATCAGTATCAGTGTGTTAGCCTATGGCAGGGGTCGGCAACTTTAAAAACTCAAAGAGCCATTTGGACCCGTTTCCCAGAGAAAACAAAACACCCGGAGCCCCAAAACCTGGGTGAGCGTGGCCAACTCAACGTCACTCCCACCGAGTCACATGACACCTACCCAGCTACGCCTACCCAGATTTTGTGGCTCTATGTTTTCTATGAGAAACAGGTATCTCTTTTCCCTCTCTCTTTCTCTCTCTCCAATATCTCTCCCTCCCTCTCATCTTTCTTTCTCTCTTTCCCTCTCCCCATCTCTCTCTCTCTCTCCCTTCCTCCCCACCCATCTCTCTCTCCCTGCCTCATCTCTCTCTTTCTCCCATCTCTCTTTCTCCCATCTCTCTCCCCTTCTCTCTGTGTGTGCTGAGGAACGATCGCCACCCCCAGCAAAGTCTTCTCTTCGGGCGACCCTCCTCCCCCTCTCGCGACTCCCTGGCTGGCTGTGGCGTGCACGGGGAGACCCTCAAGCGAGCGCCAAAGTGCAGCAAAGACACACGTGGAGGACAGGCGGTTGTTCGCTTAAGAAGGGTCTTTGGACGCAGCTTCTCTCCTGCCCTAAGGATCCGGCCATTGCCTTGCTGTGTCCCGTCCCCCCTCCCCGCAGCTCTTCGGCCAAGCGAGGAGGGCGTGAGCTCCAGCCCGAAGCGGCAGGAAGCAAAGGCTGCCTTACGCGCAAATGTGGCATGAAGACAGCTACAGGGCCGCTTCTCTCCTGTCGTAAGGATCCGGCCATCGCCTTGCCCTGGCCCCCACCCCACCCCGCATGAGAGGAGAAGGAGGGGGAGGAGGGTCGCCAGAGCGAAGGCAGCCTTCTCTTTCTGCCACTTCAGGCTGGAGCTCACGCCCTCCTCGCTCGGCCGAAGAGCTGCGGGGGGGGGGAGACGGGACGGGTCACAGCAAGGCAATGGCTGGATCCTTAGGGCAGGAGAGAAGCCGCGTCCAAAGACCCTCTTAAGCAAGCAGCTACCCGCCTTCTGTGCGCGCCTTTGCTGCGCTTTGGCACTCGCTTGAGGGACTCCCCGCGCATGCACACCCTCCTGGCCCCGCCACAGCCAGCCAGGGAGTCGCGAGAGGGGGAGTCGGGTCACCTGAAGGAAAGCCTCCGCCGGGGGTGGCTATGTTCCTCAACCAGCGCCGGAGAATCAGCCCTGCCCGCTTCTCCATTCCCGTCGCCCTTACCTTCTCAGGCCAGGTGAGGGAGGGGAGGGCGAGGCCAGGCAGTGATGGGACAGGGAGCCACAGCAGGGGGCCCAAAGAGCCGCATGCAGCTCTGGAGCCGTGGGTTGCCAACCCCTGGCCTATGGTTAAAATCTTAGTATCATTTCACTTTGCTTCAAGGAGTGCTTTGTTCCAAGAATGAGCTTCTGTGTTTGTCTGAAAGAATATTATTAAGGCCTATCTTCATTAAGCATGAAGCATATTCATCAGCATTAAGCATATTCATCAGACCTATACTTTTATCATATATCCAGTACTTCCTCCAACTTATTCCGATATTTGCTATTTTCAATTTTCAAAGGGTGATACTAAAACCAGTAGCTGTGCTACTATTGTGGGTCATAGATAAACCAAATTTCTATTGTGGGTCATAGTTAAACCAAACAAAACCAGAATTCCATTTTTTTCCTGCTGAAAAGGTAAAATGCTTGTTTGAAATTATATATCTGTTTATGCTTCACAAAAGGTTGAATTGCCATTTGCAACTGGAAGGCATCAACAATTATTTAAATGAGACAGGGCTGCCAAAATGCAGTATTTCTCAAATATTTATGAGAGAAGGAAAGTGTGTGTGTCTGTGTACATGCACTCACACATACACACAAACATGCAGGTACAAATAAACGCTTTAGATCCTTGCCTGCAGATATACAATTTACAGGATGTGACTATTAACTCAGGAACCATGCAATTAATTTCTATTGTGGCAAGGCAAATACACATGAGGAAAGTGTATTATCTACTACTTTTTGTCATGTCTAGTGATATCAGCTCATGAACTGCATCCCTTCTGCACAGCTGTATTTTTATCTTCAAAGCATGAACTTGGTGGTTTTGTTTCTTGAGCCCTGGGAACAGTAACAAACATATTCTTCAAGACTGTGTTCAAGTTTACTGTAGATTTATTTGTTAATTTGAAAGAAAAATGGAAAATACACTGTTGAAGGGGCCATGGAATTGTTGTAACTCCAGTGTGGCGGAGACTTTTTTTTTCTCTGCAACACAAATGGGACTGAAACCTGGGGTTGGTAGGAGATACTAACATGGAAACAAAAATGAATATTGTATTGGCAGATAAGATGATTTTTAAAATTTTATTGTAACTATAAATATTTATAGAAAAGTTACACACACACACACACACATTTTTATATCTTGTAAAGGCTATTTATAAACATTATTTACCACAAACAGAAAATTCCTATAGGCAAGTTTCCTATTTTCAGAAATAGCCCGTATTTTTTCTTGGTGATTCAGTTTAAGTATGTCAGAACTTTTTACCTTCAAAAGAAAAGTAACATTCATTCCAAGATTATTTTTGCAATGAAAGACAATAAATATATCTTTATGGAAAGTTCTTCATGAAATTTTCTTAATAAAATGCTTACGTTAAAATTTTACACATCAACAGGTTCACCCAATTATACTAATCATGCTGATATTCATTAAATATTAAAATGTTTAATATAGTTAAATTATCACATATGCCAGTAGTACAACCAAATAGGGGGTCTTAATTACTCTAACACCTGTTGGAAAACTAGCAGATGCCAAGCCCCTTTCCAGATGATTCCTGAAATGTCTTACTGACAACTTTCTCTTCCAGAAAAAGGACAGAGAAGGATCAGCTGTCTCTGACTTGATACTAATCAAGGTTTACTGGAAATCATACTAAAATTGGTGGGAAATGATGGTATAATTCAATATTTTTAACAATGGCTAAGTGCAACTGAATTTTTAAATTGTAAAATGTGGATTCAATAAACTCAGAGAATAATGAGTAATGTTCTTGGTCATAAATGCTAAAGGTGCTCAAAATGGGACTGTGTGTAGTAGGGACTCTGTGCACATGGAGATGCATGCACACACACAGAGGCACACACAAAGTGGCAAGCAATTCCTACGCAAAAAAAAAAAGGATAAAAGCAGAAATCAACTTCATTGCATCAATGGCTTATCAAGATGGATTCTTGTCCTTATTTGGGTAGCCCAAACTAAAACACATACATATGATCCTTACTCTTACAAATTAAGGCATTAGAAAATGCCTTTATCAGGGTTCCGAAGCTTTCCTAACCTGCTCCCGAGTTGCCAGCCTTCCTAAATTGAATGAACCCATTAAATATAATTCACTGCTTGTACAGGAATACATATTAAAGCATCCCTAACCTACAATTGTCCAGTCTCCATTTCTAATGAAGGAGAGCTCACCATTTCCTTGAGAAATGGATTCCTCTCTTCAACTGCCATTCCCATTCGGTGTAGTGCTACCTCACTAAAGATAATTATTTTTGACAGATTTTGCTGGACTGGGATCTGTTAATAGAAATCAGGGAATAACATACACCAGCTTTGTTTCACCGTGGATTTTGGAAATCTCAGCAGAAACCTTGAGACCACCCCCACCCCCCACCCCCCAAGAGCTCAGGGAAGCCTGACCACTCAGACCATGGAACAAAAGGAAAGAAAAGCAATGCAAGTCAATTACTGGCTACAAAAATGTATCAGTGAGAATGATGTGGTTTCTGGGTCTGAATTAACTAGATGGACCACTAGCATAAGATGAGTTGCACGTCCAAGGACTAGTAAAATTTTATTTGGCCAAAGTACCTCAATTATGTAATGAAAGCTTTAGTTGAATGTGAGGTACGTGTATGAATGAACCTCACACTTATGCACCATACCTCACACTTATGCCCTGTGGAAATCAGAGCTGCCGCTGAAACAAAGTCAGTGAAAGTAAAAAAGAATGTTGATTGTTAAAGTGTATATCCTTCAATGCCTGTAAATAAATGTTCAGAATACAGGAAATTCTGACACAAACCAACCAATGCTGCTGCTGCTGTTAACCATTCAGTCAAACCAACAATCAACAATACTCCAATCAAGGATCTGTCAAACAAGCTAACAGTAAACAGCCCAACCAAAGAATCTCCAAGACCACCCCCACCAAAATTGACACTAGAATATAAACTGAGAGCAAACCCCGCTCCTTACCAGAATGATGTTAGCTAGTTTGGGTAATGAAATGTCTAGCAAGAAAACAACCAACCTCAGAGAACACCAAGGAGAGAACACCCCTCAATACAGCTTGATCTCTCAGCACAGGAGAATAAAATTCAGTAGATATAATAGAAACCAGGTGGTATGATTGCTGTGTCTGCACTATAGTAGTTAAAGGAAACAGTTTTTTCAAAAGGCAAAGAAGCAATAGCAAAGCAGTTCTTACTGCACTGAATGTTTAAAATATCCATGCCTTCTAAAAAAAACAAATGAATAAACTTGGCAATGCTGGCAGAAAGCATTTTGGTTAAAAATAAGTGGAGAAATAAATAATACAAATAATAAGGATGGTGTTCTCTGATACCTGCCAAATAATATTCTAAAAGCAAACTGCAAATCATTCAAAAAAAAAAAAAGTATGAAGCCAAAGTGACTGGGCAGTTTAAAGATCATGATGTGAAACAAATTCTACAAGGCGTGATGGTTTTTTTCCAGAAAATTCCTGATTTTTCTTTCTCTTTTAGAAGGTAATGGAAGATGGGTGGGGGAATCAGCTCTGACTTAAAAAAAACAGATTTTTAATAAACTCAAAGGAATACTAACAAGAATCCCATAGAAGTAGAGAGTGTTGAGAAAGAAAGTGTTGAGAAAGAAGCGTAGGAGTACAGGGAGATCCTAAAGGAAGATGTACTAAAATCAATGTTATCCCCAAACTCTAGCAAAGATCTGAATACAAAATGAAATATACAAGCAATGATTTAGATTGCTGTCATTAGCAAGTTTATTAAATTTGGGTTTGATGGCATAATGAAAATGGATGCAATATTCTAAAACCATCCTCAAAGAGACTTTATCAGTGATTATCTATTACATTTGAGAAATGAAATGAAGTACCAAGGTTTCTGACCTGGGACTGTTACTATTCTTTAATATTAAATTAATAACTCGGATGAAGTTGGAAAAATATTTATGAAAACTTTAGGTAACAACAGAATATCCTTGAAGATAGAAATACAATTTTAAATTACCTTATAAGAGAAATGAGATTTACCTTCGTATGTTTTAACTTAAAGTATCCGTTATTTGTTCCATCCAAATACTATTGCTGCTTCTTAGTTCCATGTACTGTAATTAAGAGGTTTTGGAGGAATAAACTGTGGCTTCTAAGCCAATAATCTTTTTTTATTGTAAGTTAAAGATATTTGATAAAATTGGCAGTAACTACTTGAGATGTGCAGTGATCTGGATGTGAAAGGGAAAAGGAGAATTGGAGCGAACACACTGTACCTGTCTATAACTCTTTAAACAGACATTTGATTTACTGGGGTGTCAGCGGGTGCAACGTTTGCTCAAAAATCATGTTTGTTTCCTTCAAAACGGCATAACCTTGTTAGTCATTTTTGTGACTTTTAGAATTACAGGCTTGCTCTCCTGCTTTGGCAAAACAATTGGGGTGGAAGAGGAGCACTTTAACACCTTGCCAAAAAAAAAAAAACCTTGCAAGGACTAGTCAAAAATTGACATGAAGGGACCAAATAAAATGATGTTAAAATTAATACAAAATCAAAATAAAAAACATCGCTTTGTGTATACTAGATACCTGAGAAAAGATTTAATGTGTTGGTGAGAACCACCTTGCTGTTAGATATAAATTCAAGAATAGGAACCTATCTGGACCTCCCCTGTTATTGTCAGTTTGGGCTGAAATTAACAGGGTCAATTACTTGCTTCTGTTGTATATGTTTTCATTAACTATATGAGGTTACAGTCCTGTTATTTCAGATCTATGAACAGATCTATAAAAAACGTGGATATTCAAGCACTGAATAAAAAAATATCACACGAGAAAGAAACCTGCACTTGATATGCACTCACTGATATTAGTTGTTTTCCACAAAGAGGTTCAACTTTTCAACCAATATGTCAGTTTTTTGGAGTTGTTTGATTTATACGATAATTCCCCAGGCCTTTTTCCTTCTTTTCCTTTTCATTTCTAGGATTACTAATTGTGAGGTTACGTTACCTTTACATCCTGACTGCAGATGTTAGTGAATATACTGTATATAGATATATCTACTGCAGAGGAATTATTGTAGATAATTAAAAAAAAATTATTAAGTAATCAGATTAATGAATTAGAACCTTAATCTATACTTTCTATATATCAAAATTACTCACATAATACAAGTTATTTGATCTGTGAAAGGAAGCCTCAGAGATTTTCACAAGCTACTATATATTGTGTGTTAGAGAGAAAAGAATTATAAAAGAAACAACTACAGACAACTAAATGCCAGCCTCTGTATCACTCCTCATGATATTGGGATGTTCTTTGTTGGAAGTAATTCCAAACCAGGCTATTAATTTTCTTGGAACATTCATTAAAATCAGACAATTGCAAAGCTCAAAATGATAAGGCGGCCATCAAATTTAAAGCTGATATGCATAGTTGGACGCTCAGAACTGAATCTATCACTGGGCTGTTTTTAAATAGAAATAGCAGACTAATTTATAACTGTGAATGAGACCCATATACAAAGTTTCCTGCATATTAAGTTATCCCATCAAAGAAATAAAATTCAGCATAACTTTCTCCACTGCCATTCTCTTGTTTTTTCTTGGCTGGAAGTTTTCATATTGGAGAATCACTATCTGCATTTTTAAGAAACGAGGAATGGAAAAATCCTCACGTTATATAAATCAGTAAGTTAAGTTATAGAATAACTACCTCATCTAAGCTACATAAAAATTGTAACAATCCAAATTATTAAATCAAGTATTTTTTTTAAATCTGTTCATTATCCCTCGAAAGAAAGCCTTAATGATGCTTTTAACACTGCTTCATGCTGCACATACATTTGCAGGGGAAGGAAAACATCCCTTTATCCCTTACTGTGCCAGCCAGTATAGCCAATGTCCTTGTTTATTGAGAATTGTGGGGCCTCTAAACTCATACAGTGTATCAAAAGAGCACCAAATTAAGACAGGATGAAGTGATGAGTCAGCAGGCCAAGGACAGAATCCAAAATTTTGGAGGAAGCATTACATGTGGCCCTAGGGTAGCCAGATATATGATACTGCATTATGCTATTTGTATATTTGTACACTTTAAAAAAAAAACACCTATTCAGACAACACCAGAAATATATTCAAAACAATAAGTGTTAAATTGCTCTACAAATACGCCCTAGTGGTTTAACATAACCAGGGCTAGAGGCAGCTTTATTGTTTTAACGTTTTTTCTCACTACTGCTCGCTACAATGACAAGAACTGTACTGTATTGTACATTTAAAAGACTGTATAGCTTTGAGTCCATTTTCAGGCCAAGAGCAGAAGAGAAAATGTCAGTTTATGATCCTATATTTATCTCCTTTCTAGGGCCATACCCCAGACAGCAGATCCTCTTTTCAATCTACAACCTACCGTCTGAATAAAAAAGGACACCCCCTCCAGGGGTGGGTTCTAACTTACCTCGCTGCCGGTTCACTTCCTCCCGCGCCATGTGGGCATGCCTCGTGGGCGCGCATGCACAGTGCAAAAAAATTTTAAAAAAATTTTAAAAAAGCCAAAAACAAGGTGGCGATGCATGCGCAGTGCCAGAAACTCGGCTTCTGCGCATGCGCAGAAGAAAAAAAAATTCAAAAAATAAATAAATAAAAAAATTTCAAAAAAAAGATGGTGGCGTCCACGGACCGGCACCGACCGAACCGGATCCGTGACATCATCGTGACGTCACCAGCGGGTCGCTACCGGTTCGGGCGAACCGGTCCGAACCAGGAGGAACCCACCTCTGACCCCCTCCCACCCATCATCTTATTCCCACTTTGTAGGGAATATTTATTCTCTACACATACCTTAATTTTTTAATGTTAGAAAAACTGAAAGTTGGGAATAAAAGCTATCATTTTAATGAACAAAAAGTTCACTAAAAGTTCTTTACCTTGAGCTTTAAAACAAGAGTAGCAAAAAGGCTTTAAAAGAGATATTTCTGTTAAGATAATAATTGTATAATTATAATAATGGTACATTTGAACGAGTTTCATATAATTACAAAATACAACTTTTCAACAATACACCATTTTAGCTAAGACTAATACAGTAATTGCCAAGAATACTTGGTGACGTATTGACATATGTTAAAGCTACACAAAAAAAAGTCTGGACTCAAATGCTTTGTGAAATCAAATGAAGATGCTAGTTAAAACAATATAATTTTGAAAGAATCTTTTAGAAAGAAAGAGCCACAGATTATTCAAGAAATTAGTTTACATGTATTCTTATTCTTCAAAAGTGGCATCTGGTATTGGTCGTAAGAACTGGGTATTTTAACTAGTTATTTCCAAAGAGCTTCTATTTGATTAGTACAGTATTTTCATTATACTTGTATGTAACATGTAACACCTGTTGCACCATCTGCTTAATAACCAGTTATTAGTATGTAAATTTTTGTAGTTTGTATTTTTTAAGCAATGGATTATCTACCCAAGAGGGAAAAATCCAAGTTAATTGATAAACATTTCAAGAAAATAGATAATAAAACCTTCATTTAAACTTCAGAAATAAGTACCTTATGATACTAAATTTACCTCTTTAATTTTATCAGATTAAAACCATTTTCTTTATTTGATGTTGTCCTATAATGTGACTTTAACCAGCAATTAGTTTATTAACAATCTCTTTCAGTACCACGACCTCAAGAACTGTATCTCTTTGGCATAAAATAAAAGTGTAGAACCTTCCCACAAATATTATTATACTTTTACAATTTCTCCATAGAGTTTGAATAAAACATTATAAAGTATAAGCCATCTGATTGTGTCAAAAATATACTGCATGAAGAAAAAGGATTTTTATATTAATAATTAAATTGCAGTTTTATGGGCAGCCATTCTGGATTGTCTATAAACCTGTATTTGTTTCTATATTTCCATGTTCAAAAATTAATGTATTAAAAGAAATCTCAGTGGAAATACCTGGGCATTCATCCATTTATCACCAGTTATGTTTTGACAATTATTTTTTTTCTCTGCTAAGTCATTTATTTTTCAGTGAATTACAAAAATGAATTATAGTCAAGATAAAAATATGCCTTCAGGATATTTTCAAAAGTCAATTTAAAAAATTTAACCTGCCACAAACACACACACACACACATACACACACACACACACCAATAAAGTTGGCAATTATACTTCTAGCCAGTTTGGGAATCAACAGTAGTGAAATGATTTACTGTATGCATTCACAAATCAAAGTTAAAGCTTCACTATCTATGGAGCAGAAGCTACCCCTAATGAGAAAATCATATGAAACAACCCCAATGAGATTTTGAATATATGAAAACTTCAGTGTTCTCTGAATTTATCTTCTGCAAATCTCATTTTGTTGGTTTGCAAATAAGATGCTGCCATGAGGTAGAAACATCACTTTTTCCCGTAATAAACCAAGCATGCATTCTCTTCCTCTGGAGGGTGGAAGAAAACTATCAACATAAGAAATTCAAAGTCTGAAAGAGAGAAAAGCTGTATGATAGAACATATTATGATCCAGACAACCTAAGTTTTATTTGTAAAACGGTGCAAATACAATCTCACTAATTACATTTTTAGACAAGGCTGGAAATGTTTAAATGCAATTTCTAACTATGGAAACATCATGGCATGCCCTCTCTGCTGAAAGAGAAAGAAACCAATGACATTTTATCTTATATTCAAACTCAAGAAAGATGATAATTAGTCAAGAACTTATACAGTGAAATTCTATGTACCGGTATGTATGGGCGTAATTTCCCTGAATGCAGTGAGCTGCTTCCAGCAACTTCAATAAATATATCGCCATTGTCTTTTAATTTGTCTTATACATACTTACCTTCAACTCCTAAATAGCCTTTTTAAACCCTCTATTTTCCTTAGTCTTTTAATAAGGTTTCTGCTAGGTAGCCATCTAACATTTACTTATAGTAATCTTTATTTGATCAACGAGTAGCAAAATTTAACATTTAATGGCCCTCAGGTTCTTGACAATAGTAGATTCTACCAGGCAGGACAGCAACTTACAGAGGAAATCTATTAACAAGGCTTTAATGTCCAGTTCCTTCAAGTGGATAATTGTCAAAAGCATTCTGGGATGTATCCATTCATGAATGCAGGCCAAATCTCAGAAGTTGGAAACGTGGTCTTCTAGATGTTGCTAAACTAAAATGTCCTTTCTTTTGGCCAAGTTAGGTTTAGCTGACTCGATACACATTTCAGAAATATCTAAAGAGCCACAGTCTTCCCCGTGTGTACACATGAGCACCAATATGAATTCTTGTTAACCAGATTTCCCTCTACCAATAAAACAAAAATAAAAAATGTTATTCTTTTCTCACTTCCTGAGGATATCTCAGAACTCCCAACATAAAATAATTGGTTTTATCTTGGAACAATTAAATAAAGTTGTAACAATTGTTTAAAAGTCCAGAGCTTCTTTAAGCATCTTAACATCTTATCTAAAAGAGCCATGGTAGCGCAGTAGTTAGAATGTAGTATTATAGGCCAGTGATGGCGAACCTTTTTTTGCTCGGGTGCCAAAAGGGCGAGCGCGCGCACATGCCCATACCCATAATGCAATGTCCTCCCCCCACGCATACACCCCCCTCGTGCTGCCCCCCCACGCATGCGCCTCTGGACTTCCAGTAGGCCCATTGGGCTGTTTTCCGCCCTCCCCAGGCTTCAAGAAAGCCTCCGGAGCCTGTGGATGGTGAAAAATGGCCCAACGGGCCTACCGGAAGCCCACTGGAAGGCTGAAAATCAGCTGGCAACGCCTCGCATGCCCTCAGATATGGCTTTGCGTGCCACCTGTGGCACGCGTGCCATAGGTTCGCCATCACGGTTATAGGCCAACTCTGCAACTCTATTCGATCCTGACCGGCTCAAGGCCTTCCATCCTTCCAAGGTTGGTAAAATGAGGACCCAGATTGTTGGGAGCAATATGCTGACTCTGTAAACCGCTTAGAGAGGGCTGTAAAGCACTATGAAGTGGTATATAAGTCTAAATGTTATTGCTATTGCTAAAAGTTCAATGGTAACTTAGAAATATTATTTCCACACTCTGGAAATAATATGGAAGATTTTGTATGCTGGACTAGAAAGTGTATATATTCAAATGCCTTGTCTTTACAAGGGCTCTACATTACATACATTTTGCTATATATGTCAATGTATTTATGTTGCTTTTCTAGAAACATAAATTAGAAAATGCAGATCAGTACAGGAATCTTGTACTTAGATTGACATACTTATTTATATAGATTTCTACAGTATTTGACAACAAATTATCTGATGTAGCTTTGTAGTCCTAAATTTCTTAATCCTCTTTTCAAGTCCGTAGACCACTGACTATTTGCTAACTCTTTCTCAAATCACTTGATATCCTGCAAATATAAGATTTTAGTAACCATCACCTAACTGGAATTCTCTGGAAATCTAAAGATCTTTGGGACTTTTCCAAAGGACCATAGACTATTGGACATTGCTTGGTCAGCAAATAAGAATTAAAATATAGTTTGAGAGATCTACCGTATTTTTCGGACTATAAGACGCACCGGTGTATAAGACGCACCAAGATTTCGAAGAGGTAAGTAAAAAAAAAAAGTTTTTGTCCTCCCCGGCCCCCAGGAGCACTCTGCAGGCCTCCCAAACCCTCTGCGCGCCCCGTTTTTCACAAGCCCGCACAGAGGGTTAAGGTTAGGGTTTGGGAGGCTTGCAGAGTGCTCCTGGGGGCTGGAAGAAGGCAAAAATGCCCCCATTTTTGCAAAAAGCGGCCCATTTTTCACCCATTTTTGCAAAAAACGGGGCGCGCAGAGGGTTTGGGAGGCCTGCAGAGTGCTCCTGGGAACTGGGGGAAGGCAAAAACGCCCCCATTTTTGTGAAAAATGGGCCATTTTTCACAAAAATGGGGGTGTTTTTGCCTTCCTCCAGCCCCCAGGAACACTCTGCAGGCCTCCCAAACCCTCTGCGCACCCTGTTTTTGCGAAAAACGAGCCCATTTTTTCACAAAAATGGGACACGGGGGTGGGGCTTCGGGAGGCCAAAAATGGCTGTATTCGGTGTATAAGACGCACCAACATTTCCACCCTCTTTTAGGGGGGAAAAAGGTGCGTCTTATACTCTGAAAAATACAGTAAATTATTTCAACAGCTGCATTTACAAGACAAAGAGATATATAGGCAATGAATAATCAGCCAACTTCAGAAGTTTCTTTGAATTTCTATTAGATAGAAATATTCAACAAATACTGTACAAGCAAAGCTATGAGTACACTAAGCCTTGAAGCTTGACTATACAGTATGTGTGGGTAATATAAATATAAAGGTTACCACTTTAATACAAAGCTAAATATCCAGAACAGTGTTTTTGAACCTTGGATATTTTAAGACGTGTGGACTTCAACTTTCAGAATTCTCGTCAGCATGCTAGCTGGGAAATTCTGGGACTAAAGTCTGTGCATCTTAAAATGGCCAAGGTTAAGAAATACTAAGGCAGACACTTGATTTGTATGCAGTAGTCCATTCACTTAAAGACCACCATCCGCCAGCAGAATGGAAATATTCAAGTCTTGTACCTTCTGCGCATTGGTGACACAAATTTGCTTTGTAATCTTGAGGGATCCTGCAGAGCCTTTCTGGGAGGTAAGGGAATAGAAAACAAGAGGCACTTTATTCACATGGTAGTTTGGCCACAGAATATTTGTGCCAAACTCTTTTGATCTTGCATCCTGTCTGTGGCAGATTTTCTAAGACATGTCATTTATTTAGTTCTTCTGTATATACAATATAAAGTTCAAGTTCAAAACCTGTACATGTGAATTTCAGGTAGACATTTATTTGGTTGCTAGCACTTAACTACAGCCAGAAATACACATAAAGCCTTCTTTACAACAACTAACTAGAGAACCCCACCACCAGCAGTATGCCTGACAATTACTCACGCAGAGCCTGGTGACAGAATATATATAAACATGATCCAGTACATTACTTTCCCCTTGACCTTTGATAAATAAACTATGACGTTAGAATAGCAAGGGTTTCAGACTTTTTATCTTGTTATTCCCTATCTTATGAGTACGACCATGTAACATAGTGAGCTGAAAACACTGAAGAGCAGAGAGGTTTACTATGCTTATATAAGCCAAATGTTTAGCCAAAAATTTAACGTTTCTGGAATATGGGACCACTGTACATTCCTCATCTCTCAGCCGCATATCCAAAAATTAGCATAATTTGAATTTAACATTAACTCTATTTTTTGGGTAGTATAAAATGAAAACAAATATATAGATAGCCAATAAATCAATAAATATTACACTACTGATTTTTTTTAACCATAAAAATTCAATTTGTATACAAAGCAATATAGGTATGCAGAATTTGCTGATACTCTCTACAAAAATTGCTTGTCAAAGTTTGATGTTGCCTGAACTCCATCAGTGATAAAAGCCTCATCATAGGGGGTGGGGGTGGAAATCGCTTGTCAATGTTTCACGTGACCCTGGAAGGCAAAAAGTTCTCAGTTAAGAATGCTGGAAGTATGGTAAACTTTACAAGTTACTGTAGAGTAACTTGTAAAGCTTTATACACCATGAATGAAGTTAAGAGTTGCTTAGTGTTAGCTCTATAGTCTCCATTCAGCAGAATCACTTTATGGGTTCTTTCCCCAGAGACAATGTCACATGAATGTCACATGACCTGCCAAACTTGGAATAGAAATGTTTCTATCAATTGCTGCAATGGAGAATCTGACTTTTAATGTCCATTGACCAGATGTTATTTCATGCTCTGTTAGCAGTCCTACAGCATCATAATGTAGTGATATAAACAATGCCACAGTAATGTATTACAAGTAATAACTAAAAAGGAGCAAATCTGTGTACAATCAAATAACATGTTTAAATTATAGAATGAAAAATGAAAGCTAGAGAATTCAGTATTTATCAATACATTACAGAATGCTTCATATTTTAACATAACAGACAGTTTAATGTTTTGGGAAGCAATTTCACTTTTAGTAATGTGTTGTTTTATAAAACAGTAAAATTATGAATAAACCTAATACAATTCAAACTGGCAACCAAAACAGATATACTATTAGTCTAATCTAGAAAATGCATATTGGTCTATGGATGTTAACATGTTTACTTGTTTTTCCCTTGTCAAATAATTGGATGTGTGCCAGTGGTTGTCAGTTTCTGATATTTAACTTTTCCAGTCAACATAATTTCTGAAGAAAAGTTTGGATTTCCTTGAACTGCATTTAAACCCTGCAAGGTGTGTTTGTCCCAAAAACGTATTTTTTACATCAATGCCTTGTACTACTGGAATAACATTTCTGATACAGGTAGCCCTCAACTTACAACAGTTTATTTAGTGACCATTCAAAGTTACAACGACACTGAAAAAAAGTGACTTATGACCATTTTTCACACCTATGATTGTTGCAGCATCCCCATGCTCACATGATTTAAATTCAGATGCTTAACATCTGACTCACATTTATGATGGTTGCCGTGTCTTAGGGTCACATGATCCCTTTTTGCTACCTTCTGAAAAGCAAAATGGGGAAGCCAGATTCACTTAACAACTGTGCTACTGATTTAACAACTGCAGTGATTCACTTAACAAATGTGGCAAGAAAAGTCCTAAAATGCCGCAAAACTCACTTAACAAATTTCTCACTTAGCAACATAAGGTCTGGGCTCAATTGTGGTTGTAAGTCATGGACTAACTGTACTTATACAATAAATAAGTAAGTAAATAAATGCCTGTCTTAAATATAGACTAAATAAATAAATAAGCAAATAAATCTGATCAGTATAAGCATGGGAGTCTGAAAATGTTAAACCCATATCTTTACAAGGGACTATGTGCCATTGAGGAAGATTTTATCATTTCAGTGGGCATCTAACCTAAGACATAATTAAGCTATGTTAAGTATATCTAAAACTGCATTTTTATTTGACATAAATATATGGAAGACTTGTTAAACTGAACATCTATTCAAAAGAAGCAAGTTCTTGATAGTATGAAGCCAAAACCTAGTGAGATGCTAGATCAACTGCAGAGGAAGGATGGTCCATCTCCTTCCTTCACACCAGCTTCTCTCCAGGGTCAAAGAAAACTATTCCAAAGCTAGTTTCCCCCCAATCAGGGAGAGGCATTTGGAATGAATGGAGTTGCTGTATATTAAGTAGCACGCACATTTCAAAATATATGTTGAGCAGCAAATATCAAGAACAAAATTTGCATATATATATTTTTAAAAGTTGTATTTTCCAAAAATGGAAAGCTTAATTAAATCAATTTATTCTGCTGTTATTCATTATCACAACTTAAGAAATTTCATTTGAGAAACTTTACTTATATTCTCTTTTGAACTATTTTAGGAATTGCTGTTTTTGGTGTTAAGACAAAAATATAAATGGGATTTACAACAATTTCTGTTTATGTAAGATATCCACTCTATTTTTCTATCTCTAATAAAGGTTGTCAATTTCCTATAGCATGCTCCTGTAATCTTTATGACCTTTATGTTATATCTCAGGAGTACTGTATATCGCAGAAGCAGACTGGGACCCCTTATTTCCATTCATTAAGGATATGATATCATCACAATGTCACATTTGCATTTATTACATGTTATTATACTGACTGCTCAATATTTCAAATTAATATCCTGTTGTTTGCAGATTCGGATACAGGTGGTCTTCAACTTACGACCACAATTGAGCCCAAAATTTCTGTTGTTAAGGGAAACAGTTGTTAAATGAATTTTGTCCCGTTTTATAACCTTTCTTGCTATAATTGTTAAGTGAATCACTGCAGTTATTAAATTAGTAACATGGTTGTTAAGTGAATCTAACTTCCCCATTGACTTGACTTGCAACGGTCATAAATATGAGTCAAGTTATTTTTATAAATAACTCAAGGTGGCAAACATATACAAAATCCTTCCTCCTCCTATTTTTCCCATGACAACAACCCAACAACCCTGTGTAGTAAGTTGGGCTGAGAGTGAGTGACTGGCTCAAAGTCATCCAGATGGCTTTCAAGCCTAAGGCAGGATTAGAACTCACAGTCTCCTGGCTTCTAGCTTGGTACTTTAACCACTAGACCAAACTTGGTACTTTAACTGAATAGTAAGGGTAGTAGTTATTTCTCAGGTGCTCCATTTTATCAGTTAACATTGGCAAAGAAACTTACTTCATTCCTGCTACTTAGTACTCTTCCTGGCAAAAGAAGAGGGTGATTGCATGACTTTTTAACAATTCACTTTCTTTCTTTCTTTCTTTCTGTCTTTCGTTCTTCATTCTGTNNNNTCAAGTTATTTTTATAAATAACTCAAGGTGGCAAACATATACAAAATCCTTCCTCCTCCTATTTTTCCCATGACAACAACCCAACAACCCTGTGTAGTAAGTTGGGCTGAGAGTGAGTGACTGGCTCAAAGTCATCCAGATGGCTTTCAAGCCTAAGGCAGGATTAGAACTCACAGTCTCCTGGCTTCTAGCTTGGTACTTTAACCACTAGACCAAACTTGGTACTTTAACCACTAGACCACTAGACCAGACATGACCCACACCATTCACAACTGCAAGTTTCTACCAAACACAGACTAATCAGATGCACATTATTTTTCTCCTCCAGAGAAATCTTGAGTATTTAAAACATTTGATTAGGAGCATAACAAAGGTCTAACACTTCTTTATGGAATAATGTTAACCTGTCAACGTTAATAAATAAATAAACAACTAAAGTTTCCAAGGTACATACGTTTAGAAAAAAGATACAAAATATAGGGGGTTTTTCAACATCCTATTCTTCGGGGGGGGTTGTTGTTTTTTTTAAAAAAAACGTAATGTAGGAAGTTAGCACCCACCCCTCTCCTAGGAAAATGAGATATTTTAGAAAATATTAAAAGGGCAGAATATTTCCCCTAAAAGGGAGGCAGAAACTCAGCCCACCCCCCACCTTTGTCAATGGGCCATTAAGGCCTGGGCCAGTCTATTCTACATAACAAAGATCTACCTCCTTCAGGCAGAGCCATAGTAGGAATTGCCCAAAGCCCTTTAATTACATCATCACCCAGCAAGAGTCAACCAAGCCTAGGACTCAAAAGACAACCTACAAAGTTACCCTTGCATGGCCCCATGGGAGTCTGACAACCAATCAGAATACAAGCTCAAATTCAAAGTCTAACAGAGGGTATAAATCTCTCTCTCTCTCTCTCTCTCTTTCTCTCACCCATGCGCTTTTTTTGCCCAGGACCTCAAAACCATGTGGTCCTGTCCACCATTAAACTATCTTTCCAAGCAGTCCCCCAGGAGTGGGGAGGGTCTGTGGATTTTGCAATATCCTTCCCCCAGGGGTGGGGAGGGAATGGGGACTTTGCAGTATCCTTCCCCTGGAGTGGGGAGGCAATGGAGATTTTGCAATATCCTTCCCCTGCCACGCCCAAGATTTTGCAGTATCCTTCCCCTGCCATGCCCACCAAGGCACGCCCACAGAACCGGTAGTAAAAAAGTTTGAATCCCACCACTGCAACAGAGGGCATAAAACCCAGGCACTCTCAGCATCTCTGCCCTTTTTGCCCAGGATCTCAAGCCATGTGGTCCTGTCCACCATTAAACCATTTTTCCAAGCAGTCTCCATGTTTCCAGTGTCTTTCTTCCCACTTGGAACAGAACCAAGATGGACATTTCTTCCAACAGTAATGTACGGCAATAATGACATTTGTAAAACAATAGGATATGTGAGCTTGTCAAGAATAAAACAAAAAGATGGCTATACCATTGCAATCTCAGGTGGTCCTTGGCTATCAAAATAGCAGCTGGGAATTCCGGTTTTGCTTCTAACACTATAAGTAGGTCTGGTGGGAAACTTCAAATATGGCTCATTCTTCCTATGTTGTTCAATTTTTACTAGAAAACATTCCTCAATTAAAGAAAGCCTTTGGGAAACCAAGCCGGGAGGAAACATTTGAAATGGCAATGAGGGGAAAAGGGGCGTTGGTCTTACCTGATACGCTCCTTTTCGTAGGGTGGAGCTAGCATCCAGGAATGGGTTGACCTCGTCTGTTCAGCATGTAGGACTGAGTCTGTCAGAGTTGAAATGCCCCGCCTCTGTTGCTAGGGCTCCCAGCTTTGGCGAAGACGAAGGGACAGACTTGACGTGTCATCATTGAAGATCTCCCTCACTATCCGTGGACCAGACAGACTTTGGGTGAGGCTGGATGCTAGCTCCACCCTACAGGAAGGAGCGTATCAGGTAAGACCAATGCCCCTTCTCCATAATGGGTGGAGCTAGCATCCAGGAATGGGACATACCAAAGCTGGCTGTCCTATGGGTGGGCCACGGTCTGGTCCGAGGGCTCTCCCTCCCTATGGACCTGTTGGAGACCCGACGTCCGAATGCTGCCTCTGCCGAGGCAAAGATATCCAGCTTGTAGTATCTAATAAACGGCGACAGGGAAGACCAAGTGGCCACCCTGCAGACTTCCTCGAATGAAGCCTGCGTGGACCACGCTGCCGACATCGCTGCACTCCGAGTTGAGTGCGCTGTCACCCGAGCAGGTCGTGGAAGAGACTGAAGATCATATGTTTTGGTCTGGCCCACCGTAGACGGTGTAACCTTGTGGCCTAAAAGGTTCGGTTGGAATGAGACGAAGAGGGCCTCCATCTTTCTGAGCGCAGCAGTTCTCTTAACGCAAATGCGGAGAGCCCTCCTTACGTCCAAAGTGTGCCACTTTTTTTCTAAGGGGTGGGCCGGGTTGGGACAGAAATTAGGAAGAATGAGTTCCTGTGCCCTATGGAACCAAGAGTTTATTTTAGGGATAAAGGAAGAGTCCAAGCATAAGAAACTCTGTCTGTGTGAAAGACACATAGGTCCTTCTGGACTGAAAGGGCCGCTATCTCGGAAATCCTCCTGGCAGAAGTGATAGCCACTAGGAACGCCACCTTACAAGTAAGGTGACGGAGGCTGGGCGATCTCAAGGGTTCGTATGGTATCCCTGTTAAGGAATTCAACACTTTGGGTAGGTCACAGGTGGGATACCTGTGGACTACAGGAGGGCACACGTTAGTTGCCCCCTTGATAAAACGGCGGATGGTGGGATGCTGAGCCAGGGATTCCAGTGAGCCGCAAGTTAGTACTGAAGACAGGGCCGCCACTTGCCTCTGGATGGTGTTTGGCAATAGCCCTTTGTCCAGCCCATTCTGGAGAAAGTCCAGGATCTGTGCTATCGGGGCCTGTACTGGGGAGCAACCCGCCTTAGAACACCAGGCACAAAACGCCTTCCAGGTGGCCGAGTATATGCGCTCAGTGGAAGGCCTCCTAGAAGCCTGAATGGTCTTAATAAGCCTGGAGGAAAGGTTGTTTCGTCTCAGAGCGCTCCACTCAAGCGCCAGGCAGTCAGTTGGTACCACCGGGGATCGGGGTGGACCAACGCCCCCTGGCTGAGGGAGGACTCGCTCTGAGGGATCCTCCAGGGCTGAGCCACTGATAGTGACATTAGGTCGGCGAACCAGGCCCTCCTGGGCCAATGCGGTGCCAGAAGTAAGACCTCCGCCCTCTCCTCCAGGATCTTCCTGATTACTTTTGGAAGAAGTGGAAGAGGGGGGAAGGCGTACAGGAGGCCCGGAAGCGACTCGCTGCGAAGGGCATCGACCCCCTCAGCACCTGAAGTCTGGAATCTTGAGTAAAACCTCGGCAGTTGTGCATTCTCCGGGGTGGCAAAGAGGTCAACCTCCAGGAGGCCGAAGAGACTGATCAGGTCTCGGAAGATGGATGGGTGCAGGTGCTACTCCGCGTGATCGATGGTCATTCGGCTGAGCCAGTCCGCCTGCACATTGGACCCACCAGAGATGTGGTCCGCCGAGATGGACAGGAGATGTCGCTCTGCCCAGAGACCCAGTCTCCTGGCCTCCTGCATGAGGGACCGTGATCTGGTACCCCCTTGCCTATTTATGTGTGTTTTCGTAGCCACATTGTCCGTGAGCACTAAAACGTGCTTGCCGGAGGTCAGGTATACTGCCCGTAGCTCCAGCCAATTGAATGTTGTACTTTCTTTCAGCTGGGGTCCACCGGCCCTGGACCATGTACGACTGGGAGTGCGCTCCCCAATCGAATAGGCTGGCGTCCATGGTGACCACCAGCCTTTGAGGCTCTCGAAAGAGACATCCCTTTGAGATGGCCGGAGACCTCCACCAATTTAGTGAATCAAGAACCTCCCTGGGGACCAGGACCCTGGCTGGCGAGCTGCTGCACCTGTTCTCTGGAATGGTAAGAGAAACCATTGGAGGTCTCTAGAGTGTAGGCGAGCCCAAGGTGTAATGGCGATGCTAGAGATCATTTTGCCAGGAGCGTAGAAAGCAGTGCTAGGGGGACCCTGCGCGGTCTCTGGACCATGGTCGACATCTCTCTAATACTGTCCTGTCACTCCTGGGATAAGTACACCCTACACTCCAGAGAATCTATAGGCTCCCAGATGCAGTAGGTGGTTAAGAGGGAGTAAAGTGGCTCTTCTCCATGTTAAAAGAGAACCCATGGTGTCCGAGAGTCTGAACCGTTACCTGGAGATCCTCCACCGCTTGGTGCATCGAGGATGACTGAATTAGAATATCATCCAGGTAACACTGGACACGCACAGGTAGAGCTCTAAGGTGGGCCGCCACTACCGCCAGCACTTTGGTAAACACTCCTGGCGCAGAGGAGAGGCCAAACGGAAGGGCCCTGTACTGATAATGAATACCTGCATAGCAGAACCTAAGGTACTGCCAGTGAAGGGGCAGAATAGGGGCAGATATGCAGGTAGGCCTCCGTTAAGTCAATCGAGGCAAGGAAGTCGCCCTGTCGTATGCTCCCAAGGATCGTCTGAAGCAAGTGCATTTTGAACCGTCGATAGCGCAGGTAACGGTTCAATCTTTTAAGGTCAAGAATAGCTCTCCACCCACCCGAGGTTTTGGGGACCACAAAAAAAATAGAGTAGAACCCCTGTCCTAGCTGGCCCTCCAGTACCCGCTGGATGGCTCGAATGTCCAGCAGGTGCTGTATGACGAACTCCATGAGGGCCTTCTTGGAAGCTATTTTAGAAACTGGGCATCTGATGAAAAACCTCGGGGGGGGGTGGGGTGGAGAGAAATTCCAGGGAGAGGCCTGATCTCACCGACTCCCTGACCCAGACGTCCGATGTAATTTCCTCCCACCGGTCGGCAAAGAGGGCAAGACAACCCCCGATGGGAGGATTGGACGTGGACTCACTTGTGGCGACGAAAGGAGTGACCTCCCCTACCCCGAAAGGGTTGTTTGTACTGTCTCCCCCTGCCCGGCCTGTCCGGTAACTGCCTCTGCCTGGACCCGTACTGACCTTGGGCCCTGGAAAATCTGGTGCCCGAGTCAGGAGCTCGAAAGGGCCACCGAGGATAGGGGGCGGATCGAAAGTTGCCCTTCCTGGAAAAGGTCGGAAGAACCTTCCTCTTATCCCTGAACTCGACTAAAATCGGGTCCAGGGCTTCCCCAAAGAGGTGCTGAATCCTGAAGGGGGCAGAGGCCAGGCGCCATTTGTGGCGGGTGTCTGACTGCCAGTGGCGGAGCCAGTACATGTGGCGAGCCACCACGGAAGACACGATGGTTTTGGAGGCAAATCTGGCCACATGCAGAGTGGCGTCTATCAAGAATTGGACCACCGCCAGGAGCTTGTTTATGTCCTGGTGCGCCCTGAGGTCCGAAGCTGGAACTCTGTCCTGTAGTTGACATAGCCAAATCAGGGATGTGCGTGTGAAGAATGAAGCCGTGGTAGACGCTCGAACCGCCCAGGCAGCCACCTGGTGCGTCTTCTGGAGTGCCTGCTCCATTCTCCTGTCCTCTGGCTTGAGAAGCTCCTCCGGATCACCAGGCATGGTGGCCGAAGAATGTAGGGCCGCCAACAGAGCGTCCACCGATGGTACCTGTAGGGCTTTGGCCAGCTCCGAGCCCACGTTGTAGTATCTCCTGTTGGCTGCAGATGGTATTGGGCCGGACGCAGGAGAGGCCCACTGTCTTTGGACGACGTCCACAAAGAGTTTGGGGGATGGTATAACCTCCGCCTTAGGAGTGGGCTCTGCGAAGAGCGGATCGATAGGGCTCGTTGATGGTGCTGTTGGTTCAGCCGTTGGGTGCCCCAAGGCTGGCCAAATTCTTGGCCTTGAATAGTAATGATTTGAAGAGGCCAGGCTGAAACAACCCTGTGAACGTTGGCTGTTCAGGTGATAGCCCTTCATCGTCTGAGAGGTCAATGTCTCTATGACTGTCTTCCTCAGAAATATGTGACTGGCTCCCGATTGAAGGAGCTGGTGAGTATTGTTCGGGAAAATCAGACCGATCTCCTGGGCAAGGAGGATCTAGGTCCCTTATCGCCGAATGGGGCAGCTCGGAAACCACTGTGGTTTGTCTGCTGAATTGTTGCAGCCCCGCTGCAATGCCTTGCCTGATGGCCTCAGCAATAATAGTTTGCATGTTTGCAGGGTCCATGGAATCTGCCTCCGTATTGGATCTGAGGCCTGCCGCAGTGGGCATAAACGTGGCTTCAGGCCCTGGTCTGGCTGGGCCCTTAGGCGCTTCCGGGATTGGGTCTATCGCTGCAGCACCCCAGAGATCTGTGGTATTAATGGACAGGCTGAGGTTGTCTAAGGAGAGCTGCTCTCTATTGACCCCCGGGGATAGACTTCTGGGGTGCTGTCTAGTGGGGCCGCTGTCCTCCACCTGTTTATGTGGATTACAAGTAGCCTTGTTATGAGACTGGGCACAGATCTTTTCTAACGCCCTCTCTCTCCAATGCTCATCGCGTTCAGTCGCCTTGGAACGTTTGGGCTTATCATTGCGCGCTTTCTCTCCCAAGGAGGCTTGATTTGAGGTGCCTGGGACTGCTTGAGGCAGAGAAGGAGGCACTGACTTATTGTTTCTTTTGCCTGCCTTGGATTTGGCTAAGGGAACGGAAGATTTTTCCGCCATTTTGTTTCCCCCGTGGGCGTTGGAAGCCCTAATGAGGAGCCTTCGATGTTAAAGAAAATGGCATCCTGTGTGGTTTAAACCACTGCTTGCGATCTTCTGTCAAGCCACTCAGCTGAAATTAAGGGAATTATCACCCTTGAGCCAGTTAGTAGGAGACTTATCTCCATCGCCGCGGTCAAGAAAACGTGCAGATCTGTTGCTGAGGCACTAGAGTGGTCAGCTGTAGCGCGGCGCACAAGACTCGTAGCCCCCAGGCGCAGGCGGGAAAAATCAGCCATTGGTGTTTAGTTGTGAAAGCCTCTGGAGCGCTATGCTCCCGCAGCACAGTGTGTCGCTCGAGCGCGAAGCTCCTGCAACTTAAAGTATTTCCGACGCTGGCTGCACTGAAAACATTGGCGGTATGTGCTAAGGGAGTGTGCTAACCCTAAGCGTGCCTCACTGAAGCGGAGCGTAGAGCCCCTGGCAGCCCCCGATCTGTATTCGCCGCAGACTCAAGCTATGCTCCCTGCTTTAGTCAGTCTTTGGGGAGCTAGCTGAGTAAATGGAGCGCAAAAGCTCCTCTGGCCACTACCGTGGTGCCTCGGCGAGGATTGTGGCTCAGGGCCCCTTTACAAACGGCCTGCCCGAATCCTATGTCAACGTTGGAGCGTGAAAGCTCCAGTGGCAGACTGAGGAGCCAAAGCCCCCTTTGCAGTCACAATGCCACTTCGATGAGGCACTGAGGCAACGGCTGCAGCGGCTAGAGCCGAAGCTCTGTGCCACAATCAACCCAGCGACTCTACCGGATGGGTCGGGAGTGAGCTGGGGAAACTCACAGAGTGAAGATAGAGTCCTTCGCAATCCTATTTCCTTCGCAGTTTGCAACCAGGAACGGGAGAAAAATTTGACACATCCGTTCAGTCTGAGGACTGAGTCAAAGCTGGGAGCCCTAGCAGCAGAGGCGGGGCATTTCAACTCTGACAGACTCAGTCCTACATGCTGAACAGACGAGGTCAAGCCATTCCTGGATGCTACCTCCACCCACTATGGAGAACAGGGAGGAAACTAAGCAGAATAACATTATTTAATTATCTGTAAATAAAAAATTGATACAGATGTGCATGTGTTAATCATAAATAAGAAAAATAATGTATAAAAGTGCATGTGTTGACTAATGTTTTTAAAGTTATTCTGAGATAAATGCCATAAAGTGGCCACTTCCAACATAGATTTGCTTTCCAAAAGAGCTGCATAACAACTGGTGCTTTAAGAGAAAGGGGAAATAAGGCAAAAATAATGACATATGAATAAAACAACTAAATTATATTTTGTTTTCAACTGCTTTATATTCGTGTAAATAATGTTGCCTTTAGGTTTCAAAAATATAATGAAAATGTCTTTGAGGCAAGAAAATGCTAAATAAAATGATGGTAAGCCTGAAACAAAAGAGCTCTATTTGTGTGTGTGTGTGTGTGTGTGTGTGTGTGTGTGTGTGTGTGTGTGTGTGTGTGTGTGTGTGTGTGTGTGTCCCCATAAACTTTAAACACAATTTAAAAGTTTCACATTAAAAATCACTCTATGCTATTATGTTAATTTCAAACATTCTGCTTTCAAGCATTTCCATGGTTACTGAAGGACAATAGTCTGTACACTAGTTAAAATGTGCACTAGTAAGTTTCTAGCCGCTATTTTATTAATTTCATAAATATACAGAAAGAAATTCAATGTGATGTCAAGGGAAGCATTACTAGATCCAGCCTGAACACAGCCATTGCAAAGTAGCAATCTTTAAAATGGAATACGAAAGTAGGTCAAACTGTCAATAAAGCAGAGTGCCCTGTTTGAGTTATTACTTTTTAATAATGTAACCCACTAAGGAATCTTACTGGTCCTATATGTGCCTGGTTTCAATATTAAGAGCAAGTGCAAAAAGTAAATAAATAATATCTGGAATAATGTCTTATACCAAAATAACACCAATAAAATGCTAAGCTGCAAGGCTTAGCATAAAAATGAAAAACACTAATGGAACATAGTGCAGTATGCTTATACTATGTGTAGTCTGGAATCATGCATAATGTAACAGTGCAACTGCTAACAGCAGGCTCACATAAGATAATTTACACTTGTTTTTATGGACATGCGGAACTGAACTTTGAAGTCAGCCCTAATGAGATTCAGCTTGGCCTTAACAGCATCCTGAGAGAGTGTGCAGGGTTTTTTTTTTTCCTCCTGCTTCCAGTGCATATTTATAAAGTGGAACACAGGCTCATTTAAATTGCACACGTGGGCTCATGCAACCTCCCCATTACAAAGGGAAAAGTTTCACACTAGGGGAAATGCTTACCCGTCTACCAAGTATTTTAATTACATCTGCCATTTTTTGCAAACTACTAAAATACTTGGGAAGGCAGAAACAAAGAACTTTGCAGCTTTACATTTAACCTCCCCGAACTCTTAGTCTGAGTGGTAACACCTTGATGGTCCTGCAGTTTAGTAATTTCACAACCTCAAATTAGGAGGAGTAGAAAGCTCAAGTGTTTCACTAAATCTAAAGGTTACTCAACAGTTAGAATATTTCATTGCCCAATACTGCAGTGATGTGTAAATCTTGGTGGAAGAGGCAGGAACTTCTCTTTGTGAACACTCCTGAATTCTCCATGTTCCACAGAGCTGTGCCACATGGGTCCGGAAACATGTCAGAGGTATACTTTTCCTCCTGCAGAGGTGTCTGATATACAAACATATTGTCAAGCCTGAATCTGACCTGGCTGTGGCTGGTCCCTTTTCGGTGGGGATTTTGTTTCTATCGTGGGTTATTATCACATGGATTCAGGTTGACACAGTTTGGAGTTGAGGGGGGAAGAGTAGAGGTGGATGGAGTTTTCAGCCAAAACAACATAGCTCTCTGATGAGTCAGATACATTCCAATGGCTGGCTGGCCAGAGGAGGCGGCCGCTCTCCTGACTACCCACAGCCCAGCCGATAGGGCCGGTGCAGCCGGGCGGGAATCACAGCCCGGGTTACAGCTGACCCCAAGCACTGTGGGTCTCTACCCACAGCTGCCGGTGCTGCTTTGCCTAATAGTTTTTTCCTCCTAATTTTAATATTAATAAAGTTTTTGTTCAGACATCATGCAAAGTTGTCTATCTTAGCAGTAAAAGCCTTACGGAAGATCTACATAACTTACTGATGAAGAAAATATGCAGCACCAATATGGTCTTCTTTGCCACCATTTTCAGTTTTGGAATTTATTCTGTTCTGTTCTGTTCTGTTCTGACATCTTTGGGGAGGAAATTAATTCCCTATCTGAGCACTAAAATAAACCTATCCCTAGACTCATCATATCTTCCCACGTTCATTAAATTGTCAAGTGGCCTCAGATTGATGAAATGACCAAAATTGAGCTGCTTAGTTTCAGGAAGCTGTTACCTCATACAACTTCAGCTCATGTCCTGTCACTATATCTTGAATCAGTAATATATGAGACTGCTCAATATCCTGAGATTCTTTTTCCTTTATGAAATCGTACCAGACTTTTGGATAGGCTATCAAGCAAAAAATCACTTTTGTTTAAATTAGAATTACCATCAGTACAGCTTTAAATATCAAAACTTTAATATTAAGTCACATTACTTGTTCCAATGTATAACATGTTTGTTTTCAAATTCATTTACAAGCAGTAAAAGAATTTTAAATTACAACTGCCAGAATTTGGCTAGATCATATCTTTTTTAACAATCAATTGTTCATCTTTTATTTTATGTTCATATTGTTTCCTGCTTAGTCCACCTGCTATTTCACTGCATTCTTTTAGTGTTTTATTAGATAGGAGGGGGAGCTGCTTCGATTCCCTTCCACACACCACCAAATGAAACAGCTGCATTTCTGTCTAATGTGACACCGGGTGGAAATCATCCTTCAAGAAATGAAGGAAATGTAATTATTTACATTTTTACAAAAGATATTCTGTCTACAATCCATACTGAACGGGAACATTTTACTGACTTCAAAGGCTTCCAGATCAGACACACTTTAATTTTATCCTCACTAAGATAAATATCTTATAAAATACAGAGAGCTAAGGCAATTACATTTAAAATTGGAAATCATCTTCAGGTTTGTTTTTTTTTAGAAATTATTTCAAAGCAAAATTTTAGGTGCATATATACTCATTAAAAACCAGTGCACAAATATTTCATTTTAAAGCAAATTTTATATAAAAACCAGGATCCATTTGTTTAACCTTGACCATTCCTATATTATTAAGGATTCCCTTCCCATTAATGAGATATAGCCAATTCCAGATTAAATATACTTGAATGTCTACTTCCTTAAGACAAATGACTTTTTTTGCATCAATAAAAAAATTGTATTTATTTATGAACATGTGCCCAAATAGTCTTTTTCTTTCCAAGACACAGAATTTATAATAGCAGATAATTAAAAACAAATAGTGACAACACTGTGTGTTAAAGGTCTTTGTTTTGTTGCCAAGCTGAAATATCAAATTCAGAGATAAACAAAGACCGTTTTTTTTCCCCCCATTAACACTGTGGCTGTGTTAAGATGCAGCAATGCAAAGCAGCCTGGCAAAACACAATCAAAGGTCACAGTGCAAAAAATAATACTCCTGAGGATTATTATCTTTTAATTTTCACAGTGTGTCTAAAAACTTCTATTGCTGTATCTGACTCATGCTGCTTCATTATAACGACAGCATTGCTAGGAGACAAAGTAGTTTAGATACTTCATATAAATATATACAGCAATCTTCAGACAATTGAAAAAGCTTGTGATGGCAGTGTGAACTCTCGTTAAATGTCTGGAAGTGCTTATTTCAAGAATTTTTTTTTCAGCGAATCCTAACAATATATCTGAATTACTGATTACTAGTAGTATTTGTAAAACTACATGTAGCTATGCCTCAGGGCAAAAATAAATAAGCACACATTTCTATTTACACATATATGGCCTTCAATAGATTTATTTAGTTCCAGAAGCTTATGGCAAACCTGGGCTAGTCATAAAAATATTGCATTATGATGAATTATATTTATGCCAAGCCTGAACTTGTGGTCCACTAGTAGAACACAAAGAGGTTATTAAAGCCTCCTGGTTTTGCTGTCCATCTAGGTCTACAAAAATAAGATAGAGAGTTGTCAAGTACCTGGTAGACCACAATGACTGCTTTCAGCCTCAAAGCAGTACAACACTAGCTAGCTTAGCCTTGTAGTCTCCATACCATAGACTGAAACTGATGTACAGTAATAATGCTATTACTTCCCTACAAACTTGATTCAGCGGTTAATGCTTCAGAATGATGTGCTGACCCTGGTGATCTTGGCCATTTAATTCTTTTCTTTTCTTTTTTTTGTAGCATACAAACAGAAAGCAGCAAGATCTTTTTTTAAAGGAACTCAATATAATGTGCCCTACCAATACACTCCAACCCACATTCCTTTTGTCTTCGTCAAACCATGACCCATAAAAGATGCTTGAGGGAGGGGGGGCAGCAAGTTATCCAATTTATGTGTTTAATGACAGAACTGCAATGTTTTGCTCTGAGACAATTATGTATGCTTTTTTAAACATATAGTTCAAAACATCTATTTTTCAGAATAAAGAAACATCATGGGGAAAGAAAAATATATCAAAAAGAGGTCAAAATGTATTGTCCTCAAGACCGATTGAAATGAGATATTAATATTTTCCCTAGAAAAATAACACCTTCCAAGTTACAGCTCCTTCTATCAGTTAAAAGGTCACTGTCTACTTCTTGAACATAATTTGAAATTGCAGCCTTCTTCATTTACTTCTCCGATAGCCTGGATTCTACTAAATTAAGATGATTATTTAAACAAATTAATGAGTGACTTCAGCATTCATATTATTATTATTCCATTTAGCATAATTTTTGTGTCACTATGAATAATATTAAGATAACAATGCTAGCTGTACTTCGCTCAACAGGAAGAGGAGAGGTTCAAAAAAAATTATTTTTGTAGGTGTTCTAGAACCTGTTATAAATAAGTGATATTTCAAAATTTCAGATGCTTGCCTTTCTTCTTTCTGTACAGTATCCCATTGTATGAAATTCTGCATTGTTATTATGTCAAGACTGTAACTCTGTTGAAATTCTCTAACAAATGAACATTCTCCCTCATTCATCAGAAGAGAAAATAGTTCTAATTTCTCACATTTAATCTGTTTTTTGTCTTGTTATCAAACCATTTGGAATTTAGTAGTTGATTATAGTAAATTATTTAGGATAGCTATATCAAGAACAAAGGATTCAAAAAGTCCCTCTAAACCAGGGCAATGGGCACTGAATTGGAAAGTAAACCCTATTAAACAGTACATCAGACTGGGGCAAAAAATTTAACATATATGGCATCTGAATCAATAAGTGATCAGTGATAGTGTCCCCAATTATTGAATATGAGACAGAGGGGGAAGAGATTTATCAAATTCATCATTTTTTAAAAAAATGCCGACAGACTGCCCAAAGCTGCTAGATGAGCCACATGTTGTGCAGGCCTATTCTAGAATTGACTAAAGTAAAGAAGATGACAACTCAAATAATCGCTAGAACAGAGCAACTAAAGTTAATCAATGGAAGAGAAAAATTGAGATAATGTAACAACATAAACCACTGTTACAGGTTGTATTCAATGCTATTTTATTGTTTACAACCTGAGGTGATTTGAAGTATTGCAATGTAAATTGAAAAATTTACTGACAAAATTTACCAAAAATATCCAGAACAACCAGATCCAGACATATTGTGGAAACCAAATGGATAGCTCTGCTGTACTTGTAATGTTCCATCTCCAGAATGGTGAGTTCTGCACATCTCTAATGATCAGCAGTCTTGAAAGCTACAGAATCAAGAGAAACATCTTTCTATTTCAACCATTTCAAGACAATCTATCCAGGCCTAAAAGATGGAGCTTTTTCAAGCACTACCTTCTCTCAATGTCTCATGGGGAAATATAATTTTGGAACTGTGCTAATGCTTAGCATTGGCAAATGTGAATGCTGTAACGCTTGAAACAGAACAGCAAAATTAAATGACTTTTGTATCCATTTTTCATACTGTCTACCAAAATACTCTCTTTAAAACTGCTAAAACTTATATAATTAATATTTGGAATTCCCATCCCCCAATCCCCATCCTCAAGAGAATATTACTGTACTCAAGAAGAAAGAAGCCTTTGATATTGATGTTATCTATAATGATGAATTATAAAATGAAAGATATGGATCTGTGACACATTTCTATGTTCTTGATTCTGGAAATATCAGTTCTTCACACTTCAAACTCTGAATGAATTAAAAACAGGTAAGATCAAAACCAGAAAACTACAGCACTATAGAGATGCATTTGTACTTGATCTCTAGGAATAGAACTGAATCCAGTCTGACTGACTGTAAACAACCTCTTACAGATATAAGGACCAATTTCATCCACTCTGTGGAAAATCAGAAATATGTCAATGGAATAACTTAAGTCAAACTTAAATGCTGATGATCAGCATTTCAAAGTGTATTCATTCCTTTATGGATATTGAAACAGGCTCATGTTTTTATTTCAGGTTTCCTTCTTGCTAGATATTCTCCTCCAAGCGAGGAACAGCATAGGTCAGTGATGGCAAACCACATGTGTCAAAGATGGCAAACCATCACTTTTGACACGTGTCAAAGATGACACATAGTGACATTTTGGGTGACATACCAGTGTTCACCAACACCCAACTATTCCTGAAAGCATCCCCTGCTCTTGTGCAATTTATGGAGCCTACATGAGAATAGGGTATGCACGTGCAAGTTCCAGAGCCTCCCAAAGTTGCGTGAGAATACATGTGCTTTTGCATGTCCCAAAGGTGCTTTTTTTTCAGGAGGCAACTAGACTTTCTTGTTTTTTCTTTTGAAGACGTTTCACTTCTCATCCAAGAAGCTTCTTCAGCTCTGACAGTGTAGTAGGGAATGTCACAGCTGAAGAAGCTTCTTGGATGAGAAGCGAAACGTCTTCAAAAGAAAAAACAAGAAAGTCCAGTTGCCTCCTGAAAAAAAAACACCTTTGGGACAACCATGACCTGGTTGACTGAGAATCTCTACGTGCTTTTGCATGGTTTTCAGATGCTGCAGAGGCTATGGAAAAGCATTCTGTGAAGCCACTTAATGAACAAAGGTCTTGTACAATCCAGAGCAACCTACAAGAGAAAAGGAATACTGTAAGTCAGCAATGGGCAATTAATTTTCCCAAGGGGCCACATGAGAAACTGTTGTGGAGGGCCGAACCAATGTAACCTTGATGTCCTCAAACTCCATCAACTCAATTCCTCAGGCTGCTCCAGGCAAGGGACGAGCGCTGCACTAACGCAGAAAAGCACTTTCTCTTCTCATCCTCCTGCAGCTGCCAGCCAACTGAAGGAATGCACAGCAACTGCGCAGAGCCGGACCCAATTCGGCTTCTTCTCCTGCTTCCTGTAGCACATTTATTTATATTTCATTTTCCAATTAACCTCACCCAGGCTGGACAAGGACAGCCAAAGGGTCAGAAGTGGCCCAAGAGCCATAGAATGCCCAGATCTGCTGTAAGTGGTGCATCGCAGATCCTGGGAAGTACCACACTGTGAGGCAATCAGAATAGAATAGAATAGAATAGAATAGAATAGAATAGAATAGAATAGAATAGAATAGAATAGAATAGAATAGAATAGAATAGAATAGAATAGAATAACAGAGTTGGAAGGGACCTTGGAGGTCTTCTAGTCCAACCCCCTGCTTAGGCAGGAAACCCTACACCATTGTTGCCCAAGGTTCATATGCCTTAGGGAACAGAAAAAGGCAGTCTTTCTGAGTGGCAGGAATGGAGCTAGGACTGAAGTCGAAGTTTAAGCCTTTGCTTCAGGCCCAGCATTGGCACTGCTGCCAAGTGCTATTGTACAGGGGACAGAGGAAGGGCAGAGATAAAGAATTATTTCTCTTTTGTTTGGGTGTGAGTGTGTGTGTGTGTGTGTGCACGCGCGCGTGCGCAACACAACAGCAGAGTCAAGTTAGGCATTTTCCAAATTTTTGACGCATCAATCCTGAAAGGTTTGCTATCACTGGTATAAATTAACAACTTTATTTTCACTGGCTACAAACTAAGCTCCTACAACACTACCCTTCCATCTTTTATCTTCTTCCTAAGGCAGCTTCTGGAAACTTATAAGAAAATAAAGAATGCTGGAGCAGCTGAGATGCAGTACTTGGCTTTCCGATGCACAAAAGATTGATGATGATGATTGATTATGATGATGATGATGATGATACTTGCATGGGCAGGATGCTTTACCAGCCAGCCTTAGGTTTCTGGGAGTTCTGAAGAAACTGTGAATATCATGTTGGCAAACAAACGATAACCTTCAAAATCAGCTTTCTTGACTGCACCATCTGTTCAGAAATATGTACCACATTGGCACACTACATAACACTAATAATCATAGTTAATAATATACATGATATTACATAAGGCATTTATTCTGAATTTTGCATTATGTTAAATCTCTAGTTAATATAGTCATATTAAAATGAAGTAATGGAACAGTATAGGTAATTCACACCTGGTGTTTCTCTTTGAAATCAAAGGAAGTTACCATGTCCTGACAAATCAATGATCTGATAGACTTCATCATACATAGCAATAACAATAGCAATAGCACTCAGACTTATATTCCGCTCCACAGTGCTTTGGGTCCTCCTTTTATCGACCTTGGAAAGATAGAAGGCTGAGTCAACCTTGAGCCAGTCAGGATTGAACTTCTGGCTGTGGGTAGAGTTACTGCATTCTAACCCATGTGCCACCACATATGATTTTAAGCAATATATATTTACCTTGTTAAGGCACCCAACTAGAAACCAGAAGACTGTGAATTCTAATCCTACCGCAGGTCTGAAAGTTAGCTGGGTAACTTTGGTTTAATCGTTGTCCCTCAGTCCAACCCCCCCCCTTACAAGGTTGTTGTAGGTAAAATAGGAGAAGGATTATTAGATATGTTCATCCCCTTGAGTTATTTATAAAAAAATATGAAAGCAGAATAAAATAATCTAAAAACAAATCCAAACAACCATTAGAAACTGTGAACTCTTGCTTTATATTATTAGCTGTCTGTTAAAATAAAAACTTGTATATTGCAGGCTACCAAATTTATTAGTCATCTTAGAAGTTCAATCTTTATTTTATCAAACACTAATAATATTTCCCTTAATTAAATAATAATATCTTTCAAAGGATACAAAGATTCATTAACTCCATATTCTGCTAAGTAAGAGCCGAGGTGGCGCAGTGGTTAGAGTGCAGTACTGCAGGCTACTTCAGCTGACTGCTAGCTGCAGTTCAGCGGTTCAAATCTCACCGGCTCAAGGTTGACTCAGCCTTCCATCCTTCCGAGGTGGGTAAAATGAGGACCCAGATTGTTGGGGGCAATATGCTGACTCTGTGAACCGCTTAGAGAGGGCTGTAAAGCACTGTAAAGCGGTATATAAGTCTAAGTGCTATTGCTATTGCTGAAAATAAATTCAGTTGTGCTCATACATTCTTGACAGAATTCTAACATTACGATAAAAGCAACTGACAAAGGACATCAACACAAGCTGAGTAGATTTTTTTTTTAAAGTTGAGCAGCATTTCAAAATTTTTAGATTCTACCAAAAAAGAAACAGCCACTGAGAAAACATAGGAAGAAAGGGAACAAATCTACACGGCTACTACACAGAATTCTCTCAAGTCGTGTGAACCTGCCTCATTGTGATGGGGAAAGCAATGTTCCTGGGAGGAATCAGCAAACCGGCTGGGAGTGTATAGGCGTCAAAGTCATCTCAGCTGTCCAACTAAAGAAAATAGGCATTGTATCACACACCAGTGATATGGAATGATGGAGTAGAATGATGATCACTTTAGTATCAATAACTGCAAGTGGGTGCTATGGGGCATGGGGCCAAAGGTGCAACAGAGTATAGGCAGGTAGTACTATGGACTGGTGCTAACAAGCAAGGGTGGATAAAATTTGAAGATTTTTTTTTAAATAAAAAATAAAAATCAGATTTTTTTTATTTAAATTGGATTTTTTAAATTTAAATCAATTTTTTTTATATCAAATTTATTTTAATAAAATGCTTTTGGAGTAAAAATCTATCTAAAGATAGTTTTCTATTTAAGATACATTAATAATTTAGTTTATTCAGCATGAAATGGAGCTTAGTTATGTAGCATGAGGCTGTATATTCTGCAATATTGGGACTGTCGGTGAGTCAACAGCAGGTCAGAGGAGGAGCTGCTGCGGGACAGAGATGACAGTTGCTCTTTAAAAATTATGATTTAAATCGAGTTGATTTAAATCAAGCCTTTTTACTAGTGATTTAAATGATTTAAATTGACTTGATTTAAATCAAATCCACCCTGCTAACAGGTACAGGTGTGTGTGTGTGTGTGTGTGTGTGTGGATGCCACGGGCAGGTGCTATGGAGTATGAGTGGGTGGGTGCTGCAGGAAGGCACTGTGGATAGGTGAAAAAGCAGCAGAAGTGACTTGCAACCTCCTGCCTGCTTCCCTAATGACTTTGCTTGTCAGTAGTTGGCAGGAAAGATTACAAATGGAGACCACATGGACACTGTAACATTTTAATTGCAAGCCAGTTGCCAAATCATGATCACATCACACAAATCATGACCATCGAAAGACTGCAATAGCTGCAGCTTTGAGGACCGATCGTAAGTCCTCCTCGTTCAGCAACATCATAACTTGGTTACTGAACTAGTGGTCATCTGTGTAAGTATTGTGTATATTGTTTTGTTCCAAAAAATCAACAACACCTATGTAGATGTATGGAGTATACAGAAATCAAATTGTATTATTTATACAAAGAGGTGGAAGAGAATTTAATTATAAAGCAAAGATGTGGCCAGGAGCTGATGGTGAGACAGATAATGAATACCTCATGTGCGGATTCCCAATTAAGCTGAAACTGAGGAAGAAAGCCAACCCATTTCTACAATATGATCTTGAGCATACAGCTGCCATTTTTAAGAAAAATGGGAAAAGGGAAAAAATATCAGGAATTGCTTTTTTTGGTACTGAACCTTTTTAATAGGGAACCAGAAGAACTGTGGAATGAAATCAAAGACCTTGTTAAGGATAAATGTGAAAAGAATAACTGCCCAAAGACCAAGAAACAGAAGAAAGTAAGCTGGATGGACAAGCAGTGGAAATTGCCAAGAGAGGCTAACACCATGAAAGACAATGATCTGAAGAAGGAACTTTGTTTAAAAGCAGTATTATAAAACCAGTCATAAAGGCAATCAGAAGAGACATGGAAACCAAATCTTCCTAAGACTCTTAACTCAGAAGACGAATTCCAACCTCAAATTGGTATACCAGAGTACACCAGTGGACAGATAGTAACTGATTCAAATAAGATCAAAGAAAGATGGAAGGTGTATACAAGGTAGCCCTCAACTTACAACTATTTGTTTAGTGACCATTCGAACTTACAACAGCACTGAAAAAAGTGACCCTTTTTCACACTTACGATTGTTGTAGCATGGCCATGTGATCAAAATGTGGACATTTGGCAACTGGCATATACTGTATTTTTCGGAGTATAAGACGCACCGGCGTATAAGACGCACCTTAGTTTTGGGGGAGGAAAACAAGGGGAAAAAATCTGCCTCTGCCTCCCAGCAATTTGCCTCCCAGCAAACAGCAAACAGTACAGATGATATACATTGTTTGCTGTGTATTTCTGTGCATGTGTGCCTGACCCATAGAAATAGCAAAGAATTGGAGAAATGTACATTATGGCAGTATATTAATGCCAGAAAGTTTTCTTAAATGTAGTCACACTAACTCCTCCCAATTATTT
>QLTV01004097.1:4093660-4113881 GCA_003457575.1 Thermophis baileyi
GATTTTAGAAAGCTTATTCATTTTGTTAAGTTGGCTAGAACAATAATAAAGCAGTCTTGAAAAAATAAGTCTAATAATTTGAACATTCCATAGACATTTATAGTTAATGACTTACCTCCTTGCATCCAGTTTCAGCAGTCTGATTTGCACAAGAAAATAAAATGCTGCCTCTGCCTCCCAGCAATTTGCCTCCTTGCAGTTCTAGTTTCACTTTCATTTTAGCACCTGGGCCTGCCTGCAGCCTCTCAGCTGATGGTCAGGAGGCCAATAATCAGTTGCTTCTGCTAATCAGGGTCTGCACTGTTTGCTGCAAGGAGGTAAATTGCTGGGAGGCAAAGGCCAAAGGGTAGGGGTGGCTGGGTGGGGCTACATTCGGTGTATAAGACGCACCCAAGTTTTCACCCTCTTTCTTATACTCCAAAAAATACGGTAGTTATGATGGTTGCAGTGTACCAGGATCATGTGACCACTTTTGTGATCTTCTGACAAGTAAAATAAATAGGGAAGCCAGATTCACTTAACAACTGTGTTTCTAACTGAACAATTGCAGTAATTCACTTAACAGCTGTTTCAAGAAAGATCGTAAAATGGTTTACTTAACAACTGTCTTGCTTAGCAACTGAAATTTCGGGCTCAATTGTGGTTGTAAGTCAAGGACTTACTGAAATTCTGTACAACTTGGGATGTCAACATCCAAAATACCTTACAAAAGTGGTTTTCAAGTATTTTGGTCTCAGGATCCCTTTACATTCTTAAAAATTAATTGAGGAGCCTAAAGAGGTTAAATTTATGTCAAGTAATCATTAACATATGACCACATTGGGATTGAAATTTTGATCACTAAGGAATCCAGTCATTAAGTGAACCATCACTTGAATGGACCCAATTTTATTGCCATTTGTACTGTGGTCATTAAGTGAATAATCACAGTTGTTACGTGAATCATATGGTCATTAAGCGAATCTGGCTTCCCCAATTGATTTTGCTTGTTGGAAGCCAGCTGGGAAGATCACAAATTGTGATCATGTGATCACTAAACACTGCAATCACTGTAAATATAAGCTGATTGCCAAGTGCCTAAATTGTAATCACAATATTTTGGGGTGGTGCAACAGTCATAACTTTGAGGTCAGATCATTAAACGAATAGCAGGTAGCCAAGGACTACCTGCAATGGGTTTTACTGATTATAGAAAGGTTTCTGATTGACTTAAACATGTCAAGCTACTGTACACACAGTATCCTTAGAAATATAAGACTTTCAAATATCTCATTGTTCTCATGAAAAAACTCTACACAGGACAAGAAGCCACAGACTGGATTGAACACAGGAAAGCAAGCTAGCCTAGATCGATATAGCAGCATTTCCCAACCTTTCCAGGTTGGCGATCCGGCACGGGGGGGGGGGATGGGGGAAGAGGGGATGATTTTGTGTGAGGGGCAGGTGCAAATCTTCATTTGTTACGCCACTCACATGGCCCGATTGCAAATAGGCCACAGCCCAGTAGTGGGCTGCAGACCAGAGTTTGGGGACCCCTGCTGTATAGGATTGAGACAAGGCACTATGTTCTTTCTTTATATATTCCTTTTATATGCAAAATATATATTGAAAGAGCTCAGACAGGAAGACATGGCTTTCACACTGGAGTAACAAACATGAATAACCGACACTGTACTAATGATGATATTGAAATGCAAACAATATGCAACGTCTACTAATGAAAATCAAGAAGCATAATGAAAAATGGAATTGAGATTAAATATGAAGAAGACCAAAGCAATAACAGAAGATTCATTAGCCTTAAAATTGATAAAAGATATACTGAAGCACTGGATAGTTTCTCCCTTTTAAGATTGTCTATTAACAATAAAGGAATCGGTAGTCAATAAACACATTACAGACTAGCACTCAGTAGTGTAGCAATGAAGGCCTTATAAAAATACTCATATATTGTGACTATTTATAAAAAGGACCATAATCATGCAGGCAATAGTCTTGCCTGTGATGCTCTATGCAAATGGAAACTATACTTAGAAAGAGCAGGGTAGAAAGAATATTGATGCTTTTGACTCCTGAGAATACTGTGGATATACAAGAAGAAAAAAACCATCAACAAACAAATCATAGAACAAATCAACCCAGAGCTCTCATTCGCATCATAAATGATCGAGCTCAGTTATCATGTTTTGGGTACATTACACAAAGTTCCTGGTCTCCTGAGATATCTACAATGTTGAAAGATGTCGAAGAAATGAAAAGGTGGTGACCAATTGCAAGGATGAACTTGATTACAGTTAATGATAGGAAGACCAGGAAGACCAGGAAATAAATAGCAATAGCAGTTAGACTTATATACCGCTTCACAGTGCTTTACAGCCCCCTCTAAGCGGTTTACAGAGTTAGCATATTGCCCCCAACAATCTGGGTCCTCATTTTACCCACCTCGGAAGGATGGAAGGCTGAGTCAACCTTGAGCCGGTGAGATTTGAACCGCCGAACTGCAGCTAGCAGTCAGCTGAAGTAGCCTGCAGTGCTGCACTCTAACCACTGCGCCACCTCGGCTCTCTAAATAACACTGGAAAAAATCTATCTATGTGATTTCTAAAAGTCAACACTGATCAAATATCACAATAAATCAATCATTTGCTCAGAAAACCCCAATCAAGTTGATCTCCTACTTAAGGGCCACAGATTAAGAAAATATGGTCTATCCACACCTCCTATTTTAAGCATTTGTAATTTCACAGCTGTTTTTGATAGCAATAGCATAGCAATAGCACTTAGACTTATATACCGCTTCACAGTGCTTTATAGCCCTCTCTAAGCAGTTTACAGAGTCAGCATATTGCCCCCAACAATCTGGGTCCTCATTTTACCCACCTCGGAAGGATGGAAGGCTGAGTCAACCTTGAGCCTGGTGAGATTCGAACTGCCAAATTGCAGGCAGCCAGCAGTCAGCAGAAGTAACCTGCACTCTAACCACTGTGCCACCGAGGCTCATGATAATTCAACTTTTTTGGGGGGGGGGAATACTATCCACCAGCAAGCCTCCTGAAAACACCATTATGGCCAGTATTGTGTTATACACCAAAAAATATCACCAAGATGGGCTGTATTGCAATGTTATCCCTGTTACTGCAGCATACATCACTGTTGACATATACAACTTTGTCTTCATCCACAAATGGTAATATACCAGCATTTTTATACAGGTAGACCTCAACTTAGAACTTGTTTGGTGACCGTTCAAAGTTACAACGGCACTGAAAAAAATGGCATGACTATTTTTCACAATTATGACCACTGCACCATCTCCATGGTCATATGATCAAAATTCGGATGCTTAGCAACTGGTTCATATCTATGATGGTTGCAGTGTCCCAGGGTTATGTGACCACCTTTTGTGACCTTCTGACAAGCTAAGTAAATGAGAAAGCAAGCTTAATTAAAAACAACCAGGTTAGTAACTTAACAATTGCAGTGATTCACTTAACAACAATTTAACAGAATTAAAATGTATAATCTTGTTTTTTTCTGTTACTTGGACCATAAATGAGGACAAAGGAATCACTTTGGGGGCAATAATACTTAGAATTATGATTAACCCAAAATGAGTCAAAATCTAAGATTCAACGGATGAACCACCAATCTTCTAGAAGTGCTTAGGTAAATGAAAACCAGGGTACCCCAGTTCATGAAAGTAATATAAATTACTTCCAAATAAGAAAATATAAGGCCTGAACTGTTGCGATTAGCAGCTGTTGCTCAAGAAAAGATGACAATCCTGACCTATTTCACTGCATTACTTGCCTTCTATGATGTAGACACCATGAATGAAGATTAAAACATAGTAGAAAAAATAGCTAACAAAAATTAAAAACCTTAATCAAAACCTATACAAATTATTCTCACACAGATTTTGGGCAGCAATATGGTATTTTTCCCTTCTGGGCAAATCTTATTTAAATACTGTATACAATATGATAAGCAGGCAAAAATAAATAAAAGTGTAGTATGGTGCACAACAAATCAGTCCATTCCACTTCACTAATTACTGCAATCTCAAAAAGTGCAAATGTGCAAGAAGAAACAAATTACTTTTAAGTCAATTGACACAAAGTATAATATTCTTCATATAGACAATAATATTATATATACTGGGTTCTCACTGAACATAAAACAGAGAGCTTTCTTAAGAACAGATTATATTGTAAAGAGTAGATACCAAAATACCCATTGATAACTAAATAGTATACAAATTGAAACTCATTAAATGAAACAATTTTTCTAGTTCACTAAGTAGAACAATATTTTTCATGAAACATTTTTAAGGAATTGCAGAAGTTCATGTTTCTTATATGAATAACTATTTATTCCTTATACTGTACTGTCAAATGGTAAAAAAGTGTGGTAGTAGCAATTTACTTCTAATAAGTCAAATTGAACTTCTAATTTCAGAATGACTTTTGCTTCATCATCTTTGCCAATCATAATCTCAAAGTCACTAGAGATTAATAAAATTATTGCAGGAGTTTCTCAGGCTTGGCAATTATAAGTACAATATGACCAATGAACGATAGGTTGCTATGATTATTTTTACCATTTAATCATATAAGAATCAATCTCACATGTACTTTTGGTAACTTACACAGTTATTTTCACTGCTCTATTTATCAATGCCAGTCCAGCATATTATATATGTATAACAAGAAGAAATCCACAGTAGTTGATTTCTCAGTATTTTGTATTATTATCTTTACAAAATTCTTCATCGTAAAAGAAAGGCAACGGGAAATGTCTTTACAGAAAAAATAGGTAAGTGCCCTTTTAAACTGCATGTCTCATCAGACACAGTCAAATTATTCTAGAATTGACAATACAGAACAAGCATATTTACAGAAAGAAATACCCTTAATTAAAGTTCAATTGCATTATCTGCATTCTTTTATCCTAGGGAAAGGATTTTTTTACATGAGATACAAGAATTTCTAATCAAAGTGCACTGTCTATCTATCATTCTTATTTTTCCAAGCTAATGAAATACTGAAAAAGAAAGGAAGGGAAAGGTGCTTGAAACTCTTGACTGTCATTCAACATAGTTAACTGACTCAAAACTGAAGATTAAAGGGACCAAATTTGTTGAAGTGGGAGAAGTTAACAAAAGAAAGGCCAACACTGAAAATGAGCCAGATCAGACTAGAAAAATATTCCAAGAAACATAACCCCTTTGTATTCCTGGGAAAGGTATATTGATTATAGCTAGAATGTTGCTGACTATTCCTTTCTATCTTCTCTCCAACCGGGGCATATAATTCAGAATAAGGTATAAGCAGCTCACACTGCCTTTCCCACTTATACACAAACACACATAAAAAGGAACAGAAAGACACATACATATACCCAAGATTCATTTGTTGCAAAAAAAAAAAAATCGGTCCTTCTATTGCTAACTACAGGTAAGGAACTGGAAAAAACATTACAGAAGCTATATTGTATGTGTTATTGTGTACTCTTTTTATTATATATTTTCCTAAAATTTACCTGAATTCACCTGCACATGATAATGCTTTCTGTTTGAATAAACTAAATGGATGTTTATTGCCCTTTACTTTAATCTTCCTAACAACTTCGTCTATGAGACAGGTTAGACTGAACTAAAATGATTGATCTAGAAAGGCAAATACAATTTAAAGATGTATACTGTCATCCAGCAGTACATAGTTTTGATTAATTGGCAAACCATTAGCGTTTACAATCTCAGCAAACAAAGGAGTCTCTAATACAGTTGATAGGGTACAGTATGTTTCATGGGTCCCAACTTTTAATCAGTCAGCCTCAAGACTATACAATATGTGTCTATATAATAAATTTGATTAATAAATAAATACTTAATCAAAATACAGAAACCTAGACCATACCGAGCAAGTATTTTTCTGCAGAAACAATTCTCTGATGTTTTGATTTTATACATTTTAACACTGGAGATGTAGGGTATAAATTTTTGTAAGTAAGTGAATAAATATGGAACTAACAACCAGAAAAAGTCTAATGTAATATAAAATTCATGCAAGTAGTCCTCGACTTACAACTATTTGTTTCCAAGTTATAACGGCACTGAAAAAGTGACTTAATGATAGTTTTTCACATTTATGACTGGTTGCAGCATCTCCACAGTCACATGATCAAAATTTGGACATCTGGCAACTAGAATGTATTTATGTTGGTTGCGATGTCCTATGGTCATGTGATCCCCTTTTGAAACTCTTTGACAAGCAAAGTCAAAGGGGAAGTCAGAATCACAACAACCATGTTAGTAACTTAACAACAGCGGCGATTCACTTAACTGTGGCAAGAAAGATTGTAAAGTGGGGCAAAACTCAATTGTCTTGCTTAGCAATGGAAATTTTGGGTTCCATTGTAGTCGTGGGTCGAGGACTACCTGTACATAATTCATGGAATTAACTCAGAAACAGACAGGGAAAGAACAGGGAAATAGCTGAGATATACAGGAACCAACAACTTTTTTCGATTTCTGAATCCACTAGTATCTTAACTGTGATTAAGGAAGCATCTTTGAATACTTTGCAACACTACAGGGGCAAAATTTACATTATGTTTTTAATCAAATTCAGGATTTTTATTTTATAGCCTAATACAGATAGTCCTCGACTTACAACAGTTCGATTAGTGACCAAAGTTACAATGGCACTGAAAAAGGTGACTTATGACCGTTTTTCACACTTATGAGCATTGCAGCATCCCCATGGTCACGTGATTTACATTCGGATGCTTGACAACTGACTCACATTTATGACGGTTGCAGTGTCCCGGGGTCATGTGATCACCTTCGGCAACCTTCTGACAAGCAGTCAATTTGGAAGCCAGATTCACTTAACAATCGTGTTACTAACTTAACAACTGCGCTGATTCACTTAGTAACTGTGGCAAGAAAGGTCGTAAAATGGGGCAAAACTCACGTAACAAATGTCTCACTTAACAACAGAAATTTTGGCCTCAACTGTGGTAGTAAATCAAGAACTACCTGTACAGCTTTGGGAAGATATTATTTTAAGTAGAAAAAATAGGCCGGCCAGCTTTCTTTATTTACCAGCAACAATTTGTGTGTTAATTTATTAATCTATGCTTGCTTTCCATCTTTTGGAGTTTCAGTTGTGTACCTCTGTAAACACAGCAATAAAATGCCATTGAAAGAAATCCTGCAACAAAAATGAAATCAAAGTTCCATGTTCCTGCAGCTCTATCCTTAGATGTAAAAAAGCACAGCCACATAATTCTGTATGCACATCTCTGAATTAAGGTCCCTTAAGCAAAAAAAAGTCCCTTAAGCAAAAAGAAGCATGTACAAAGAAATAGAAAACATACAGAAATATAAAAGAGACTGAATTAAAGTCCCTTAAGCAAAACAATAAGCACGTACAAAGAAACAGAAAATATACAGAGCCTTCTCTAACAATCATAAAAATTATATCTTTTAATTCTGCTAGAAATCGTCTTACATTTTGTCTTCCTCAATTATTATACTTAAGCAACTTTATGGAATTCACTGAACAAATCTGGAACAAGCTGCACACCTTTTCTAAGTTTCAGCAGATTTCTTTAATTAACCTGATTAATAAATAAACAAAAATCTATCCCTGTAAACTGTTGCACTTACAGATACATCAATGTAGCCATTAATTTCCAGAAACAAATGTGATTTTTATTTTTAGTTTGCAACTAATTGTAGAGAAAAGTCAATCTGATTCCACAGAATAATAGCATCCTATTTTTAAAAGTAAAACTGGATTTCAACATTCTGTATTTTCCATAGCTTCAAAGAGAACTCAAAGCTCGTGTAAAATCTCTACAATTACAAATGAACTGCAAGACATATTGAACTATCAGGTTCCTGTGCAACAAATGTAGCTACAGTTCAATTCAACAATCAGATAAAAGTAATTTGTTAAAATATCTGGAATTTTTTCTCATTGCAACCTATTAAATCATGTGGAAAGACAAACTTGAAGGCAGAGGCTGGATATTTTAAACTCTTGAATTGCATTCCCTCAAACATCCACTACACCTATTTCAAAAATGCTTCTAAAATTCAGAATTTACCCCACTGGTAGAAGAAATACTTCTAAGGTACAAACTGACCACATGCTTTTTTACATCATGCCCAAAGCCTTTTTTAAACTACTCCATGAAAAGGCAACTGTGTTTTAAAGGGATTAAAATATTTGCATTGGCAATGACCCTTTCTTTCTTTTCGGAATGGTGAAAATATCCTAGCTTTCCATTTACTGAGGAGCTCTGCATATCTCAAAGGCTTGCATACCACCCTCAGTGCAACAGAAGATCTGTTCAATAGAGAACATCTTATCAGGTATTTTATACCTCCTCCCAAGTAGAGTTCAAAGTAGCAACATGCTTCAGCATACTCACTATGCAAAAGCTATTATCCACACAATGAATGAAATACCCCATTCGCTTTGGGTCACTGTGAGGTCAAGAGGTGCCCCTTTGTTTTATAATTTAACCTATCCATTAGACCAGGGGGGGGGGGAAGAAGCTTAGCAAAAAATGCCTGATAAAGATCACAATTCACTAAACAATGGGAAGGAAATCTGGAATTTAAGACTTTACTTAGTTTTTAAAATGGTGTGTGTTTATGGAGCATGGATACCGCAATATATACATACTCACACTTAAAGATATAGACGAGAGACAGCATTTGGTCTGTGTTAAGTCCTTCTGCTGTAAGATCTCAGAAGCCACAATACCAAAACTGAAGCAGGCTAAGGAAAAGACCTTTTGCTCTACCTTTGTTGGTTTAGGTCTGGGACATAAACATTATTTTAATACATTATTTGTATTTCTTGGGATTAATAGTTCAGCCCTCTTGGAATCCTTTGTCTTTCTTGACAGAAGAATGCAGCATGCGGCACACGTTCCCCTTACAACAAGGAGGACAAAGGATTCAGTGATCAGGAGACAATTAGTCCCAATTAGGCCTATTTCGCAGCTGAGTGCAAAGAGGGGGGAAGGGTGTTCACATTTTCACAAAATATGTCCCTCTGGCAAGTTCCAGTGAAATCAATAAAGCTACAAGTCAGTTACAAGGCCTGTAGCTCACATACAAAATTGCGCTGAGTTTTACCAAGTCTCTGACATCTGGAGCTCTTTCAATGTAATACACTATGCAACCCATTTTGGACATTTTTGATCGACTTATTTATAGCAGAGGGCAGCAATAATTGCAATTATTGCACATCCAATTCTTGAGGTTGGAAACAACTTCGTTGCAGTTCACACAATAGAATAGCTAATATTTCAATCATCTCCTTTAAAAAAAAAATTAAACGTTTTAGTCTTTATCCCTGCAAAGATGCCTGGAGGCATGATCCTAGTAAAAGCTACAAAATTGCCAAGTGATTTTTAAAGTCCACTTATTTCTGTTTTTTAATGCTTATATGATTATTAAGTCATTGTGTTGGGACTGTTTAGATTAGCCTAGCTAACTATTCTGAATTTAAATCCTGAAAAATAAATGAAAAATGTGTGTTAGAAATATTCACATCTCCACTATAAGCATACAGATAAATAATTAATGCAGGATAGACATGATTTTTTACAATCTCTTGATATAAGTGAGGATGGTTACACAATGACTGACAACATGAATGGCTCAACTGTACTTACATGTGTACGTGTGGAGGCTGGAATCTGCTTTGGTTAATATTGTAGTGTGTGAATGCCTGGGTTGGATTTGAGCTGTATTCATCCACAGAAATGGAAACTTTGCCTTGTGAAGGAATTCCATGTGCCATGCTTCCTCTTTATAGACATGAGCGAGTTACAACTTTCCAGAGCAAAATACAGGAATGAGCATTGTGTTTCAGCCAATGTCGGAAGCCAAAGATGTCCTCATGAACTCTGCAGAATTCTGGACAACAATATGGAGACATTTATCATTTTGAAATTCCATCTAAAAACATTAAGCTCAGCCTAACATTTTCCTTGATGGACCTTTCTTATATCACATTAGCATACATACTCTTAGCGAACTCAATCTCCAAACATGGATACTTATGTAAGCAAAATCAAAACTGTCCACAACCAAGAAAAAATATTTCAGTAGGCATTCAAAAATACAATCTTTGGAAAGGAAGATTAAACGTGCTTGTTGCGATCATGTTCTGCAGAACATAATGGAAAACTAGGAAGGAAGGGAAATGGAATAGAGTACCTTAGAAAAAAGCTGGTTTGCTGGTTCATATGCCAAGCTGAAATATTTGCTTGCATATCCTATTAGTTCTAATAAAACGTTGTTAATGTGTTTTTATATTGAATTTAAAGACCATGTTCTTTGTATATTTAAATCTACCAATTCTAATAAAAGCCACATAACTTTGTTTTATTTTTTTAAACTTCCAGCATACAAGTATCTTGTCATTCAACAGTTGTCATCTATTCCTCTTTTTCCTCCTTCTTTCCTTACTTTTCAAATATAGTTTTATTTTGGCAAATGTCAAAACACACCATTATGGGTAAGTTATAGTACATTATAGTACTGTAAAACAAACAAAACATAATTATATTCTTCATTTTGAATTTCCTTTACATTTCTCACTGATGTTTTAATAATGTATTGTCAGAATAATGTGCCATATTTCACAAATACAATTATAGCTATTTATCAGATTCAGTGACTCCATTTCATAAGTTGCCATAGAGCTGGAAATGGGACCATTTAAAAAATGGGCAAATAAAAAGACCAAGATGTAGCACTTGTTACAAGGAAAAGATAATGATAAGATAACTTCCTGATTTGCAAAATCAAATCTAATGATAAATGTAGCAAAGATTTAGAAAATTATAATTTGAAAAAAGATTAAAAACGCATACTTTCCATATCATCCAGAAAAAGCACTGGAAAGGAGTCCAAGAGGTAAGAATTATGTAGTAAGTAAACACTAAGATGTGGTGACTAAATGGTTGCAAAAGGTTAAATAAGAGTGTTCAATATAAAGTGATTTAAATTATACACAATATCTATATTCAGAAGTAATATGCTCTTCAATACCAGACTGAGGGAAAACAAGCAAGGATGGGCATTCCCATTATATACCACTTGCAAGTTTACAGAAGTACCTAGACCAGTTTTAGAAACAGATTGCACGAGCAGATGGACCTTGGCATGATCCATACATCTGTCAAGGCAATGCATATGTTCTAAGGGCAGCTTTCATCCATCTGTTGCCTTCCAGGTGCTTTGAACTTAACTTGGCTATGGTTGGTGAATTATGACAATTGAAATGATCCTGGGAGTATAAGGTAGAAAAACTTCTCTCTATTATTTTATCATCCTACTAGAGCTGCCTACTTTTTAATTATTACATGCAAAATGAAAAGTACTTAAAAGCCATGGGATAAATTTGTTATTACTTAAAGTCCTGTTCCTCTAACACATTTCCATTGCAAGCTAAAACATACAACTGTACACTCTAGTTTAAAACTGTAATTTATTACTATGAGCCATTTTATCTTAATTGATTAAACTATGTCATACATTTCTATCTGCTTACTTTACCTATGTAACTTCTTTATCCTGTATATATTTTCTCAGGTCAATTTGAATAACATGATGCAAACAGTATCTTCTATCCCAATTTTTGCCAAACCATTCTCATTAAAAATAATCCTCCCCACTCAAAGGTATATAAATTTGGGCATTCAAATACTTTGTAATAATGCATTTTTGCACATCTACTTCTACTCTTAAATACATACATATTTATCTGTCAATCCATTTTCTTCAGATAATTTTTTTTCTGCCCACTGCTATCAGAGAATATATACTGCTTCCAATTTTGATTACTGGACCAAGTTTACTCTAAAAGCCTACCATCAAGCACAGATATAATATTTCTGATTCCAAATCTAGCAATTGGGGAAAAACTCATTACCTTATTACCCAAAACTACCTTTAAAAATGTTGTAGGAAGGAGTGTAATCCACCCTAAAACTTCTAAGATGGGATAAAAATATTTTAAAAGTATCTGACCATTTTCAGTAACTCCAAAATGCATAACGTTTGGAGCCTTATACTATTCCAAACTTGAAGTATAACTTTTCTATAACTGAGCAGAGTTAGGAATAGCCAGAAAGTCTCATGTTGTATACTATGAGGCTCTTTTCCTACAATGATGCTATCTTTGAATCCAAATACTGTTGAAAATTAAATGTGTAAGAGCATAGAATGAAGTTTACAATCTACTTCAGCACAAAATTCAAGAAACAAATTCCCAAATGACAGATGGGCATCTCCCTTTTATTGTTATACAACCTCAGGCCTACATAAGATTTCATATGGTAGCCAGGTTAAGGAATCTCACAACTCCCTTTCTATAATCAGGATTGTTTGTCTCAAAATATGAAAAGCCATTATGATGAAATAAAACCCTAATTCCATCAACCAGGTATGGACCCAAATGAAATTAAATTTCATTAAATTGGATCTTTGTTTCCAGCTTTGACTGCCTATTTATATATGTATGCATGTGTATATAAGATTCAGTACATAAAATATTTGCCCAGTTATTCGTGCAAGATAACTGTCTACAAATTATAATGAAGGAACCTCCATACCAACTTTGCAGCTGTTTCCTTAATTTCCACCACAATTATATTTTACTGTTATTTTGCATAACAGTAAAATACAACACCTGCTTCCAATTGCAGTTCTGTAGTGAAGACTGTAATTCTCTTTTGAGATATTAACTATGAAGGCAGTGTGCAGTGTAGAGCTGCATAATTGCACTGCACTGAAAAGTAAATACAAATGAAAACATCTTCCCGTTAGAGAAATGACTGTCATTAAAAAAGAATGTTAGCCCTGAGAGCTCAGAGGGAAAAAAAACACTTTGTATTGTGAGAATTTTAGTCTTGGCGTACATTAGGCAGTAATGTTGAAATGGCATAGCAATTTTTTTTCCCTCTCACAAAGCAGATTCTGTAGGATAAAAGACAAACATTAATGAAATACAAACCCATACTTTTTCTGCCCTTTAAAAAATAGATGCCACTGTATTTTCATTAACTGACGGAATTAATGTTACATATTACAAAAAGCTCACTGAAGATAATTTAAGATCTTAATTCAATTCTATTTATTTTCTATGTAACTTTCAACTATGAGGGGGGAAATGTTAAAGCTTAAGTATACTGATACACATGCAGAAAATCTTGAACTTCACTTTTGAATTCTTAAGAAGTGAAATATTTCATTTATATTCGCATTCTATTGAACAGAAGAAAAATACAGCTTTTTAAATGTCCATCAGTAAATATCAAACTCAGAAATATTGTTTTCTATCAAAAGAGACCGATTTTATTAATTTTCTTTTAATGTCTTTCTAGTGCAAAACAGCTCTCATATTAAAGAGAATGACTGTGATCTTTAATGAATAACTCTTTGAAGAAAATATAAGGCAAAGTCAACTACTTCAAAACTTTTACATACATGCTGGTATTAGCCTCCCATAAGGATTTGTTTTAACAATATAATTCTTTTCTTCTCCTTAGAACAATCATTTCCTTAAGGAGATATACATACTTCGGAATAGATTTGACCTTGGCATTCATTTTAATGCAGGAGCTAATATAACAAAAAACTGCCAACAACCCTGAATTACCATATTATCTCATACATGATTATAGAATTCAGGAAAGAACCCAAAAATGATGACAGACATCCTACAAGAATAAAGTTGACATGATGGAAAAACACCACCAGTTCAAATGAATTCACTGGTTCAATTTGAAGTCTACAAAAGCAGAACACTGATAACATTTATACTGCAATTTTGTCTCACAACACAAAGCACTGTGAAGGATTGCATTTTTAATCAGTGGCAAGATAGAAAATTAAAAATAATACCCAAACCCATTATTTGCTAAGAGGAAAAAAAAAACATCCATAATATGGGGAGTGAAAAGAGAAATCCATCATTTAATTCATCAACTAGGAGTGTTAGTTTACTAACCAGAGAACTCCTGAAATATTTGAGATAAGGGGAAAGAATACCCATATTAGACCACTTTTACAAGCTTGCATTATGTCCAATACTGATACAAAATAAAGCCACAAACAGGCAATATGCATATCAATGCATGTTTACTCAGAAACAAGTCTTATTCTCAGTGGAAGCTATTTCTTTGTCAGTGTAAGGAGTGTGGATTAAATCTGTGTGTTTGTGTGTATGTGAAAAAGCAAAGAAGACTCCTGTCCAACTTTGACTCTGGTGGACTCACAGAGACACATCTATGAAGTTTTCTTAATAAGATAAAGAAGTGGCCAGCCACTATCTCTTTGCCCGATATCTTTTCGACTTCCCATCTCTTCTGGCCACGCAAGTTTACACTCTCACTGCAATCTTGTGCAATAGCAGCAGATCAGAATCAGCATGCTACTGTATTCCTAATGCTAGGTAAACTGTCACTGGGGGAGGAAGGGATCATGAGTTCCATCAAAGCAACAGTTAAGCAGAAAAATATTATCCCACACATCCGGCCTGTAAAAGAGACCAAGTCAGGTTTCCCTTCATCAAAACCAACCCGCCGGTACTCCCTCATGCACCCGATACTCCCTCTTGCATCCCGCAGCACTTGGGGACCCTTTGGAGAAGAAACCCTTACAGCGTTAAGCCTCTCCCTCTGTTGCAAAGATGCATTTTCCTCCAGACCCTTTAGCTGAAAGGGACGATGAGCAAGGAAGACGTCCCAGGTTGCACTACCTCTTGGTGGCCGTCACTCCATGCCCATCTAAGCAGCGCTGGGTGGACTTTCTCCCCCCTTCTTTCCCGGATAGGTGGCTGCACTCCTCTGGATCCTCGCAGGGTGTTTGAGGCTGGTTCCTCTCTCCCTCTCCCATTCCCTCTTGCCAGGGCTCGGAATGATTGATCACAATCAGCGGCCAATAGCTTTGACTGCGCACCATCCTGCCTTTTCTATCGCTCCCCCCCCCCTTCTTCCCAACGTCATTCATCCCAACCTGATTCTCCCCTTCCTTTCAAACTGGCACGATAACCCTGACCAAGTCTCTGCTAACCCATAACAAGCATTCTCCGCAGAAAGATGCAGATTTTTCAACCCCTCTATTGACTTTTTTTTGGGGGGGGGGGAATGTCTTTCCCCTTTCTCGAAACCCCTTTTGCGGGCTACTGCCTAAGTATAGGTTTGGGCGCGCGCGCTTAAAGTTTTCATATTTTCCCCCCTACTCAGATCTCTGCAATGACCAAAAAAAAAAAAATCTACACCCCACTCCTCGCCAATACAAGCCGATCGCTCTAACTCCCTATTTCTCACGACGCTACGACACTTTCAGGAGGTCAGGGTTGAGGGATGCGGGGGGGGGGATGACATAATCCTAGAGCAAGGGTGGAAAACAAAAATATAATAATCGCGATGAACAGCATGCAAACAGGGAGGCGAATACATCCCAATAAAATGCAAAGGTCTCCAAGGGCGCTTAGGCCTCGGGGGACCATTGATTTCAAAGCATGTTTTGGAAAAGCAGCGAAGTGGGGGGGAGGAGAGAAAGAGTATGTAGCTGCCTTGAATGTAAAAGAAACGTGGAAAACTCCAGCTATAGTAAAAAAAAAAAAAAAATTGCACTCAGTACTTTTTTTATTTTATTTTTTTCCAAGTTTTCCCCCAGGGTTTTTTTTTTTCCCTTTTGGGGAGGTGGGGAGAAAGAGGTGAAAAATAAAATTCTCTTGGAAAGCGGGGAAATACGGCAAGAACAAACGATTTCTCCCCCCGCCCCTCCCGGCGCCGTCCTTCTCTCCCGCCAGTCACACGTTTCAGTTTTTTCAGGCTAACTATACTTTGCATTTCACTCCCTCGATCTACCGTTTTCGCCTCGCTTTCTCCGGCAGCCTTGCACAGCACAATGCTCCCTTTGGCCTACCCTCCCCCGGTCGTGCTCTAACATTGTAACCCCGATCACCCGAGACTTGCTAGTAAACAGCAAGCAAAATTAATCTCCTCTGCCAAATCTATTCCCAAACTGCCGCCGCCTCCCGAGCCGCCGCCCCCTCCCCCCCCACACACACACACCTCCGCTCCGCAAAGGCAAGAAATGAACGCCGAATCCGGGAGGGGGGCAGAAGGAGAGATGGGGGCATTGCGAGCCAGGGTGGAAGGAGGAGGAAGAAGGGAGGCAAAAGAAACCGACCCTCGCGCAGATCAGCAAATTAGCTTTCCTTCTCCAAACCCTTTTTTTAAACCCCCCATTCTACCCAGAGCGAATGGCAAATAAGCAGCCCGTTTTGAGTCTGATTATTGTTTCGCGGTGGTTGCCCTCTCTGATCTCCTTGTACATGACAAGGCACCTCTAACCCAGCGCTTTGTGTTTGTTATTGGTAATTCTCCTCTCCCTTCTTCCATTGGAGTCCTCTCCCCTTCCTCTCTGAACGGGGCGGATGATTTACCTTCTCTGCCTCTTTTTATTTTCCTGGAGGTGGAGGTGTATTCCTAAGGATGCCTTCAGTGCTGGGGAAGGAGCCGATCCATGGAGGGGAGGGGGCGACGCTGCCGAGAAGCCGCTGGTTTACAGAGAGCGAAAGAGCCAGGGAGACCTTGACATAGGTGGGCGGCTGTTGTAAGGCAGGGCAGAACCTTCGACCCGCAAGGATCCCCGGGGGGGGGGACGAAAGAGAGGCAGAGAAGGAGGGAGGGAGGGAAGGAAGGAAAAGAAAAGAAAAAGAGGGAGAGAAAATAAGAGCAATCCGAGCTCTGAACTGGGGAACGAGAAGGAAAGAGGGGGAGAGAGAGAGAGACAGAGAGGGAGAGAGAGAGAAAAAGCGAAGAAGGAAGAGAACAGTGCAATGAGTAAGGACTGCCACTGGGGTCAGGGAGCAGAGCACCAGGAAACAGGGCGGCCAACGCGCGCACACTACACACACAGACACACACACAAACACAGAACCAGCTCCTCCCTGCTGCTGTTGAATCTTACTTCACTGCCCCCCCCGCCGCCGCCCCGGCCACACTCACAGCCAAAAAAAAAAAAAAAGCAGAGCAGCATCCCTCACCGAACGGTGGCGAATCTTTTGCCCTCCCTGAAAGATTAAAGATTAAATAGGAGAGGAGACCCAAGGCGTACAAATCATCAGAATGCCTCGATGTTTCTCACTCATTATGTCCTCATCTTAATTAATCAGACCGTGGTGGGGTTCCCTACACCTTCCCCTCCTTTTAAGAAATAGAACAAGGTGCAGGTTGTTTTTTTTAAAGTAATATTAGCAGGAAGGGTTACAGCAAGGAAAATCAATACTACCACGTTCTAAGGCGAAAACATATTTATATAAAGAGACCTGAAAACATGTTTGTATAGAAACAAATGTATTTGTCTCTTGTGTTGATGTATTGCAGGGTTGCCTCAAATTGCTGTGTGATAGCTACAGCATTTCCAGAAAACACAGACTGGAAAAGAAAAGAAAATGGAACAGAAGGGAATGAAAATGGATGACTATGTGTCATCCATATCCTCAACCTTTTGTGAAATGTGTTGGGAAGCAACTTTTTAAAATAAGGCCTTTTCTTGATCATCTCCATTACTAAAAAAGTAACTCACAACAGACATTTAAACTACTGTATCCAGTTTCCATATAGTTATATTGTACATATTTACTCAGACGTTAGATATTTACCTCTAGACGTTACCCTAGAGGTACTTACTCCCAGGTAACAAGGCAGAAGGTGTCAATCTAAATTTATCCAATCTTTTTTTTAATGTGCTTTTAAGCCTGTTACTTTACATAAGCTTCCTAACTTAGGAAGCAAGCCTTATTGGGTTTCATAGGATTTTTTAGAAAATGTTGCATAGCAATTTTAATTCTTAATTCTTAAATTAATTATTGAGATTATAATAAATTTCTTCCTTATAAGCAATACCTGAAGTTAAAACTTCCTTTAAAAAAAAAGAATTGGGAAGAATGAGAAACAAACGTCCTTAATGGTTAAAAACTCCAGACAAAACTATCTGAGGGAAATACAAAGAAATAACATTTAAATTAATTGTGGAAGGGCAGATATAACTAATAATGTCAATAAAGCTTGTGCTTGTCTAGACTTTAAAAAACTATTTTCAATACAATATCTGAGGGTAAAATAGAACAGTTCTTTTTTATAAAAAAGGGAGATTTATGTATGGAAAGTTATACCAAGGTTAAATGTAGTTTTCATCGGTTTCTTTCTAACTTTATTAAGAAGTACAGTTTGAAATATTCATCTGTCATATTTCCAATGGAAGGGACTATAGTCCCTTCCTTTACAATTACCTCCAAACCAGTCTAATTTTTTATGCTTTATGCAGCCACGGTACCACTTTGGAACCAGATTTTTCAGAATGTTGCAATGAAAAAAAAATCTTGCAAAGCCTTTTTTCCCAGAGGCAACATTAGAACCAACAGAATAAATATGAACACCACAGGTAGCAGTGAGCCTTAAAAACCATTTTCAATTTTTTAAAAAAAATGACTGCATTTTTGGAACATACAGCGCGGTGTTAAATAAAATGTGAATTCTTCAGAAAATTCATTTAGAGTGCAATTCCATGTAGCTCTAGAAGTAAGCCTTTACTGGGTTTTTAATAGGATTGTCTAGAAAATGGGGTGTAGCAACTTTAATGATTAATTCTTAAATTAATTCTTGTAGTTTATGGTAAATTTCTTCCTCATAACCAATACCTGAAGTTAAATGGATTATTCTTATCTGTACTGGAAACCACGCATGGAACTAATGATAGATATGAATTAGATAGAATTAGTGTGAATGCTCCAACATTGGAAGTTTTTGAGAAGATGTTTGATAACCATTTGTCTGGGGTGGTGTAGGGTTTCCAGCCTAAGCAGGGGGTTGGACTAGAAGATCTCCAAGGCCCCTTCCAACTCTGTTATTCTATTCTATTCTATTCTGTTCTCTCGTATGCAATATTCTAATTGTCAAGCACTGCAACGTTAAAAATAATATAGATATTTACTTCATTTTATTTATTTATATTTTATTTATATATCAAACTTAGAAACCACCATCTCACTCACAGAATGACTCTTCATTATAATAGGCTATGTTAGAAAGACAATGGTTAGGCCAAAATACTGCTATCCTTTAAAAAATGCAACTATAATGGAATTAATCTGCAGTTAAAATCAGGATAGAATAAAATATAATAAAATAATCCTAAAGCATAACAAAAAGCAAGTTTGATACGAAAAACTGAAAAGTAATAATAATGATACATTCAATATACTGTAATGTTAGTTATCATTTTAGCCTTTTGGGTTTCAAATTAAAACCATGAAAATTGTGACATAAGTATCTAAACTCACTTAATGTTTGTTATTTCTTTCTTGTTTATTGTTACTTTATATTTACAATTTCCGTCAAAAAACTCAACATAACAAAATAAGGTTGAAGACTGTCTATGAACCCAACTGTACTCACAAATCTATAGAAATAGTCCTTGTTTAGTGGTTGCAATTGGGACTGGCAACTTGGTTGTTAAATGATAATAGAATAACAGAATTAGAGGGGTCATTGGAAGTCTTCTAGTCCAACCACCTGCTCGAGGAGGAAACCCTATACCATTTCAGACAAAAGGTTGTCTGATCTCTTTTAAAAACCTCCAGTGTTCGATCACCCACAGTTTCTGGAGACAAGTCGTTAATTGTTCTAACCGTCCAGAAATTTCTCCTTAGTTCTAGGTTGCTTCTTTCCTTGGTTAGTTTCCATCCATTGCTTTTATCCTGCCTTCAGGTGCTTTGGAGAATAGGTTGAGCCCCTCTTCTTTGTGGCAGCCCCTTAGATATTGGAAAACTGCTATCATGTCATCCCTAGTCTTCATCACTGGAGGCTTTCAAGAAGAGATTGGACTGCCATTTGTCAGAAATGGTGTAGGGCAGTGATGGCGAACCTTTTTTGGCTCGGGTGCCAAAAGGGTGCGCGCACGATAGCGTGCGTGTGTGTGCCCACACCCATAATGTAATGCCCTCCCCCCGCGCATGCATGCACAACCCTCCACGCTGCCCCCCCGCGGATGTGCGCAGGCCTCACTGTAGCCTCCGGACTTCCGGTAGGCCCGTTGGGCCGTTTTTCGCCCTCCCCAGGCTTCAGGAAAGCCTCCAAAGCCTGTGGATGGCGAAACACGGGCCCA
>QLTV01004098.1:2099-32978 GCA_003457575.1 Thermophis baileyi
GTTTGTTAGAGAGTAGATGATAGTAAAATAAAGATAGAGACAGAGACAGAGACAGAGAGACAGAGACAGAGACAGAGACAGAGACAGAGAGAGACAGAGACAGAGACAGAGAGAGAGAGAGAGACAGAGACAGAGAGAGACAGAGACAGAGACAGAGACAGAGACAGAGACAGACAGAGACAGAGACAGAGACAGAGACAGAGACAGAGACAGAGACAGAGACAGAGACAGAGACATGCAGGCAGGCAGGCAGGCAGGCAGACATGATGACCAACATGAAAAAGGAGGAAAGATTACTTTCGACCATTTGAAAACTAAGCTTTTCTTGATGTATAAGCATTTTCTTTTTTACAGCTCCATCACATATGCTAATTCATATTCCATTGGTAATTAACTACTTTTCGTTAGTACTCTTGCCAAGTCACATATCTATGCTATGCCTGTGCGTTTCATTTCTTTTTTTTTTTTATCGTTAGACTTCTCATTGCCTGGTTTTTCAAAGTCTTAAATACAACTGAAAAACAACGATCAAGTTCACACATTATGCAAAGCCATGATTAGTTATTATCTGAGTTTGCACATTGCACCCTATATGCAAAATGTGTATATGGCAAGTAAGAAAAAGGGGTTCCAATGAAATTTTGGAATGCATTCAGAATCTCTCCAAATGAAAGCATTATATCTTGTGGATATATTTAGAACAATTTAGTATAGTTCCTCTAAAAAGGAAGCTCTTTGTTTTAATCTTCCTTTTAGACTATAACATCTGCAATTGTTACTATGATAAGGGAGGGATAGAGAAACTGTCACTGAGCCAGAATTTTTCAATTAGCATTGAAAGGAACATTTTAACAGAAATCAGATTTCACAATAAGCTCTGGAGACTATTATAGGAGAAGACAAGGATGTAATAGCTAACTAAAAGGTACATTTTCATATATACCTTTTGTATACAAAAATGGTTTGATGTAAAAGAAGGCTCAGTACTTGAGAAAACAAGACAAATGAAAAAGTCAATCTGATCATATTACAGCAGAATTTTCATTTTACAATCCAAGCAAGGTGCCAAATATAGTCACAGAAGCACAGCCCAAATCATCGGAGATCATACTGCTGAAACAATACAGATTTAATCAGAAATAAATCCCATTGTGTCCTGATTTGCTTCTTTAATATATTGAGTATAAAAATGTTTTCTTTTAAGTATTGATGGTAATTGGTTACAAACTACATAGAAACTCACAAATGCACCACTTAATGCTAATAACGTAAAGATTTCTTTGAGTTCAGTTTAACCCTTGGAAACTTCATAGATTTTCTTGGGAACAAAATGTACATGGTTTGTTATTTCTTCTTTCCAGGATGTTTTTCCAATTTCTGAGTCTAGTTACAGGTCTGTGATTGATGGAAGACAGTGAGAAGTCTTCCATCTAAGTGTAAACTTAGCCTGAGCCTGTTCAAATTCTGAAACCCCGTCGAAGTAGCCAGATGCTACCATACCATCTGATGAGACTTAATTTTTATACTAATAATTTTTTAGAAGTACAAGACATGCTAAGTCACAATAGGGCATAAAGAATGGAATATATGGTTCACTAGTGGTGATAAAAGTAAGGTCATGCACTTAGAAAAACCGGATGCACAGCTACAGGATAGGCAGTACTTCGAACAACAGTAGTGGTTATGAGAGGGATCTAGGTGTCCTGGTAAACCACCATTTAAGTATGAGTCAGCATATGCTGCGGCTGCTGCCAAAAAAGCCAGTGTGGTCCTAGGCTATCTCAATAGAGGGATAGCATCAAGATTATAGGAAGTGGTAGTATCACCCTCACTGGTGAGGCCACATTTGGGATGCTGCATCCAGTTCTGGTCACCACAATACAATTAAAAAAAATGCTGAGGTCCTAGAAAGAGTGTAGAGAAGAGCAAGAAAAATAATAAGGGATTTTGAGACTAAATCTTATGAAGAATAGCTAAAGGAACTAGGCATGTTTAACTTAATGAAGAGAAGACCGAGAGGAAGCATGAAAGCAGTCTTCCAATACTTCAGTGGTTCTCAACCTTTCTAATGCCGCGACCCCCTGCGACTCCTGCCCCGCTGCCGCAATCCCCGCCCCACCCCCCTCCCCACGTGCGATGAGGGTGACAAAGGGCACGGGGCACCAGGGGTGAAATGCTCCCAGTTCAGCTGTGCCTGCGGGTCTCCGGACAGCCGGTAGCCACGGAAGCGGGAGACTTCGCCCACCCGCCCGGACGCCGCCATTTGAGTTCTTTTACCCTCTGCGCATGCACAAAGCATTCTGCGCATGCGCAGAGGGTAAAAGAACCCAAATGGCGGCGTCCGGGCGGGTGGGTGAAGTCTCCCGCTTCCGTGGCTACCGCCTGTCCAGCGACCCGCAGACATGGCCGAACTGGGAGCATTTCCAAGATGGCGGGCTAGCACGCACGGCGACCCCTGTGAAAAGATCATTCGACCCCCAAAGGGGTCGCAACCCACAGGTTGAGAACCACTGCAATACTTGAAGGACTGCCCCTATTTATGGCACATGAGGGCAGAACAAGAAACCATGGGTGGAAACTCGTTAGAGGGAGATTCAATCTGGAATTTCCTGACAGTAAGAACTATTAAGCAGTGGAACAGCTTGCCTCCTGAAATTGTGGGTGCTCCATCACTAGAGCATTCAAGACTAGAGACCTCCAAGCAGGGGTGGGTTCTAACTTACCTCGCTGCCGGTTCACTTCTTCCCGTGCCGTGCATGCGCAGTGCAAAAAAATAAAAAAAATCCCCCCCCACAAAAAAAAGCTGAAAACAATATGGCGACGCATGCGCAGTGCCGGAAACTCGGCTTCTGCGCATGCGCAGAAGAAAAAAAATCCCCAAAAAATCCAAAAAAAGATGGCGGCATCCACGGACCGGCACCGGCTGATCTGGATCCGTGACATCATCGTGACGTCACCAGCGGGTCACTACCAGTTCAGGCAAACTGGTCCAAACCGGGAGGAACCCACCTCTGCCTCCAAGGTCCCTTCCAGCCATATGATTCTATGATTTGATGGGCAGCATATGTCTGTTTGCTGAAATAATGCAGTAGAGAGTTGGACCTAAGAAATCTGAATTTCAAGTAAGTGCTGAGAAATAAAGCAATTCTGAATTCAGAAGATGTTCCAACCAAACTGTTGTGGTTTGTAAACCTTGTTTATTACTTTTCATCCCATACATGATTTTGAATAACAAATAAGAGACCACAGACCAAAAAGTAATGGATGAGACAAGAAGAAAAAATAAATTTGATTTCATTTACTCTGAACTGTAAATTATAGCTAATAAAATTATTCGTCACTAGTACATCTATCAGCTTTCCCCTCCTTTTGCACATTAAGCATTGCAATCTGAGAATAATCTCTGAGATTTCTTAAAGCTTTTGGATGGGCAAAGGAAGCCTTCAGGTTCTTGGAATGCACATCTCTGGTTACTTATTTAATGTGTTGTGTGAAATGGTCTATTTTGACTTATATATAGTGAGTTATGGTTAATTATGTATAAAGGGAGAAAGACCTTGGGAGACAAGAAGAAGAGATGCAGACTAGTGTTGGAAGAAATGTCCATCTGGGTTCAGTTCCAAGTGAGGAGAAAGACACTGGAAACATGGAGACTGCTTGCAAGGATGGTTTAATGGTGAAGCAGAACCACCAAGCACGTGTGATTCTGAGTGGCTGAACACATAGAAGAGAGAGAGAGAGAGATTTATACCCTCTCTTGGGCATGCCTTTGAGCATCCAACTCATGCCCTTATCACCTCACGGCTTGACTATTGCAATGCGCTCTACATGGGGCTACCCTTGAAGAGTGTCCGGAGACTACAACTGGTCCAGAATGCAGCTGCGCGAGCAGTCATGGGTGTGCCAAGGTACACCCACACAAGTGCCATCCTTCGCGAGCTGCATTGGTTGCCGATTGCGCTCCGGTCACAATTCAAGGTGTTGGTTGTTACCTTTAAAGCCCTACATGGCTCAGGACCAGTTTATCTGCGTGACCGCCTTATGCCACATTCCTCCCATCGACCAGTGAGGTCGCACAGGGTTGGCCTTCTTCAGGTCCCGTCGGCCAGACAGTGCCGGCTGGCGGGACCGCGGGGGAGGGCCCTCAGCCCAAGTCATTTTACAGGATTTCTGTTATGCGAACAATAGGAGGAAAGTGCATTGGATATGTTCGCCTCCTTGAGTTATTTGTAAAAATAATAGGCAGGATACAAATATTATAAAATAAATAAATAAATAAAATAAATCCTGTTCCTGTGGCAAGAAATGTATTTGATTGGTTGTCAGACTCCCAGGGGGCTATGCAGGGGTAACTTTGTAGGCTGTCTTGAGTCCCAGGTTTGGTTGAACCTTGTTGGGTGATGCAATCTCCCCAGGTGCCATGTGGTGAGTTCTGTTGCTAAATGGGTAGAGGGCTAATCCTATTATGTCCTGAGGGCGAAGGTCTTTTGTTTTGTAGATAAGTTGGCCCAGCCTTTTGTCTTGTAGATAGGTTGGCACCAAAATATCTGCTGGGGGCAGGGAGCTGCAGGGAGCTGCTCTTTGTCTTTAAAAACATGGTCCTCCTTTTCTCATCCAGGGAAATATAATATTCTGCCTTTTTAATATTTCCTAAAATATTTCATTCTTCTAAGAGGGGTGGGTGCTAACTTTCTTCACTAGACAACTGTCATGTAAAAGATAGTTCAGCCCATAGAACAAAAAGGGGCATGGGAAGCATTTTAGATGGGACCCTCCCTAATTTCTGGAAATTTTCTGGTAAATGAGAGGAGAAATGCTTTCAGACTTTGATTTTGTTAGCATAACCTTACAATAAAAGTAGTGCTACTATTCATGGTTTGTGCTTCTTGTCAGACTTCCTCAAAGGGCCAACATTATGTCCGAGCTTAATGTGTGAACCTAGTCAATGAGTAAGGGTAGGACTTAAATTAATTTGTAGACTAACTGCAAAAAATTATTTTTTCAAATAGTTTTTGAAGTATGTTTTTATTTCAAAGTGACCCATTTTGAAATGGAAACAGTTGTTTCATATTCAAAACAGGCTGCCTCATTTCAAATTCAAGACAGCTCTGTTTAGTGTTTGATGCATTCTGTTTTGAGCTTGAGAAAAAGCTTACAAAATGGTCAAAACAACCTGTCTCAAATATAAAACAACTGTATTTTGAATTAGAACACATTTTGCACATCACCAGAAAAAACTATTATCGCCTACTTGACTCGGGCTTTAAAAATTTAAAAAGCAGGTTCTGATTCAATGAAGCTGTGGATACAGGGTGCATCCATTATAAAGGCCAACAGCATGTGAGAGATAACAAGAAATGATACTGAAATTAGGGATGCTGATATTATAATACCCTTATATAAATCAATGGTGCAAATGGAATACTGTTTGCAGTTCTAGTTGGTGTACCTCAAAAAGGATATAATGGAGCTAGAGAAGGTCCAGAGGAGAACAACAAGATGAACCTGGTGGTGCAGCAGTTAAAGTGCAGTATTGCAGGCAAATTCTGCCCACAGTCTGAAGTTCGATCCTGATGGGGCTCAAGGTTGACTCAGCCTTCCATCTTTCCAAGGTCGGTAAAATAAGGATCCAGATTGCTGGGGGAAATATACTGACTGTGTAAACCATCCAGAAAGTGCTGTGAAGCACTATGGGCGGTATAAATCTAATTGCTATTGCTATGATCAAGAGGCTAAAGTTGTTTTCCTATGAGGAACAGTTGTGACATTTGGGCCTTTCTGGTATAAAAAGAGGCAAATGAGGGGGTCATAACTGAGGTGTAGGAAAGCATGCATAGTATGGATAAAGTGGATTAAGGAAAAGCTATTTTCCCCTTCTCCAAGTACTGGAACCTGAGTCACCCAATGAAATTGATTCCTGGAAGAATCAAGACAAACCAAAGGAATATTTGTTTTACACAAAGTGTAATTCAATTTTGGAATTCACTACCGTGAGAAATAGCTTGCTGGCTTCAAAAAAGGGTTGGAGTTGGACCAATTCATGGAAGTCATGAGGCTCCATGGCCATTAGACCTGTTGGCAGTGTGATTGCTTCTGAAGGCCATTTGCCAAAAGACTAGTAGGCTTCCTTGTGCAATTGTTTGGCCACTGTGAGAAGAGGCCGATTAGAAGAGCCAGGGGTCTGATCCAGTAGAGCACTGCTTAGGATCAAATCTGGTTACTACCTGGATGGAGAAGTGACTGTCAGGACGTCTGCAGGTGATAGGTTAGATTAAGAAGTTCTCATTCTCTTTTTCTCCTGGAAGGAAGAACGGCGAATTAAATCTGTTCTGCTGCTGAAAAAACAACACAAATTTGTGTAATTATCAGCAATCAAGACCAGAGATTTTTTTATATATATTTGTAATTTTAAAAAACACTCCAATTTTTGTGTGTGGGGGGGGGACATTCTAATGAGGATGTCAAGCTTCGAAGTATATTCAGGAGGGAATTCTTAGCATGTTCATTATTACATTAAAACATTTTGTAATTATACATCTATTTATTTTTGCAGTGGGATGTATTGCTTCCCAACACAAAATTAGTTCAAACTGGTTGTCATTGTAGTCAGAAAATAGCAAAGTTCTGATTATCTTGTAATACGAAAACAAGTAATAAGCAGATGGTTTGGGCTCACTAGCCTGGGGGGATGCTAATTAAACAGTCCTTTGGCAACCTAACCCATTGACTTTATACTAGCTGACCCTAGTGGGGTTCAAGTGAATAGAAAGTCTTTGCCAACCGTTTTCAGAGACAAATATGCTTTATCTCTTTCTTTTTTCTTCATACACAATGAAAGATTTTTGGGAAGACCAAGCTATTCCACCTTGCTTTTGGAAAAAAAAAAGTGTCAGTATATGAATTCAATGAGCTGCTTTTTATCTGTTTTCTTAACTGATGTGTTTTAATGTCTTGTTTTATAATTGTTTTTATATTTTTTAGCAGCCTATAAATTGAACATATTGGCTGAAGCCTAGACAAAATTGAATGCTTCCATTGCTAACTTCACAGTCGGAAGATTTATGTCCACGTTTCTTCAAAATGTAGCTTTAATTAGATATACATCCAATATCAAGACAAAAATTTCCTATGAAATCAGGCATTGTTCTAATCTATAGTTTGTTTAAACAATTCATGGTCGATTCAGTTCAAGCATCAGACTAAGCCATAAACTAAGCTTAACAATTCACAATGTCCAACTTACAAGAGACTTACAATAGATGCTAATCCAAACAAATCACACTACAGTTTATTGCAGTATCTTCATCCAGCCACAAACTTAAAAAGGCTTATGGTAAATTACTCTAATCTATGCACAGGGGAGTGGTGCATTAGAAATGAATTTATTATGGTTTGCAAGTTAGAGCAAATGTATACAATTACTGCGTTTGCAGTAGCAGATTGCTCAAAATCACTGGAGTAGTTCGTGCAGGGCATTGAACCACGGTTTACCTCAGGTATGGCTTAATAAATAAAATGGTTTCATATAGAGCCGAGGTGGCGCAGTGGTTAGAGTGCAGTACTGCAGGCTACTTCAGCTGACTGCTAGCTGCAGTTCGGCGGTTCAAATCTCACCAGGCTCAAGGTTGACTCAGCCTTCCATCCTTTCAAGGTGGGTAAAATGAGGACCCAGATTGTTGGGGGCAATATGCTGACTCTGTGAACCGCTTAGAGAGGGCTGTAAAGCACTGTAAAGCGGTATATAAGTCTAAGTGCTATTGCTATATAGCACAATAAACTATTAATCTTAAAAATCACAGTGGATGAGAGTGAGATTTATTTATGTGAACCCAGGAGGTTGAGCTTCATACACAAATACTGTATAATTTGTCTGGTATGGACTTAGTGTGTTTTGTGAATTCAGTTGCTTGTGATTTCTTTCTTTAGTTAGTTATTAAAACTATGGCTAAGCACGCTTTAGTTAACTGTGTTTCTGAACCACTCTTACTCTGGCAGCAGCCTTGGCCTAAATCCTACACTCTGTTTCACAAAGTTATCCATCTGGACCTTCATATTCTTGGGAGCTGGATTGCATCAACTAGAAGATGCTACATTGTTCGTGAAACACCAGCAAGTGTGCTAAATTCTTATAGACATTATTTTGAGCAGATGAAGTTTCTCTCATTTTTTTCCTACTTACAGCACATATATTTTTTACTTGCAACTGCTATACCAACAGAAAAAGTGACTTACAAGCAGTAAAAAAAAAACCAACCCACAGCAATTAATGCCTCACAATGGAATCAATGAAGCTGCTCTCACTAAGACCCCAAAGGGTGATTGAATAGCCAGGTCTTCATAGTGGCTGAACAAAAGCAGGAGAGCATTATTCTATAATCAGGGTATCACAGCAGGGAAGATCCTTCCTCTCACCTTCATGCAATGTACTTCAGCCAATGCTGACAAGAAGAGAAGAGCTCCTTTTAATGTTCACAAGGGATATTTTGACAAAGCAAGACACTCTCAACTTTTGTACATGTCCCAACATATATAAATGCTATAAAAACATTAGGAATTGTGCTTTATTAACATGAAAAGACATCTGCAGTGTCAGTTGGTAGGATTTTATTACCGGTATTATATATGTATAAGCTACCTCCAGTTTTGTAAAAAATATTTAGCACTTTTTTGGTGATTCTCTGTATGTGATGAACTGCAATTCCTATAATTTCCATCCAGACTTGTGACCCTTTTACTTTAGCCTATTTGGAGGCTATTAGGATGTGGACAGTTCTTAGATGGCCATTTACTGAGGCTACACAATGTTCAAAGCCATGGTTTGTTGATTAAATCACAGCAGATTGGATGTATGCATCATTGTTTACAAAATCCAGTGGTTATGTTCATACATACAACTAGGAAAACAAAACCATTTAATACTTCATATGTGAAACAATCCTATGAGTCTGCAATCAATGCACAAGAGGAGAAACTGGTTTTGTGAACATGAAGTTAGTTAGTATTCCTATCACCGTTGCAGATTTTCTCTTTTTGAGTTTAGAATCCTATTTACTATGCTTTCTACAAATGGGTTAAGGTTTAAGACAGTCACTATCCACACAAAAATACTGCCCAGATGAAGGCTCTTCAGGTTTCTTAATTAGCAAATGTGGGAAGTTGAGCTGAAGGTCAAAAGATGTGATCCTTTGCTTCCAGATCAAAGCAACTCTTTGCAACTCAAATTGTTCGGCTTGGGAAAATGCTGTAACTCACAAATCTGGATGTTTCATAATGAGTAAATGGGTTTGGGGCAGATGACCTTTGCTGCCTCTGCCAGTGAGCTTAACAAAAGGTTAAAGTCATACAATCAAGACTTGAACCAAAGACCAGGTTTGGGGCCTCTGTTGCGATGGCTGCCCATTTGCCTGATTACTTGTCATGGAAGATTGGTAAGGGCTTGGAGCATTGAAGGAAGGCTGTACAAGCCAGACCCATCCTCCCTTACATGCCATCTGACATTTTAACTTATTTTGAGAACATATGCATCATCTCAGTCTCAGGACACTTAACGTCTCCCTTTACAAAATCAACACCATAAAAGACAAGCAACCCCAACTCCTTTTTCTAGTAGTATTCTCAATAGTACAAAGCTCCTTGGAGTGGTTGCATATACAGCAAAACACCCCAATGTGTAGAAAAGCCACGGGCAGAGAAAAGTTTTTCGCTGGTGTCTCTGGCCTCTAAAATCTCAATTCTTCAAATGCTTACAGAAATGTGAGGTGAGATCTCTCTTCCTGCCCTGTCCGTTCCACTTGATCCACCAACTGTGAAAGGGAGTCCCAATGCCACCTTCAGACTTTCTTAAAACCCTCAGCATTTAAGAGTGACTGACTTTCTGATCCACATGTGAAGGACTTATTCAGATTTAAATTGGGAATCCCCACTTCAGACAAGAAATGCAACTTAACTTTGGAACAAACATTTCTTAGCTCTTTTACATACAACAGACACAAATGAGCCTTTTCTTTCCTGGTTGGTTGGTTGGTTGGTTGGTTGGTTGGTTGGTTGGTTGGTTGGTTGGTTGGTTGGTTGATTAGGTGCCTTTCCTGTTGGTTTTTAGCTATTTAGCCTCTCCTTATTTCTTTTATTTTAAATATTTTTTTATTTAAAAATTACACAGAAATAAAAGATAAGCATGAATTTAAAGTAAAAGTGAGAAAAAATACGTTTTAAAAAGGTATGGAAAATACTACAAGTAAAATTAAAAAGAACAGATATATAAAGAAGCAAGTTTTGATCTTCTTTGCAGCAATTACAAACTTAATATTTCTCCTCACTTTTTAAGGATACATTATACCTTCTTTTTTCCCATATTCAACCCTTTTTAACCAGCAAATCCACAAATCACCAATTTATTTTTTTTCCCCATTTCCATGGGGGGGAAAAGTCCAACAGAGGCTTCCAGCTTTTAATAAAAGTACTTGTTGACCTATCCCTGATGAAAGGTCAGTTTTGACATGTCTGCAAATTCTGTCTTCTTCACAATCTAATCCTTCATTGTAGGCCTTCAGCACTTTTCCAACTTCATGCATGAAATAATCTTCCATAATTCTTTTCTAATTAGCTACCCATAAGTCCCAATAAAAATTTGTTTCATCTGAATATTAATCTTTACTCTTTTGTGTCATAGAATAGAATAGAATAGAATAGAATAGAATAGAATAGAATAGAATAGAATAGAATAGAATAGAATAGAATAGAATAGAATAGAATAGAATAGAATAGAATAGAATAGAATAGAATAGAATAAAATAGAATTTTTTATTGTCCAAGTGTGATTGGACACACAAGGAATTTATCTTGGTGCATATGCTCTCAGCGTACATAAAAGAAAAGATAAGTTCGTCAAGAATCACAAGGTACAACACTTAATGATAGTCCGGGTACAAATAAGCAATCAAATCATAGTAGGAACCAGTCAATGTAAATTGTAAGGCTACAAGCAACAAAGTTACAGTCATTATACTGTATGTATCTGTATTCAATATATTTTTGCTTTTTCACAAGTCTATCATGCATGTTAAAATGATTCTTTATGTTTTCCACATTTCCAGCATGATTAGAATTACCTTTATGCATGTTAGACAATTTCTCTGGTGCTGTATACCAACAGTGTATCATTTTGTAAAAGTTTTCTCTTAAATTGTAACACAATGTGAATTTCGGTCTTTTAACCACATTCTCTTCCATTGATCCATCTATATATTATAACCAAAATTCTTAGCCCATATTATCATGCACTCTTTAACTTGTTCTTCTTCTGTTTCAAATGTCAACAAAAGTTTACAAACACAATAGCTGAATTCATTGTGGTTTACCAATATACACAAATCCTGCTTTAAGATTTGCTAGGAAATTTTGTGTAAGCCTTTTGAGATTAAACCTCTCGCAGAGATGAGGACAATAGAAGTCACTAAGACTTTGAAATTTCGAATAAAGAAAAGTGTTTAAGGGGGTTATTCATGCTCAAGTATCATACTTCTCAGCAAGCAGAGCAAGATAGATATTTGCTATAACAGACTGTGTTGCTTATTGTTCTCATATTTTGCTACCATTTTGCTTCATTTTATGTTTGATTCTTCCCTAGAAAAAAGAGAGAAAGGAGTTTGTGTGAGAGGTATTATAGATAATCTTTCAGTTGATAAGTCAAGTATTCTTAAACAGAGGAAGACTAGACATTTTCTCTTTGATTCCTAAATGGGATTCAAAAGCCACCACCTCATGTCAAAATCTCCTCCATAATGAAGAGGCTGAACAAAAAGTTTTCTGGGAAGACCAGTTTAATTTCTGCCCAGTAGCATCTCTAAAGCATTATTTCATATGCTGAGTCTCACCTTACTCTTTAAACAGTGAAAAATGCCAAGGACACTGCTTACCAAGATTTGGGGCTCTTTAGAAGAAAGTCACTGAAGGCCTACTAAGATTTTGCAATATTTAAGTTTATTTCAAATAATTCAAGTGTATTTTAACCAAATTTATTGTTCTAGAAGTGGCAAACAATAATTTCACTTTTAATTATTATGGAAATCAAATGGGCAGACTTCGGGATTGTGCGATCAACTTTGTTCATTCATGCTGGCTGAAAATGCCACAAGATGCAGCGTCAACACTTCTGGAGAGTTGGATTTAGAATTAAAAGTAGAAACTATGAAATGCGGAATTTTTTTCCAAGTACCATAATAGAACAAATATTTCTGAATCAATGTCTAGTTAAGATTCATCCCCAGCAATAGTCAATGTGCAGGCTGCTGCTTATAGAGCCCTCCATAGTTCAAAGCCCAACTATACTGCCATTCAAGATGGCTGCGCACATGGATGCTGCGGCTTGCCGCTCCTTCTTTCAGTGTATGGTGTGGATGATTCTGCGTGTGTTTTGGATTTTTTCCTTGACTGAACCCTGTGGGGCAAGGGGCATCTATAGTTGGCAAGCCTTGTTACAAATTGGACTGAAATGTGAAAGGGCTATTACGGACGATTTTATACGTTCTCATAACATACCGGAGGAGGCAGCTAGGACCCTGGGGGAGCCATGGATTACTATCCCTGCAGGAAGGAGGAGGAGGCAGAAAAAACGTTTTAAGCCGAGTAAGTTTCCACACAAGCCTTCAATTCCAAGTATATTTCTTACCAATGCAAGATCTCTTACTAACAAAATGGATGAATTAAAGCTACAGATTGGAAAGACTAAACTCACCAAGAACTGCTGTGTTTTGCTAATCACAGAAACTTGGCTTCATTCACTCATTCCAGATGCAGCTGTTGAGCTGGAAGGCTACATAGCTCACCGGCAGGACAGGAGTAGAGAATCCGGCAAAAGCAAAGGGGGAGGTTTAAACCTTTATGTGAACAAAAGCTGGTGTATCAATATAAAGACTGTAGACAGCCATTGCTCCATGGATCTGGAGTATATGACTCTTCAATGTAGGCCCATATATCTTCCACGGGAGTTCAGCATGGTTTTGATTACTGCAGTCTATATCCCACCTGATGCCAATACTACCATAGCTTTGGGATTCTTGTACAACATTGTTAGTAACCAGCAGAATAAGTATCCTGATGCTGTGCATATTATAGCGGGAGACTTTAATCAGGCTGATTTAAAAGCAGTGCTCCCTAAATTCTATCAGCATGTTAAGTGTGCTACTAGAGGAGCAAACATACTGGACAAAGTAATTAAGTAAAATCTCATTGAAAAGTGATTTCAACTTCAGTGTTTCAAAATGCTCTAAATAGCAGCTATTTCCACAGTTAGCACTGCTTCAACGACACTGACCCCAAAGATCTAAAAGTATTGTTTGGAGGAGAATTTTATTTAATGTTTGTTTAGCAGAACAAACTTTTAGCACCAGCATACATTCCTCTTAGGAGATGGGCTCTGCCTATAATAAAGACAGTGAAATCTTGGCCAGAAGATGATTCCCAACAGCTTCAGGATTGTTTTGAGAACACAAATTGGGACATCTTTTACCACCCTGACCTAGAGGAGCACACTGCAGCTGTTCTGTACTATATCAAACACTGCACAGATACTATCACTGTGGATAAATGTATTAGGATCTATCCCAATCAGAAGCCCTGGATGACCAAGGAAGTCCAGCGCCTCTTGCGTGACAGGACCAAGGCCTTTAGGTCCAGTGATGGGGCAAGATACAGTGTTGCCAGAGCTAGTCTGAAGAAAGGTATTCGGAAGGCCAAGACTGGTTATAAGAGAAAGATTGAGGATATTTTTTATAGTTATAACATGAGGCAGATGTGATGAGGGATTCAACAAATTACCAACCATCAACCAACCAATGTCATCCCTGCTGAGGGGGATGCTTCGTTGGCAGTGGAGCTGAATCATTTCTTTGCTCGCTTTGAAATGGGGACATCAGAGACAGCTAAAATACAGCCACCAGCCCATTGTAGCCCACTCCTCATTGTGGAGGAACAGGAGGTGAGGAGCATTCTGAGGGCTGTGGACCCTAGAAAGGCTGCCGGTCCTGACGGTATCTCTGTCCGAGTGCTTAAAGACTGTGCTGATCAGTTGGCTGGAGTCTTTACCAGGATAGCAATAGCAATAGCAATAGCACTTAGACTTATATACCGCTTCATAGTGCTTTACAGCCCTCTCTAAGCGGTTTACAGAGTTAGCATATTGCCCCCAACAATCTGGGTCCTCATTTTACCCACCTCGGAAGGATGGAAGGCTGAGTCAACCTTGAGCCGGTGAGATTTGAACCGCCGAACTGCAGCTAGCAGTCAGCTGAAGTAGCCTGCAGTGCTGCACTCTAACCACTGCGCCACCTCGGCTCTATTCAATCGGATAGATATTCAATCGGTCTTTATCCCAGTCCACCAGTCCATCTTGTTTGAAGGCTTCCACCATTGTTCCGGTGCCAAAGAAGTTCCCTATCAATAACCTCAAAGATTACAGACCAGTGGCACTCACTCCTATCATCATGAAGTGCTTTGAGAAATTGGTCTGCCGGCACATCATTTCTGGTCTTCCGCATACATTTGATAAACACCAGTTTGCATACAGAGGAAATACTTCTACAGAGGATGCTATAGCCATCACTCTTCACACTGCTCTGACTCATTTGGAACAGTGGGGGGGGCGGCTATGTGAGGATGCTTTTTGTAGATTTTAGCTCTGCATTTAACACAATACTTCCACATAGACTAGTGTCTAAACTTATGGATCTTGGGCTTTCTTATTCAATCTGCCTTTGGATTATGGATTTCCTGTCTGGCCGCTCTCAGAGGGTCAGATTAGGGAATCCCTTGCCATAGAGTCTCCTCCTGGCGCGCCGTGCTTTTCCCCTCCCTAACCAGAAGCTCCTCTCAAAATTGTGGTGCCAACTGGCAAGAGGGAGCCGCAATAGAAGGATGAAAGAGCCACATGCGGCTCCAGAGCCATGGGTTGCTGACCCCTGGACTAGTGTCTAAACTTATGGATCTTGGACTTTCTTATTCAATCTGCCTTTGGATTATGGATTTCCTGTCTGGCTGCTCTCAGAGGGTCAGATTAGGTAATCATATCTCTTCAGCCCTTATTCTTAACACTGGTACACCACAGGGTTGTGTATTGAGTCCCTTACTCTATACTCTTTATGTGCATGACTACATTCCCACTCACGCCAGTAATACTATTATTAAATTTGCAGATGATACAACAGTGGTGGGACTCAAGTCCGGGGGGGGGGATGAGTTGCCCATCGAGATGAGGTGGACCGGTTGCTTTCGTGGTGTGGAGACAATAACTTGGTCCTTAATACCAATAAGACCAAGGAGCTTATAGTGGACTATAGAAGGAATAGATCAGACATCCAGCCCTTGCTTATCAATGAAGACCGAGTGGAGCAAGTGGCCAGTTTTAAGTTTCTGGGTGTTATTATAAAAGAGGACCTGACCTCACATTGCAGCACTGGTGCACTGGTCAAAAGGGCCCAGCAGAGATTATACCACCTGAGACGTCTCAGGAAACAACAACTGAATGGAAAACTGCTGGTGGCCTTCTACCGCTGCACCATAGAGAGTATTTTAACTTACTGCACCTGTGTATGGTTTGCCAATTGCACAGTGGCAGATAGGACAGCGCTCCAGAGGGTAAACATCATTGCCCAGAGGATCACTGGTTGCCCTCTCCCCTCTTTGGAAGAGCTTTATAGCTCTTCCCGCTGCCTTAATGGATCTCTTTTTTTGAACTATTACTATCTGGCAGATGGTACAGGATAATAAAAACAAGGACAAATAGGCTGAAAAACAGCTTCTATCCCAGGGCAGTGACTATATTGAATTCTACTGTATAGTGCAATGTTAATGCAATATCGGGTTTTCAATTCAATTGCATAGAATGTGAAGGATGTGTGTTTGTGTTTTATTTTTATAGTTATAATGTACACTGAAGATGGCATTTAATTTCGTTGTACGAGGTGCAATGACAATAAAGTAAACTAAACTAAACTAAACAGCAAATAGCTTTGTCTATCTATTTATTATTTGTGATAATTAGAAAGTTTTTTAAAGAACTACAGAGGGATGTAATATAAAAGAATATGAAGAATATTTTTCAGAGATGGTCCACTCCATTTTAAGTTTTTATGTGGCAGACTTGACACTGTTTAATTTATTTACACTTTATAATTAAACTTATTCATCTTTGATATCACCTGAGTTCATTTACAAGAAACAGTAAGCAAACTCTGATGTTCACAGATGCCCTGTGAAACAACATGGTAAAACACAGTAGCATGGAGGGCAATCCTGATTATTTTTCTGCTTCATGAAAAGCCTACTGGCTTGATAGAGACAACAACCTAGCTATGAACTGTAATAAACTTTACCAATCTTATTTGCATTTTGAGAAGTTTATTTAAGCTAAAGCTTGATCTCCCTCAAATGGGGGATGAATCTGCAAACTTATCAGATTTCCTGATGTTCTCTAGAGTGCGGAAGTATAATTGCATCTCTCTCCGTTTCATGCTGACTAGGGACTCCTGGCACAATATAATTGAAGGGCACTCGGTCAGGGAAGAATGCATACATGTACTCAGCTGGGAATAAGGTTTATAGCAAGCCTGCTTGTGAGAAGACATACATGGGACTACCTTGTAGGACGTATAGAAGTCCGATTCATTTAAAAGTTGGATTTAGAAACAGTCCAGCTTGAGCTAATTTCTTACGTGAAATTTGTTCCTTTAAAAAATTGTTCATGAAAGGGACGGAGTGCTTACCAGCCCAGAGAACACAACTGTTCTATTCATCCACAGTAAAAGATGAACATAATAGGCAGCTGGTTCATCCCCTTGAAAACTACAAAAGCTAGCTTTGAAGCTGGCATCCCTGAGCATGATGATGACAGCCATTCATCTGAGCCCCTTGGATCTACTTTGAAGTTTTCTTCTGTCCTGTTTTTAAAAACTCCTTGCAGACAGCCATATAAAAAGAGAAATCACACTTTCTGTTTAAATATTTTAACAGTGATGATAATTTTCTCTCCCTTTAATATTTCACATTTGCTTTCTAAGTAATATGAGCCTTTATTCTACAGTTCAAAAATAGAAACATCTTCTCAGGCTGTTGACCAGATTCTGCTGATGTCTATATGTTATTTTTGCAGCTAGATGATGACATCATGTAAAATACAAATGTCACATGAATGTTTTAACAATAACCCTATGAAAATGAGTTGTGTTGATACTCAGTGGTTGTAGAAAAAGCAGTTCAAGGGGCAAGCTGGTGAAAGCCCAAATAATCATTAAAAGTGGATCTTTTTCTCCTTAATTCTCTTTCCAAATAAATTATTATTTAAAATTGTATCCTAAGGTTACAATAAATGGAGTACAATATAATGATAATTATAAAAATTGCAGAACATTTTCAATTATTCAATGTAAATAATAATCCAAATATAATAATCCAGCTATCATCATTACTATACCATCCATTCATGTAGAATTTCCCTACTGTATGCATTCTTCCAAAATTCGATAAAAAGATCCCCGTCAGTCATAATTCATCAATTACAAGGGATGAGAAGTCATAAGTTAACGATAACTTTGGAATCATGTATGGTTTTAAGTGTGACATGATTGCAAGAATAGAAAGAGACTCCTTCAAAAGAATATCAGGGTCAGTCAGTCAAATGTTCTAGATAATATCACATCAGCAAAATGAATGCATAATTTATGCTTGAACAAAGGGTTTTCTCTACACATAGGAAGTATTGTAACTGAGAGAATATGGGCATTGTTTTACTTTCTGTATTCTTTTTATGGCTGAAGCCCAATTTCCCTTGTGAAAATATCAGCAATTCTACATAAAGGAGACAGTGGCTCACTTATAAAGAGATGCCATGATAGTTTCCTTTTTATGAATTAATAATTTCCATTGAAAATATTTTCTTTTCCTAGCCTGTAAGCTCTCAGGGAAGACTTAGCTAGTCCTTTGCTATTAAAGCAGCCCTGTGTTTTATTATTAAAAGACGGTGAAAATGTAGGTTATCATAAATGAATGGTATGTATGAACTTGTGAAGGACGTCCATACAGGTATTGAGATGTAGGGATTTGGGCATTAAGGTTCCAGTGAGAACATTTGGATAAGAATATAAAGAAGGGGAAACAACAAAGACAATGATACCATTGTTCAGTGCTATACGCTGTGCTATACACTGTCAAGCTAGGCAGAAGGTCTGGATGATGCTCTCCCATGTAAGATTTCAGAATTTCAGAGAGAAGAGACATAGCGAAGATGGGATATCTATGGAGATTCTCAGTCATCCAGGTCATGGGTTGTCCCGAAGGTGCTTTTTCAAGAGGCAGCTGGACTTTCTGTTTTTTCTTTGAAGACGTTTCGCTTCTCATCCAAGAAGCTTCTTCAAATGTCTTCAAAGAAAAAACCAGAAAGCCCAGCTGCCTCTTGAAAAAGCGCACCTTCGGGACAAAGATGGGATAATTCAGCTACCCAGACATCTGTTGGAAAGCTGTCTCAGGCAAGATTGCATGGTCCCAAAAATTCCTTGTGGTTTTGCTGACTGATTCATTTTACAAAAGTCTGAAGAAGAAATACTGAATTTGCTCTCCTAGATGTGATTCCAGCCAATTGGGAATTGCTAATTGAAGAGATAAAAGCAGAAGGAACTTTGGGAGGAAGTGATTATGTAACACTGAGTTTTCAGATACTGCAGAATCTAATGTACACGCACACTAAATTCAGGTCACCCAATTTCAAAAACAAAGTGCTAGGCAGGATCTCATGGCTAGAAATCTTCAAGTTAAAGAAAGTACAAGAAAGTTGAAAACATCTGAAAACATTTGCAGTCATAGGCTTCAACCACAGAGATACAATATAGTAGCAACAGAAATGCAATATGGTATCGAGATCAAGAAATATCATTGTTCCTCTTTATTCTGTGTTGGAGAGATCATACTTGGAATATCATGTCCTGTTCTGGACAATGCATTTGTCCAGATGATAGCAATAGCAATAGCACTTAGACTTATATACCGCTTCACAGTGCTTTTACAGCCCTCTCTAAGCGGTTTACAGAGTCAGCATATTGCCCCCAACAATCTGGGTCCTTATTTTACCGACCTTTGAAGGATGGAAGGCTGAGTCAACCTTGAGCCTGGTGAGATTCAATAATAAATATGCTATAATATAATATAATATCATAAATATGATAATAAAAATTAAAAATTGTTGAGGAACGGTTGAGGGAATTACATATATTTAGCCTGGAAAAAAGCAGACTGGCGAAATACATCTCTGTCTTCAAGTATCTTAAGGACTACCGTATGTTTCCGTGTATAAGACGCCCCCATTATAACAACGCCCCATGTTTCATGTAGTTTCTTGTAGTAAGCACACTATAAGCCATCACTGTGCAGAAGCCATCTTGTTAAAGTGAGTAATACAACAAGAACAGGAAATGCATCACAGGAACAATAGAGATGAAACCTAGAGTGGCAATGTGATACAGGAAACAACTACAATAGAGAAGAATGATAGAGCTGCATATAAGATAGAGGCTCATCCAGCATGTGCGGCCTTCTCCTCGGCCTCCTGTGTATAAGACGCACCTCCATTTTCAAGGAAATATTTTAAAGAAAAAGTAGCGTCTTATACACGGAAAAATACGGTATCGTGTAGAAAATGCGGCAGGGTTGTTTAAACATCCTTAAACAACCCCTGCCCCATTTTCTACATGATACCGTATTTTCAGAAGATAAGACAAGAAACAGTGGGTTTAAATTATTCAGAAATAGACATCAGCTGAACATCAGGGGGAAAAAGTTCCTGACAGTAAAGAGTTGTTACAATGCACAGGTTGCCTCTAAAAGTTACGATTCTTGTTCACTGGAGGTCTTTAAAGAGTGGCTGGATGGCCATCTGTTTTGGAAGCAGTAATAGTGGATTCTTGCACTGGACAGAGAGTAGGACCAGATGCTTTCCAAGGTCCTTGTTCACATGTGCCACCTCGAAATTGGGGTGGAAGAAAAGAGCAGCAACAGCATGCATTTCATTTGCCAGGTGGAAAAAAGATAACAAAATGTCATAATCTTTGTTTTAGTTAAATAAAATGTGATTTGGCACATCTGCTCAGCACGCCCTTACCAGACTGACATAATTTTGATGAGCAGGAAATGGCCTCAGGCAAAGCAGTTTTCCTTTCATTGCCAGTACTTCCCATATAAATTGCCTTTAATGCCCTAATTCTCTCTTTCAGCCCACAAGGATTCTGAGCGGGAGTAGTTGACAGTTTAATGCAACCTGCTGTGCACTGGGAGAGCCTGAACTTAGAATACACCAATTCCTTCATTCCACAGTGGAGCCCCATTGCAGCAGCCTATCATAAGTGTGTTCTTTCAATAGAATGGCTGTTGTTGTGGCTATTGTTATAATTACTATTATGCATTAAATGTGTATACCACGGGTGTCAAACTCACCGCGTCACATTGCCATCACGTGACATTTCACAATGTTTTTCCCCTTCGCAGAGCTGGGGTGGGCGTGGCCTGCACGTGACGCATCCGGCCCGTGGGCCACCAGTTTGACACCCCTGGTGTATACTATTGAATATTTCCAACCCCCAGTGTCTTTACAACAAAACAAAATACAATGAAAGCATCTACTGCAAGAAAATAAACATATAACACATCCAAGATAGGAAAAGAGACTTTACAAACTGAGTTCTGGAAAGTCCACCTAGAACTCCACCTAGAACCTAGTTCTACATTTAGGCAAGAAAAACAAAATGCACAGGTACAGTATATGTGGTACCTCGCTCAATAGTAGTAACTGCAAGAGGGATCTTGGAGTCCTAGTGGACAATCATTTAAATATGAGCCAGCAGTGTGCAGCAGCTGCCAAAAAAGCCAACACAGTTCTAGGCTGCATTAACAGAGGGATAGAATCAAGATCACGTGAAGTGCTAATACCACTTTATAATGCCTTGGTAAGGCCACATTTGGAATACTGCATTCAGTTTTGGTCGCCACAATGTAAAAAGGATGTTGAGACTCTAGAAAGAGTGCAGAGAAGAGCAACAAAGATGATTAGGGGACTGGAGGCTAAAACATATGAAGAACGGTAAGAAGGACTAGGGGTGACATGATAGCAATGGTCCAATAGCTCAGGGGCTGCCACAAAGAAGAAGGAGTCAAGCTATGCTCCAAAGCACCTGAGGGCAGGACAAGAAGCAATGGGTGGAAACTAATCAAGGAGAGAAGCAACTTAGAACTAAGGAGAAATTTCCTGACAGTTAGAACAATTAATCAGTAGAACAACTTGCCTCCAGAAGTTGTAAATGCTCCAACACTGGAAGTTTTGAAGAAGAGATTGGATAACCAATTGTCTGAAATGGTATAGGGTTTCCTGCCTAAGCAGGGGGTTGGACTAGAAGACCTCCAAGGTCCCTTTCAACTCTGTTATTCTATTCTAATAACAAAACCTTGTTGAGTAAAAACTTCCCTGCAAAGCATCAGAGATGGTCTTGTAGGTCCTGTTCAAGGGAAGAACCTTCTTCATGACTTGTTCATAACCTAGGAATCCAGTTTCTCAAATAACCACTCCTTTGCCTGGCCATTGACTGAATGTAGGCTAAACGATGAGTTGAAAAAAAAGTGTCGTAAAGCTCAATGGAAAACCACTTCTGTATTGTTACTAAGAAAAATACATACCGGTAGATGTGTTACCAGGAATTGAACTTGCGATTTGTCAATCTTACATAGGGCTGCTTGGTAGCTCAGAGGCGGGCATATCTTTTACATCTTCAGAAAATAGCTCTGAAAGAATTTCCCTTAAACCTTTACAGACAACCTTTTACAGTCCAAGGGCTGCCTTCTGAAGAAATGCCATTTTTGCTTATTGAAGGCCATAATCAGAGGTGGGTTTTTACCAGTTCTATCCAGTTCTTTAGAACCAGGGGTGGGTTCCTCCCGGTTCAGATTGGTTCGCCCAACCGGTAGCGGCCCACTGGTGACGTCACGATGATGTCACCGAACCGGATCGGTCGGTGCTGGTCCGTGGGGGCCGCCATCTTTTTTTGAATTTTTTTTTGAATTTTTTTTATTTTATTTTTTGAATTTTTAAAATTTTTTTTTTCCTGAAGTCAGAAGCTGACTTCCAGCACTGTGCATGGGGTCGCCATCTTTTCTTCGGCTTTGTTTTGTTACTGCGCATGCGCGCACGTGCAAAGCGTGTGCATGCCCACGAGGCGCACCCACGTGGCGCGGAAGGGAGCGAACCAGCAGCGAGGTAAGTTGGAACCCACTCCTGTTTAGAACCGTTAGTAACTCGGCGATGACGTCACGGAGCCAGTTCTGTCGGTGTCTCCGTGGGCGTCACCATCTTGGATTTTGCTTCTACGCATGCGCAGAAGCTATTTTTTGATTGCTGCGGGCACGGCACACGGCGCGACCCTGAGCGAACCGGCACAAAAGGATCCAGAACCCACCCATGGCCATAATAGATAGGTAGAGAGGTTTTTGGGTACTGGGGATAGCAGAGGTCTTTGTAAAGCATTTAAAAATATGTCTATAGCTCAAATAACCATTGACTGTATTTTCTTTTTTTACTGAATGTGTTTCCCATTGAAAGAAGTTTTCTCTAGAGGACAGTAGGAGCAAAGTGCATGTTTGTTTGTACTTTTATAGTTGTAATTTAACTATAAAGCTAATCTCTCTTTGGAGTGGCCAAATTTTATAATCTTCGGACTAGCAGTCTCCAATCCAACTAGACTTGGTCTCTCTTTCTGACAGATCATAGATTAATGGCTGTCAGAAGGTTTCCCAGATCTATTTTTTCACCAAGAGGAACTGACTCTACTTCTGATTTGTCAAACACTGCACATAAAGCTGAATTCAGGTGAAAGGTTTTTGGTTACCAAGAATGCTACATATAGCTAACAGGCAAGGTGAAGTTGCGTTTTATTACTGCCACCTTCTGATAGTAATAATAATAGCAGTTGCTGGTGTTCAGATCAGGCACGTACTCTGTCAAAGACACGTCGACAGAATATTAAGCAGATCCAGCACTGTGGGAGAAATGCAAATTTGCTTTCATGTACATGGGTTTCCCTCGCTTTCATTGGTGGAATTAACCATTAGTGAAATTATTATGGGCTATTTATAACATCACATTACTAATCATCTAGAGCAACCATACATAACTTTATCAAGCAGAAGACGAATTACTGATTTCATACAGTGCTACAAGGACCCAATTTTTAAATACTACAAATGCTTTAAAAAAGTAAAGATTGGTCCCAAACACATAAAAGCTCATATAAGGATACAAAGGTCTTGTGAAATTTGGTGCTCTCATGATCTTTGGGCCATTTATTATTAATATTAATATTAAACTTTGGAAGTTAGTGGGTATTATTTAGAACATCAGGCCTGCCATCGCGTCCCAAACTGCTAAATCCTGTTAAGGCAATAATGTATATCTCTCTCTCTTTTTTTTTTTCATCTGGAGGAATTTATTTGTCACATTGGCAGCTGGGCATCCATTGGAGTGGACCCCAAAAACCCAAGTGAGAGCAGCAACTGTGTGATTAAGCCCTGCTCTTATCAACTGCCAGGGAAATCAGAAGATCTAGGCAGTTCAAATGGATATAAAGATTTATTGCAAGCTTAAGCTCTCTACAAGAATCTGAACTATTAACTGTCCAAACAAATTGGCGGTAGATAAGAGACAACTGAATTCAAGGAGGCCTGGACTTTGATCTCTTGTGGGCGTGAAGGGACTCGCGACTGTTGACCCCTCCTTCAGGCTCAGCCTGGTCATCTCCTACAGCCCTGTTTTTAATCCAATTCTTGTAAAAAAAGGGGGTGGATCATTGATTGCATGGTCACTGCTACCTCATGACATACATACATACATACATACATACATACATACATACATACATACATACATATATATAGCTGTAAACCACCTACAATTGTTTGAAATGAGATGGGTGGCAAATAAATGTAATAAATAATAAACATCAAATTTAGAAACTGCCTATCTCACTCACAGAGCAACTCTGGGGTGTGTACAATTAAAAACATAAAAACCATATAAATATTATATCCAGGGGTGGGTTCTAACTTACCTTGCTGCCGGTTCGCTTCCTCCTGCACTGTGTGGCTGCACGTGCGCTTTGCGCGCGTGGCCACATATGCGCAGTGCTGAAAACTCAGCTTCTGCGCATGCGCAGAAGCAAAACAAGCAAAAAATAGCAAAAAAAGGCAAAAAAAAAGAGCAAAAAACAAGATGGCGGCGCATGCGCAGTGTCAAAAACTCGGCTTCTGCGCATGCACAGAAGCAAAAACCAGCAAAAAATTCCAAAAAAAAAAAAAACCCATCCAAAAAAAGATGGCGGCATCCACAGATCGGCACCGACAGAACCGGCTCCGTGACATCACCACCGGTTTACTACCGGTTCTACAGAACCAGTGTGAACCAGGAGGAACCCACCTCTGATTATATCTCACTAAGATGCTGTTAAAACAAAAATAGAAAATTTAAAGTTAAAAAGGTAGAGGGGAGGGATTTCAAGGTGCTAACTGACCCCAAGGTTGTGTGTCCATCTTTGACACCAAGCAAGTTGGCAGAGCCAAGAGAGGGTGGGGTCCCACATCACCTCTGGGTGAAAAATATTCCAAAATGCAGGGGCAACAGCAAAGAAGGAACTCTTCCAGCAATTGACATTTTTTTTTAATTGACAGGGTCTGTAATATACCCTCCCTGCATGACCAGGTGAGACAGGCTGTTGTAATGGGGAGAAAAGGATCCTGCAGGTAACCTGGCCCCAGGATTTAATTTATCCCTGTTGCTTAATAAAACTAGCAACTAGAATAAATAAATGAAAAACCAAGGAAATTAAAATACATACTTCTGCTTAAAAGGACACAAGTCTATACCAAGAGGGAGAGAGCAAAATCCATAATGGCGACTCTCTGAACTGTGAAATCCCTGTGAAGTTTATCCTTGCCTTGAACTACCTAAGTCCCCATAATCGGGTTTCTCTCTCATCTTAGAATTTGATCTTTAACATCAGAAGCAAGCAACCAACCTCTCAATTCCTGTTGCTTTGCAGATACAAGCAGAAGTTTCTTGCAGGAAACCTGGCATCCTGGAACCAGAATGCTGGATACAATGAGTTGCCTATATGACCAGCAATTCTTCTCTTAAGCCATACAGGAGAATATAGATTTTGAAGGTGTATGTGGATTCTTTTATGGCTCTCTGTGACATGTGGGTTGGAATTTGTCCTACAGCTCGATCAGGCCAAGCATAGATGTAGGTTGTACTGATTGAATTATAGATTGCTGATATTCACTCAGAAGATATTCTTTGTAGGGGAATTTACAGGGGGGGTATTTTTAATAAAAATTGAAAACTTACTCATCTGTACAAATCTTCTCTTGATTTTGTCGGTGCCTAAAACAATAATTTGATTAAGTTGATTTTGTTTGATGTTTTCAACTGTTTATACTTTATTGTATTCATTACAACTGTTATCATAAACTTGTTTGTTTTTTTTTAAAAAAAGAAAGGTGTAAAACATTGTAAATTCATCATAAATAGAGCAATAATATTAAAATGATATCAGCAGTGAAAACACCAACAGTACAGAGGAAAGAGGTGTGAATTTTAGCAAAATAAACACTGAAACCAAAGGAAATATAGGCTATAATTCACATAACACACTAAACCATAAATTAACCATCCTCATTTTAACCTAGAATGTTGTATGAACTATATACACTGGAAGTTGGTTTATGGTTCAGTATCTTTCAGGAATAGAAAATTTCAAGAGTCCAGAAAATTAGGCCGAGTAGTCAAAATCAAATATGCTAATTGTGGACACATATCACATCCGAACACAACCATTATAACAAAACCAGGATATTGGAATAGAAAAGCCTGCCGAGTCTATTTTGAAGTTGTGTTTACCTCTTAAACACAAAGATTCATTTAACTAACAGCAGGAAAGGTTGAGAATCAGATACAGGACAACATGTGACATCCACCTCTGTCTGTCTCTATCTACCTTTTGTCTAGCATCTCATAAGTGCATAGAGATTATACAGTTTCCTGTGTTATTCAGGTATGATCCTGATATTTATCTTTCAATCTTTTTTTTTAATATACCCGTGATGCAGAGCGATCTGAGTCTTTCATGGCTCTTCAGAATCTTCTGCCCAAGTTTTCCTTTCCCTCCCAAAGTCCATCGTATTTCATTTTGGCCTACTCAGAATTAAGTCACTCATTCTAACCTCTTTGCTTCTATCTTCCTTCAAAAATCAGTCATGAAATTCCCAGTTGAAGAATTCTGTTCAAGATCCATCCACTCACACTTGTGATGTTCCCCCTCTAAACTCTTCATGCTGCCATTGTCAGATATTCACTTAATTACCTGGTGAGTTTCCTGATGTCTTGTGTTATGTGTACAATAGACAACAGATGTCTTACTGAGTGGGGGAGCACACTGGGGGCAAAAGAGTTTGTTGTTTGTCAATCTCAGGAAAAAAGAACGTGGAGGGCGGGAGATTTTGTGGACTGGGTAAACACTAAGCAATTCAGAATTTCATTTCCAGCTCCTCAGGGGTCCCAGTATTCTATCTTATGAGAGGTGGTACCAGCACATTGATAGGTATGAGTTCTATGAATTCTGGCTTACTAAAAGAAGTTTAGGTAAGAACCCTGCCTTTTTTGTGAGAAGATAAGAAAAGTGGGTAATCTTAGATCAAACCAGAAAGGAGGAAATATATTTGACCAGCTTGGCCAACAAGTATTTAGTTGGTATGCTCAACAAGCATCCAGTATTCTCTGCCCTCTGAACTTAATGAAAAATAACAGAATAGCATGAAAGGTAACAGTTACCATATTAGTGTTGTACCCAGGGGTGAAATGCTACCGGTCCGCTCTTACCTGTCGGTCGCCATAGAGCCGGTCGCCAAGGTAGCACGAGGCGCCGCCCACCCGCCCGGACGCCGCCATTTAGGTTCTTTTACCCTCTGCGCATGCGCAAAGCGTTCTGTGCATTTGCAGAGGGTAAAAGAACTCAAATGGCGGCGTCCGGGTGGGTGGGCGGCGCCTCGCGCTACCTTGGCGACCGGCTCTACGGCGACCGACAGGTAAGAGCGGACCGGTAGCATTTCACCCCTGGTTGTACCTAATACCGTAGCTAGGATTTAATTGTGATATGAGCTGGCCATTTGGAAAATCCCCAAGTGGAAATGGCCTTCAGAAAGGGGCCTAAATCTGAACCTGAATTCTACTGTAGATATTTTCTTCTGTTGTCTGTTCTTTTTGTTATCTCTACTTGTTGTTTGGTTCTTTAAGGATAACTGGATTTTTCCACCGAAATACTTGACGCACAGGCTGGTACACATTTTAGTCTCCAGCTTTGTTCTCAGTGTGCTATCCCCTATGGGAGAGGTATGCTATCCCTCAAAACTGACTGCCTTTGATTAAATTTAAGCTTGTCTTCCAGCTGGAACTCTTTCAGGTTAACCGTCCCTAATCATTTTGGACAGGAACCATCTGTTAAATCTCTTGGTTCCCAAGGAACAGAACAGAGCAGAACGGTAAGATTGAAGAATAATGTTGTGGGTGAGGTGTTTCATGAGGACATGAAACTACGCCATGATGACTAATTGGCCACATGTTAGTACAAAGGTAGAGAGCGTTACTGAATCTCTAATCAGTGATTCTCTAGGATCCAACTCATAAGGAAGGTTTGAACTGTGAATCTGGAATAGTCTCTTTTTCTCTCTGAATTCCTCTGAGGTGTTTTATGTCAGTCATTTAATGCTAGTTAGATCCTCTTCAACAACAAAATGTAATAAATTGACATTTGCTCCAGCCTTAAAAGTACATAAACAAATTCTAAGATGAAGGAGCTTGCAGAGAGGGCTAAACTGAAAGCCTTGATTACAGAAAAGATACTATTTGAGTTTAATGCCGGTTGGAAAGCCCTTTTGGACTTTTTGCACAAAATAGAAAAAAAAATGAAATTATGATTTTATGATTAGAAAAATAGTACAAGACAGAAAAAAATGAAAATTATGCTGTAACCATAGAGTAAGAGTTTAGTTGAAACAAATATTGGGAGCTCTGTTCAACTATGTTATTGTAAGGCTGTCATGGGGGGGGGGTGAAATAGGTTCTAGAGTTAGTACATATAAGTAGCTTCAACTTACGTCCATAATTGAGCCTGGCAATTTTCAGAAACCAGAGATTAACGCTGGTTTCTGGCAAAATCATTGTAAATCGTAGTCATGTGACTCTGGGCACTGCAAATGGCTGTAAATGGAAGCTGGTTGCACTCAGAATTGGGGTGGGTGGGAGAGGGGGGCAATGTCAGAACATTTAATCCAGGTCATAAATCCCTTTTTGAGGTCTCTTCAAACTTCAAATAGTTGCTAAGCAAACAGTCGTAAGTCAAGGACAATTTGGATAATGTTTTGATCTAGATTTCTTTATGAATTGTAGTTCTTCACTGAAATCTATTTAGATTTTTATTTTATTTTCTGTCTTTCAACTATGCATTTGCCCAGCACCCGTTCTCACAATCTTCTTTTCATATACGTCCTCATATACGTCCCATGAGCTGATCCTACCATGTATTTGAAATAAAGAATTAAAATGGCACTTCTAAAATCCAGATATATTTACTACATCCAAGAATGCAGCTGAAATGGCCACAGCTGTGTACAGTAGGAGAAATTTTGGCTTTGGTTTCCTTCCAGGGATTGTTCCTTCTTGATTTATATGGATTAAACTATTCTTGTCTCTGCACAGTAACTCTCCCACATCAGTGTAAATCAGGAGTAAGCAGCCTTGTCTTTCATTTAGGCCAATATCCTGTCTCTAAGAGCAAGCATTTGGGGATGCCCTGAAAGGAATATAAAACACCCCAGAATGAAATATCCCTGTTCCTGGCGTATTTTACTTTCCCATCCCTGGAAAGACTGTGATTTTGCCAACAAGAGCTTGCTTCCTGTTTCTTTCTTATTCAAACCCCAAAGAAGCGGCTAGCTGATGGGTTTCCCCCCCCCTTGCCATAATGCTGCTTCTGTTTCTGATTTCTATTAAAATCACAACTTCATGTTCTGTAGAGAGGCATGCTAGAGTGACATGAGGAGATGAGAGGTTGATAATTGTATTCAGAGACCTTCCTTTAATTTCACTTAAAAGCAGTCACTGAATAGTTGTGGAACAGAGCAGTTGGAGGAAGGGATGATGTTGCCATCGTTCATCTCCTGCAGCTATGTTGGACTGCAACCTCTGTCTCCTTCAGCTTCAGAGAACTGAAGTTGGAGCCCAAATTATTTAGACAGGAACAGATCAGAGGTGTCATCCTTTCCCTGTGGCCATCTTCTTCCATTCAAATTAAACTCCAGTTCGAAAACTATATTATAATTGCTCCACCAGTATATATATTTTGTTAGCTTCGTCGGGGTTGGTTTTGGTCAGGCTGGTTTCCACTCCACATATAATGGTTTCAGTGGGGATGTGTTTGGGAGCGACTGCAAAGTTAAATCCTTTAGAAAGGACATTGGTTTCGGCTTTGGTGAGAATCCTATCGGAGATGTTATGCACTGTTTGTTTCATGTGTGGCAGTGAGGGGGGAGGGGTTTGTTTTTGGCGTTGTTGTAGTCTTCGGAGTTTGTTGGTGTGTGTGTCTGTCTTGAGGGAGGTTTTTGTTTCGGCTCTCCAGACGGCGAGTTGTTTGGCTTTGTCCCAAAGTGCGGGATGGATCTTGTTGCTGAGTTCAAGGTGAAGTGTGAGGAGATCTTTGTTGATTCGGTCTAGGAGGAATCTTTTTGTGTGAAGTTCATTTCTAATTAAGGTCAATTCTGTTCTTTTCAGGATGCGTTTGATGGCTGCTGAGTTGGAGTGGTATTTCAATTGGAAGCTTGTGGGGATTAAATTTTGATCACGGCAGTAGCGTAGGAATGTGAGGTCACATAAAATAGAAGCTCTGTGGACTTCAAGTTTTTCATAGGTCCTGGTCAGATGGTGGGTATCCTCCCTGTAGAGGAACAATATTTGTTTTTTGAGGTGCAAAAAGGAATTAAGCAAGAAGCTGGACATGTTTTCCAGTCTCAGGTTTGTCTCTGTATCTCTCTGTGTGAAGACTTCATTATGATATGTTGCTGTAAAGAAGAAAGTATGGTATTGTAAATATTTTGATAAGATTATAAAGAAGTTATTTGATTCAGCAAATGCAGTCAACTGTGAGAGCTTCTGATTTATTTTTCTACAACAGAGAAAGAAAAATTCTCCAACAATATATATATAGTCTCCCTTTATTTATTTATTTATCAGTAAAAATATGTAACACATGTGTGTGTGTGTGTGTGTGTGTGTGTGTGTGTGTGTGTGTGTGTGTGTGTGTGTGTGTGTAGGTCTTGGTGTGTTCGGGTCTTTTCCCGTGTAAGATCGAGAGTAGACCCGAACACACCAAGACCTACATACCTATACCCGTGAAAATCTACGAATATATATATATATATATATATATATGTTTTTTCCGTCGAATCACCTGGTATACCCAAATATGGGAGGGAGCATACTGCTTCCTTTTCCTCTTCCCTGGAACAAGCTGATAGGGAGGAGAATCCTGTGGCTTAGAGGTTTTTGCCTAACAAGGCAAGTTGCCCAGGTTCGAATCCCATAAGGGTATGGCTAGCTGATGAGAGCTAAATAGATCTATACTAGTCTCCCTTTATTTATTTATCAGTAAAAAATGTGTCATATATATATGTTCACAATTGTTTGGTGTAACATGTCTCCTTTTTAGAAGAAAAACTGAGCTAAAATAGAAATTATATCATTTCTGCATTTTG
>QLTV01004098.1:34245-49683 GCA_003457575.1 Thermophis baileyi
GCTCCTGGATGGCCCCTGGAGCATTGCTCCTAGAAGCACGAGGCTGAAGACACAAGCCTGATAATCAGCCTGAAGATGACGAATGAGACTTCGTCAAAACGTCGCAACGACATCTCCAACTTCACGCAGGAGAAAACCCGAATAACTATAGACCTACATACAAATACCCACGAAAACCTCAAAAAACAAATATATATGTGTGTGTGTGTGTGTGTGTGTGTGTGTGTGTGTGTGTGTGTTTTCTAGTTACTTTGAAATCAACACATCATTTGTAGAAATGCAATGCTTCTATGTTTGTGTGTATATGTGTGTGGGTGTGTGTATATATATGTTTGTGTTTTCTGTCAAATCACCTGGTATACCCAAATATGGGAGGGAGCATACTGCTTCCTTTTTTATCAGCAAAAATGTGTCACACACACACACACACACACACACACACACACACACAGTATGTATCTCCCTTGAGTAACACCTTTTCCTTTATTGATGCTGTTGTAATCCAGTTTTCTCTCCCACTTGGGAAATAAAAGAAATAAATATTAAAGGTGTAAAATATTGTATTGAGCAATGGGGGAGAGTTGTCAATCCTTTGTGTAAAGCAGACTGATTTAAAATAGTCCCTCCAGCTATGTTGTAATGACAATTTCCAGAATTCCATACTATCCCTAAATGTCAATTTAAAGAACAGTTTATTGTCTTGTTGATCTCTACTGCCAATATAATATTAATAATAATTACAAAAGCTGTGCATTGACATAATTTCCATCTGTCAACTACAAAGGATCACACTGCTTGGATCTGACATAAAGTGTATTATGTCAATACATTACGACATCCCAAGTTCTTAAAAGTCTGTAGAGATTCTCAGTCATCCAGGTCATGGTTGTCCCAAAGGTGCTTTTTTCAAGAGGCAACTGGACTTTCTTGTGTTTTTTCTTTTTCTTTTGAAGACGATTGCTTCTCATCCAAGAAGCTTCTTCAGCTCTGACATGATAGTGGGGAATGGAAGGATTTATATTTCTTACAGACAGCTGGTAATTTGCATCCTTTTAGAGGGTCATTGAAGCACTAGGAGGTTTACCTGTGTCCTCAGGGTCACCTGCGTAGTGCTCCTGGTTGCTGTAGTCTGCAATTTTTCCTCTGGAAATCCATTCCTACTCCCACACCATTCAAAGGGAGTTCATCCCAAATTGTATAGCTAAAAGTCTGTAGAGATTTTCAGACATCCAGGTCATGGTTGTCCCAAAGGTGCTTTTTTTCAAGAGGCAACTAGAATTTCTTGTATTTTTTCCCCCTTTCTTTTGAAGACGTTTCGCTTCTCATCCAAGAAGCTTCTTCAGAGCTGAAGAAGCTTCTTGGATAAGAAGCGAAACGTCTTCAAAAGGAAAAAAACCCAAGAAAGTCCAGTTGCCTCTTGAAAAAAGCACCTTTGGGATCCCAAGTTCTTAGAAAGAACTCTAGGCATATGAAAGCCAACATCAGCTGAAGAACTAACAGTTGTGATTTCATATTTTTGTGTATATAATAAACAATAGCTGGCTAAAAATGCCAAATCCAGTCTGAATACCTGGCTGACTGTGTGATGAACCGTAACAATTAATAATTCAAAATAATGCAATCGAGGCCAAAATTGAAAAATCATCAAATGATTCAAAGTACAAATTGTGCAAAGAGGCAGAAGAAACAGTAGATCTTATACTTATGGAAGAAGATTGCACAAACTGATTATAAACAATGATATAATACAATTTGTCAAAATGATTCCCTGGAACATCTTTGCAAATTATCATGTGCCAATAATTGAAAAAATTGGTAGGAACATATAGTTGAAACAGTAGTTGAAAATGAGCAGGTAAAAATATTGTGGAATTTTTGAATACAAACTGATGGCTCACAACATACCAGATTTAATTATGGTTCAAAAGAAAAAAGTGTGGATAATTGATGTCACAATGCCAGAGAATAGTGGAATAGAAGAGAATAGAATTGCAGAGGATCAGAAAGTATCAAGATCAAAGTTGAAATACTAGGGCACAACTTTGCACACTGGTTATCGGCACACTGGGTGCCATACCAAAAAATCATGGACAGCACTTGGCAGACAAAAATCATGGCAGACAAAAATGCCAAACCCGGTCTGAACATCTGGCTGACTGTGATATTATTATTATTATAGTTGTTATAAATATAAATGTAAATAATGTAAATAATGTAAATAATAATAATGCAACTAATAATGTTAATAATAATGTTAATAATAATAATGTTAATAATAATAATAATGTTAATAATAATAATAATAAATAATAATAATGTTAATAATAATAATAATAATAATAATAATAATAATAATAATAATAATAATAATAATAATAATAATAATAATAATAATAGCAATACTACATTTTCCATAAAGTATCCCTCAATGTATCTCATTTTTCTGAATATTTAAAGCAAAACTATTGCTTAGAACAGGGGTGTTAAACTGGCAGCCCACGGGCTGGATGCGTCATGCGCAGGCCACGCCCACCCCAGCTCCGTGAATGGGAAAAACATCGCAAAATGTCACGTGACAGCAACGTGACGCCACGAGTTTGACACCTGTGGCTTAGAACATCAAGATGGCCTCATGTCTTAAAGGCTTCTCGTAGTCATGTCTAGACTTACTTACTTATTTACTTATTTATTTATTTATTTATTCCCACTTTTCTCATATACAACTCAAGGCAGGTAGCATACATAATATTCCTTCCTCCTCCTAACAACCAGAGGTGGGTTCCTCCTGGTTCGGACCGGTTTGCCCGAACTGGTAGTGACCCGCTGGTGATGTCACAGTGACATCACGGATCCAGTTCAGTTGGTGCTGGTCCGTGGGTGCCACCCTCTTTTTTTTTTAATTTTTTGGAATTTTGGGGGGATTTTTTTTTTAATTTTTCCCTGGGTTTTTTTTCTTCTGCACATGTGCAGAAGCCGAGTTTCCGGCACTGGACATGCGTCGCCATCTTGTTTTTGGCTTTTTTGGGGGGAATTTTTTTGGATTTTTCGGCACTGCGCATGTACGCGCGCACCCACGAGATGCAGCCACGCAGCATGGGAGGAAGCAAACCGGCAGTGAGATAAGTTAGAACCCACCCCTGCTAACAACCTTGTGAGCTCAGATTTTTTTTTTTCAGTCTTGTGTGTGGCTGCTTCAGACACTTCTCCCAGGTGAGTCTACAGGAAGGGATGGGTTTCCAAAGCAGCTACACCAACTTAGAAAAAGATGTGGCTGGCTTTAACAATTTGGGGGAAAACACCACAAAAGTGTTTTGTATGCTTCATGTTTTAAAGTACTTATTTTGGTGACTTTGCATAGCGATCGCGTACAGTACTTGAAATCAATCACTAGCTTATTAATTATTACGTTATTAATTCCAATGGGTTACACTGAGAATTCTGCCTGAATGTGCATCTTTCTTATTCTACATCAAGATGGCCTAAATTTTGACTTGAACCCTTGATCCTTTAAGCCTACCAGCATGTCCACGGAAGCTCGGCTTTAAAAATGGTTAGATTCCAAATGGCAATCACAAATGATAGTGTTGAAAAAAACATCCATGTCCATGAGAACCACTTGAGAATATTGTAGTCAGTTTGGTTATCCTATGTCTATGACTAAGAAGAGTGAAGTGGGTTTCTTTATAGCAATATCTGCTCAAAGTCTTCATCTTCACAAAGAAACTTTAATATTCCAAGTAGTAGGGTTCACACAGTTCTACCTATGCTCAAAATATATATCAGAAATCAACTTGTATTATGAAGCAATGATAAGCATTTAGTGACTTTCATGTGTGCCTGAGTGTGGGTGTGGGTGGTATGCATGTATATGTGTATACAGACACACATACATATATAGTGTGAAATTTTCATTGCTGATGAGTATTGATGGCAGGTGAGTATCTATAATACATTTAGAAATAGATAGATGGATGTACAGATGAGGGAGAGCAAAGTTTTTTTAACATACGCAAAATCCTACAACAGCTTGGACCGTTTATTCCCCAAGTCCTGGAGGATTACAGGATTACCAAAACTTCACTTCTTGGATAGATTAAATGTAAAACAAGTAAATTAATCTCGCTCTGAGATCTCATTTGAGAAAGCTGAAACCCTAAGATCTGTCAGTGTTTTCTATGTGAGTTAGTAATTTGAATCTTGCATGATTCGGTGAAACCATAAGATTATGGCCATTTTTTTTAGTGTTTTTGAATTATCTGCATTATAACCCAATGAGAGGAGAGTGTGTAGTCTGGCCAAAGATAAGCAAGGCTGAGTATTGTAATTCAGCAGCATTTGAAGAGCCACAGGTTCCCCTGCACCATTACTGCTTAAAAAAAATATTATTAACACACAGATGTAGAAGGAGTGGCAGAACCTGGGGGGCAGAGTTAAAAGAGAGATCAGCCTAGAATCCCTATGTAGCCATAAGTGAATTAAGTCCAACCTTCCTTGAATTCTGTTGTCTCTCATCTAATTCCAAGCAGGTGCTAAAGTTAGTTGAGAAGGTTTCTGTGCACACACATGGTTAGCATTAAATCAGTTTAATTTGACCTTTACATGTGGACCCGATCTTTAGTGCCTGACAATACAATTGTAATAATCTCACTTATTAATGGGAGTATCAGAACAATAAGGAACTATGATCAGAAAAACTGTGTTCTAAGTTGTGGTGATTAGAATAGTATGAGATATTTTACTAGTGCTCCAATTTGAGCAGAGGGACCTGATTTCAAAATGTCTTCCAAGGGAGAAATACATATAACTAAAAATATCTCATGGTAGGAGTAAGTCAGAGGTGGGTTCCTACCGGTTCTATCTGGTTCTTTAGAATCGTTAGTAACTCGGCAATGATGTCACGGAGCCGGTTCTGTCGGTGTCTCCGTGGGCGCCGCCATCTTGGATTTTGCTTCTGTGCATGCGCAGAAGCTAATTTTTGCTTCTGCGCATGCGCAGAAGCTATTTTTTTATTGGTGCAGGCGCACGCACGGCACGACCCTGAGCGAACCAGCAGCAAAAGGATCCAGAACCCCCCCCCCTGGAGTAAGTGTGTTTCTTTTGGGTTGGGGGCAGGTGCCAAAGTGCTGCAAATAATTTGTCTTTCATCGCACAGGGAAGTTTCAGGTATCCCAGGAGGTTTCAGAGTGATGAAAAGATATATAACAGAAATCATGATTAACAGTAGGGGCATATTCGGTATCTCCCATAATAACATAAACTCAAAAAGAACTGCCAAGAAAAGCATAAAATCAAGCACTCCGAAAATAACTTAGAAAATCAAAAATGTATGTAGCAAGAGAAGAAAACTTTTGAAAAATTGAAAAACCAATTTCAGCACCACATTAAAATTCCCTTCCTATTTTTATGTAGGACATAAAGTTTCATAACAGTCCAAAGCCAGAATTATGTAATGTCTTCTTTTGTTTCTCAAGCCAGTATAGATTAATATATAGAAGCCATAAGAAATGTGCACAAATCTAAGAGAATTTTTTTTTTCATGTGCCAGTACAAACGTCATACTTTTTAGATATAAAGAAAGGAGGAGCAAGACATCAAGAGTTAAAATGCATTTTATTCTTAGCCAGATTTCAATTATTTATTAAATCAGTCTTGTGAAAAATTTAAACCCATTTCTTCTGTGATTAAAAGGGAAACACCAGAGTGCTGTTGCCGATAATGGACAATCTTCATGCCTGGGTCACAGGTGGACTCTTCCATGCTTGATTTATTTTATTGCCCAAAAGAGTAGGAAGAACTGAAGGAAGGGATGTTGTAAATAGTTTATTGCCAGCCTAGGTTTTAAAGAAAACAAACTCTAAATTGAAAATTTGACCTTAAAATTCATCACCCCAAACTTTAGAGTAAGTTTGTCAAGATCAAATTCCTTCAAATCTGCGATATATTTGCAGAATTGCCACCAAAAAAATGAGAGCTGCTTTTGCAAGCATTGGTTTTTGCCTTGCAATAATAAATTATTCAGAATTCCACATACAATTGGTCAGTCTTCTCAAAAAGCCATCTCTCATGTAATTCAGTTTTGTTCTTAAAACACGGTGCTAAAAGAACACCACCCTACCCCAAAACTTGCTCAGTCCAGAAACAAAAAACAAAGACATTAAATGAATTAGTATGTTTTTTTCTCTGCAAAGCTCCCTTATTGGTTCAAATCCTGGATAAGAAGAGGCTGGCTGTTTGTGACTATTTTTCTTGGTTGGGGGGGGGGGAGGGAAAGGGTTGCAGAATGTTTCTCTTTGGTTCTACAGATCTATTAAGTCTAGCCACGGTTCAATATATCCAGCGTTGTTTGCTTTTTTCCATAAACTTCATCAAGAAATTGATTGAGACTGCTCAGTGGTTTTTGCCATTATCTCAGCAGCAGCCCGATTTCTTGAATGGAGAGGAGAGGAGAACAAATATTATTTGGGCGCTACATGTAACCCATCAGTTGCTCATCCACTAGCTAAATTACGAAATAGACATTAATCTGGCTGAAAGACAATCTGAGGGGGGCAAAGATAAGCATTGACAGAAAACACTAGAAGTGTAGGAAATTTAAGGTAAAGTAAAGGTAAAGCTGTTTGGCTCAGCTACTGGACATCCCATGCTACTTTCTTGGCATTGTTATTTTCATTGGTTTCATCTGGAAATTGGTTCAGTATCCCGGTACGTGGACTAAAAATATTATGCTGGGCTTTTATAAAAAATATTAGACAAGTATTACAAAGTAAGTTGGCCATTTGCTGAAAGGAAGAATGAGTACCTTAAAAATGCATTTCGAGCAGATTGGGTTTGGAAGGGGCTCTTCACAGTGCCAAGCCAAAGCTCTTATACATCACCCCATCCCCCATCTTGAACTCAATCCAGATTTTTTCTGTGGAAGAATTTGTGAGGGAAGACAGATGATTTTAAGTGTAGGATGCCATAATAAGAACCCTTTTTGTAAATATAGCAGAGCATTGGCACAACAAAAATATTTTCAAGTTTCTGTTTGTTGGCAAATTTGCCCACATAAACAAAATAGAATTTTGTAAACATTTGTGAATGAGACAGAGCAGGTTATAATAACAATTTAAAAAAAAACCAGTCAAACTCTCTTTCAGGTACTTGTTTTGCAGCCAGAAAATGAAATCATTTAAGAAGCAGTTCTTTCTACTCTCCATCCTGGGGGGGGGGGAATGAAAATAACCTGGAAAGTTCAAAATCTCTGGATATTTTCAAGATGATATTACACATTTATATATTTTCTCCATCTGCAAATCGAATAAAAGAGACACAGAAATATAATAAAAATAGCTAAGAAGAATATCATTTTCTGCTCCCAGTATCACAGTAGTAATGTTTACAAATAAAAAGTTAAAGTAGCAGACAATTTCCACGGAATGAATCCTATTGCATATTGCAGAACCCACTTCTGTGTAAACATATCTAGAATTGACTCCTGAATATGTTCTTAGGAAAGTGCAAATTGGTTTTAAAATACATAGAAGTTTTCCTTGTTTTAGTGAATTCACACGTGCCCATATCTTTTTAAGATGGTTTTTTTATGAATGAAAAACAGTGGTTAAAAAAACTCAGAGCTATTAAAAAAGAAAAAGAATGTGTTTTAAGAAACCACTGGCTATTTCTTGGACCATTAAGTATCTTCTTCTCCCATCTCTCATGTATGCAAAGTCTGTCTCTCATTAACAAGCTGAACACTGCCATCGAGACATGACAGCATCTGGCGCTGAATCTGCGAATACTGTAGAATTATTCATTGCCATGGTTACAAGTGCTGGAAATACTCCCCTCTGCTATTAGTGCAAACACAGATCCTTTCAAGACAGACTGAAAATCAAAGCACTTTAAACAATTAATGAAAATTATACATTGTCTAGGAGTGAAATTCACACACATTGGAGCTGCACAGCTTTCCAGGAAGAAAGAGAGAAGATACACAGGAACTCATTCAGGATGAAAGCAAATCACGATTTTTGGAAGATCAATATCCGATCAATAGAAGAGACGCTAACCTGTTAATTTACTGTGATGCAGAAATAAAACAAAAACAAACAAACAACCCTTCCCCTCCCCAAGCAAAACAAAAATAGCAGTAAAATGGATATCCCTGCAATTTTCTTTTGGACTTAAATTTTCAGGAAGGGAAATGAATTGACAACAATCAGGAACAATCTAAGGTTGCATTTAAACATCACACTAAACCACACTATTGCTCAGTTACAAACTTACATTATGGTGTTGTTTGGATCGGCCCAAACACAAATGGCTTATAGCAGCGGCCCCCAACCTTTTGGGCACTAGGTTCCATGGAGAGAGGTTTTTCTGCGAACCGGAGGGGGCGTGGTTTCGCATGCTGCCTGCATCCCGTGGATGGAGCTTCACTTGTTTGCATGGCCCAGTTTCTGGCATGCCGTTGTTCTGACCCAGCCTTAGCAGAACCAAGAAACTTGTCCCGAAAAAACTCTCTTTATTTAACTACAGGGAATTCATGGCATTCACACACAGAAAAGTCCAGTTCTTGGATAATTGCCAGGCCAGGAGCTTCCAGCCACAAAGCTGTAAATTAAACTCTCTCAAGCAGTCTCTGAAACACGAATCACGATGAGCAAATCTTCCTAAATAAATCCGAACGGTTGTTTCCCATGACGCCACTCCCCTTTTGCTTCTAGCCAGGGAGGGGCCACTCAGCGTCCACGTGTGCCTTTCTTTCTGAGTCGGCTCTTGGTACTCAGTTGTTCTCCTCTCCTGACAGCTCTGTGCATACGCGCATCTGGAACAGGCCCCAGCTGTTCTTCTTCCCCACTTATCTCCGACTCTGAAGGCAACTGGGAAATGTCGGACGGCCCTGGCTCTATCTCTGCTTCTGATGCAGAGCATCCATCAGAGCCTTCCCCAGACTCCAGGACTGGCCCAAGTTCCTCCCAAACCTCCTCATCGTCCGAGTCTGCTGCCAGCTCCACTGGCAGCTAGCAGGCCACAACAGCCGTAGCCTGGTGCTGGTCCACGGATCGGGGTTTGGAACCCCTGACTTATAGAACATAGATGGAGCCTCTTTGGTTTTTCAGCAATAAATCAGATATGGAAGCATAAAACATATGTCTTTCCCCTGCAATATCCTGTTCCTAAATCCCTGATTCACATGACTTGGCAAGCAAATAGATACGGCTATTTATATCTTGTTAGCTGCAAATTAACAATCTATACTATAACACAGTATATCCTAGCGTAATGTATGAATAGGAGGTGGATTTTCCCCAACATATCTTAGCAGAAGGAGTAACTGCAGATTCAATTATTAGCCTAACCCTGCTCTCCCAATACTTATCACTTCAATGGAAATTTCTAGCACAGTCTGGTGTATCGATCTTGGCTCTAGTTTTTTTTTTTAAGGGATAAGGAATCACATGGAATTGTTGGTCATTATTTGTGGCAACTTGGGTTAGACTATTACAGTGTTTTTCAACCTTGGCAACTTTAAGAGCTGTGGGTTTCACATGACTGGCTGGGAAATTCTGGGAGTGGAATTCCACACCTCTTAAAAGTTACCAAGGTTGGGAAACCCTGGACTATTGGCTCATGTCTTATTAGAGTTCTTTCTTTTGTCTGCCTTCTTCTTAGACCTTATCCTCCCAATGCCTGCTTTCCTAGCAACACTTTCACCCTCACCTGGCATCATTCTCCCTGCAAACCATGTCCTGCAGGATCTCAAATTAATCTCAGCACGACCAAATGAGATTGCACCCTGCCAGTTTGCCCTTAGTCAAAGTCAACTCATCTTGACATCAACACAATTTTTATTTCTCACCTGAATGGTAACAGTTACTTTGAGGAAAGATTGAAAGTTAAACTGAATAAGTTAAGCATGCCTTATGGAAGCTGATAATGCTTCCTGACTCTTTGAACCATAGCCCAAAGTCATTATATGGATGATTAAACATGATTGAATTGCTTGGGGGGAGGGGATTCCACAGTATAGGCAATTCTTTCCTTAGAGAAAATCCTGTCTGAAGCTGAGATCTTCCAACATGCAAACTGTTTCACATTGTCTAGATATGTACACCACGCTAATCTGCTCTATTGCCTCTTGGTTTAGCCATTTGTAAACCATGTTTTATTGCTTAGTGTAAAATGGACCACTGTAGCTTTTCCAAGAAAACAACATTAAAACAAACCATGATTTAGCAAGATGTGTGACCCCAGATGGCAAGTCAGAGCAGGCAGGAACGCCTCAACAGGGGTCCCCAAAGTTGGCAACTTTAAGACTTGTGGACTTCAACTCCTAGAATTCTCCAGCCAGCTATGCTGGCTGGAGAATTCTGGGAGTTGAAGTCCACAAGTCTTAAAGTTGCCAAGTTTGAAGACCTCTGCCTCAGAAGGAAGGAAATATATTAGAAAGAAAAAAAATAAGTTGTGAAAATATGATGCAGGGGAAAGCAGAATTCTTCCAGGTTTGTATGACATGAACTGGCTGGGTTACAGCTGATGAAATCTAGGAGAAACAATACCTTCTATTTTCCATCTCTAAATCAAATCACCATCCTGGAAAAAACCAAATGTGACAAGATAAGGTTGAAATCAAATCCTCAAAAGAAAAGCTCGTTAAAAAAATCTGCTGCCATCTGGAAAGCAGTAAGAGACATAGATTGGAAGAAATTAACTTTCCCAAGGGACACACCAAGATGTTAGCAGCTGTCCTAACAAGAGCAGTTGTACAGACTCCTGATACCTGTATATTCCCAAGGGGCTTTTGAGCAGCAATGTGGATTAATTTTGAATGTATTGTGGTAGCAGGTGACTCCCCAAACCGAATGCTGTTCCCAGTTTAATTAGAACGATAGAACAATTTTTTTGTGCTTTGTTGAACATTGCTCGTCTTTAAGTTGCCCATTAGTGAAGGGGGCTGGGACAGGGGTGGGTTCCACTTTCCTTCCCTACCAGTTCACATCGCGATGCCCCCATCACGTCGCGCAAAAGACCCAGAAATGACTCTCTGCGCATGCGCAGAAGCCTTTGCGCATGCGCAGAGGGATTTTTTTGCAAGCCGCGGCGACCGGAGGACCGGTTCGGGAGCGTGGACCGCCGGTCATCGCTGCCGGTTCTGCGAGCGGCGGTAAATTTCCACTACCGGTTCTAATGAACCAGTCCGAACCGGCAGCAACCCACCACTGGGCTGGAGGCAGGTGGAAGTAGAAGGAAGTGAATACAAATGGGTGAAGTCATCTCACCTTGGAAAGGCTGGAAACAAAAAAATCTTTCTAGTGCATTTTGCATTAAAAAAAAAACTTTGTGTTTTTTTGCAGTGACATGGGAACTATCTGCTGTTTCTTTCAGGGAATGGTCACCTAATCTTCCTTTGTTGTCAGATGACCAGCAAATGTTTTACGGCCAGTTGATCTTGGAAGAAAAACTGCAGGACACTGGGGAACCCCTGTGCCATTGCAAGCAAGCTATTGCAATGTTTTGCCTTTCTAAAAGCCTCATGCTTGCTTGCAATGGCACAGGGGTTGCCCAGTGTCTTGCAGTTTTATAGTATTGAACATTGATACCGTCTTGCTTCTGAAATGTAATTCCCTCTTTTTCTACAATCCACTTTTGCACATAATTGTGCAAGTTGCAGATTTACCTTTTTGGGCCCATGAATAAGGAATCTAATCTGTAGTGCAAATGTAGACAACTACGTTTCTTAGTGATTTGTGCAAACTAAGGAAGGTGAACCACACTGTCTTGTGGATAAATGTGTTACCCACTTCTAGATACCGGAGGCAGTTGCATTGGGAGATCTGTGCAATCATAGGCAATTTCATTTCTGAGAAAAGTGATTGGAAAGGGAGGGCAGTGGCTCCACAACTGGATGACTCTGACTATTTGAACTTCTTTGGCTGCATCAGTGGGTGACCTGTGATGCAAACTGGATGAATGAGGCGCAACCCCTTAAAAACCAGCTCAAGCAGCTGTTGACACTTCAATCAATGTTTGCTTATGAAACATTTAATGGGACTAATAGACCTTAAGGCACTGATGGATAACCTTTTCCGGACCGAGTGCAAATGTGCATGCACGCGCCTGAACCCCAAAAATGCAATGCGTGTGCAGCCCGTGCATGCACCCTGCCCCCATGCATGCACGCGCAGCCCCCCACATGTGCCCCACCCCCCACGCATGTGCGGCAGAGACCCGAAGACCAGCTGGCCGGCCTTCAGCGGGAGGCGCATGCGCGGCGGAGCTGAACTGGGGCGATGACTCACGTGCCATCAGAGAGGGCTCTGTGTGCCACCTCCGGCATGTGTGCCATAGGTTCGCCATCATGGCCTTAGGGAAACTATTTTGCAGGACTCTAGTGCTTCTTGTCAGGCCAAAGCCAAAATAGGGCTACTGAACTCCTGTTTGATACCTAGGTCACTGGCTTGTAGTCTCCAACATCTTGTTTCCTCTACATCTACTGTATAGTTTCTGCAGTTTCAGATTGGACACCCACAGCTCTTTTAGTTTGGCTATCTGCTATGAGTATTTATTTGAGCAGGAAGGTGGCATACATCAAATCCAATAATTAAATGCCATTAGAATAATTTGCAGAGTGTGCATGCTAATAAATGGTGGAGAAAGCAAACAGTGGCAGAGTCAAAAATGTGTGGAGACAACCACAATCTCTGCCATCCCATTGCCCCCTCTTTTTCTAACACCCTCTTCTATCAGCTTGTCTCTCCCTATACAATAAGACAAATTGCTCTTGGCAGGTTGCAGCCATTTATGAAATTAGACACAGGGCCAGATCAAATTAAGCTGAGAGCTGCTGGTGGCCCAATCCCATTCTAGGCAGTGGCCCACCTAGTATTTCTAAATAGCTCTCTTATTCTCAGCCTCTTCTCCATCTTTTCCTGCTGATAATATCTTTCTTTTGTCATGTGTTGCTCACTATGCTCCCTAGGATCACATCTTAGCAACATAATAAATGATGGTTGTGGTGCCAGAACCTCCTCTCCCTCCCAGTATGCAATGACAGTCTATGAAGCAAGAGGTAAGAGAGAAATAGGTTGGCCTGTCCCACTTTTTAATTAATTAATTAAGAGGAATGAAGCAGGGGTGGGTTCCACTTACCTTCTCTACCGGTTCACATCGCGACGGAAGTCGCATCTATGTCACGACATGGAAATGATCCTCTGTGCATGTGCAGAAGCCTCTGCGCATGCACAGAGGGTTCTTTTTCCAGCTGCGGCGACCGGAGAACCGGTTCGGGGGCGTGGACAGCCGGCCATTGCTGCCGGTTTGGCGAGCGGATGCAAATTTCAGCTACCGGTACGGGAGAACCGGTCTGAACCGGCAGCAACCCACTATTGGAATGAAGGCTTGCTTCCATTATGCTTGTGGCAGGAGTATACCATGATTATTAAATTTCCCCCCCTTTTACTGTATTGTTTGTATGACATATGCATAAAAGGACAGTTTCAATCATGTGGTTGCATGCAACGTATTGATTTTTTTGACATCCCCTGCAGATGTCCATCCTTGTAGTCCAGATGTACCTTGTAAGTCTACTCTTGAGATGTATTAATGTCATCGTAGTAGCTGATTATCCCAGACAAATATTCATTGCTCTCAAGAAACCTGTTCTCCTGCTGGTATTTCTGCATAGTATCAAATTGGCACAAACTTTGTTTTCATTAATTACATAGATTCTTTGAAAATATGCTAATAGAATTGTAAATACTGCCAAGAGAATAAGTTGAACAGAAGTAGAAGGGAAGGACTCCAGGATATGCTTATCTCATTCTTCTTTCTGAGAACAACTCCACATGGCTGAGTAAATATGCTAGCCATCACTCAAGTCAGAAGAAAACTATATCAACATAAAATTAACTATTGGTCTGCTATACATCATATATATATGATACTGGCCCATGGTCTTGTTCTTATTTTGCTGTAGAAGGGACAAGTAGGACAAGAATTGGTGGATTTCCCTGGCTTTGTTTCTATCTCCTTCCCCAAACATCACCATTAAGCAGGAAAGACTCTGCCAATCACTGTCTTTCATGTGAGCTAGACCAGGGAGGAGGCAAATTTTGACTATTGAATAGATGGCAGATTTAGCCATCTGTCAAAATTAATTCTGGTTTGAGATCTTTTTTGGGCACACATTCAAGAAAACTCAAATATCAGCTGATATCTGCCAAGTATGCTTTTGGACATAGAATTACCACTAAAATTGTGTCAAAAAGAAGCTTCACAATCTGATGAACTCAGTGAACAAATGTGCCTGTACTAAATATTTGTGCCAAACCAGAGTTGACTCTTAGATTCATGTTGGATTTGGAATTGGTACAGTGAAGAAATCCATTTCCTTTTGTGGAAAGGGAACTACACTGAGACAGTGTAAGTTACAAGAAGAGCAAGACCAAAAAACCTCTAAAAGCGATGTTACCAAACAAAGCCAGACCAAAGCCATAGGAAAACTAGAAACTGCTAAAGAAATTGGGAATAGGGAAACTAGAAACTGTCAAAGAAATTAGAATAAGAAATAGAAACATAAAAACAGATATCCCTAAGAAAAGAACCAAGCCAAAGTAATTAGAAAAGCCAGACACACTGGAAAAGGAAATACCAAAAACATTGTAAGATACAACAATATACAGGACATGCAGGAAGAAATAATTAAATTACAAAAGAGGAACGAACAAAAAACTGGGACATGGCAACAGGAAGAGATTAGCTCTAAAACATAACTTGGGAAAAAGCGGACACCAAGTTTGGAATAATAAAAAACGATACTTAAGGCCCATCCATACCTCTCTGTAGATTCAAACAGGCTAACATTTGCCTTTTCCCCCTCCCACTGAGATCACTCCTGATATGGAGGAAAAAAACAAACACAAAGCAGGATGAGAACTATTAACTACCACACAAAAGCCATGGAAATTAGACCCAAAAGGAAAGAGTATAAAAATGTAAAGTTTGCAGTAAGAAGTTGCTTGCTTGCCAGGAACGCTTGAGCTGAACCACTGTCACTCTTTGCTTTCCTTCAATAAACTGCTTTCTGGCAGCTGGCCTTTCGAGATTATTTCCAACGTTTGCAGAGGGTTTTTTCTCAGACGGGAACGAACCAGGAATTTTCTTCCAACAATTGGCGAGCCAGGCGGATCCCCGGCCAACCCAGCTACCAGACAGGGATCTGAGGGTCGCTACCCTGCCGGCACAGACCTCCTTTGTCTGAGGGTGCAGACCCACAGACCCCTGCCTGGAACAAACGGGTAATAAAGGGAGATCCTGAGTTTTTACACTCAACAGCTGCCCAAAAGCAGGTGAGTACCGCTTTAAATTTTAATCCCTAGGATTGTGGGGAGTGGAAGCAAGAGTGGAAGTGTGTGTGTGTGTGTGTGTGTGTGTGTGTGTGTGTGTGTGCGTTGC
>QLTV01004098.1:51711-85000 GCA_003457575.1 Thermophis baileyi
CATAGACCTATGTTCCACTTTTTTTAGCATCCCGGTAGATCACGCATCCCAATATCTCTTTTCCTTCACCTGGGAAGATCAACAGTATACATGGACTCGCTTGCCACAAGGCTATACTGAGTCCCCTACTTTATTCTCTCAAATTTTAAAAGCAGATCTCTCCTCTATCTTTTTACCACATCAGTCAACGTTAATCCAATATGTTGATGATTTATTGCTGGCATCTGAAACTGAACTAGCATGTAAACTAGACACCTTACACCTACTCAAAGCCTTGGCAGACAGGGGGCACAAAGCCTCCCCATCAAAACTACAATATCTGAAACAGGAGGTAACATATCTAGGCTATATCATTGCACCAGGAATTAGGAAATTGGCACCCAGCCGTGTACAGACTATCTTAGGCATGAAGCCACCAGAAACAAAACGACAAGTGAGAGCTTTATTGGGAGTATTAGGTTTCTGCCGCTCATGGATTCCCTCATTTGGGGAACTAGCTAAACCACTAATACAATTAACAGGGAAAGATATGCCCGACCCCATTGAATGGTCTAAATCACTAGATAGAACCCTTCAAGCAATAAAACAAACCCTAGCATCCGCCCCTGCACTTATAGGACTCCCTGACTATAGGAAGCCTTTTATCTTGTTCATTCATGAGAAATTAGGCATTGCTTCGGGCGTCCTAACACAACCATTGGGACACACATACCGACCAGTAGCATATTACTCAGTGACATTAGATCCAGTGGCTAAGGGGGCAGTCCCCTGCTTAAGAGCCGTAGCAGCCACTGTGGAAATCGTGAAAAGATCTAAGGATTTAGTACTAGGACACCCATTACTTCTGAAAGTCCCCCATGAGGTTTTTGCGATCCTATTAAAATCACAGACCCAAGCCTTCACTCAGGAACTCAGTGAACAAATGTGCCTGTACTAAATATTTGTGCCAAACCAGAGTTGACTCTTAGATTCATGTTGGATTTGGAATTGGTACAGTGAAGAAATCCATTTCCTTTTGTGGTTTAATTTTTTATTGTTGGGGTAGGCATTGGAATGTCAACTAGTCGATTGATGTTCCTTTCTTTTGGTTATATTTGAAACCGTGTCTGTGCTTTATGTAATCTTCTTCTTCTTACAGATATTATTTCAGTCTTTTAAAAAAATGAACCTATTATATTTCTTCTATAGGAGAAATAATAAGATGCAAAATCCAAACTGAAAATCAGAGATACTTTAAAAATAGAATCAACAAGTAAAATGCTGGATTACAAAGGTTTGTTTTAAAAGCTGATAAAAAATCGGTAGCCCTCAACTCTCTAAAGCAGTGGTTCTCAACCTTTCTAATGCCGTGACCCCCCCGCGTCCCCCCCGCCACCGCCGCCCGCGCCCCCAGCCCCCCCCGACAGCTGATAGCGTGGAAGCAGGAGACTTCACCCAGACGCCGCCATTTGGGTTCTTTTACCCTCTGCGCATGCGCAAAGCATTCTGCGCATGCGCAGAGGGTAGAAGAACTCAAATGGCGGCGTCCAGGCTACCAGCTGTCCGGCGACTCGCAGCACGGCCGAACCGGGACCTTTTCACCCCTGCAGTGACGGTGGCACCAAAATGGCGGGCTAACGCACGCGGCGACCCCTGTGAAATGGTCGTTCGACCCCCAAAGGGGTCGCGACCCACAGGTTGAGAACCGCTGCTCTAAAGAGGGATTTCCAAAGAAAATGTGAGTAATGAAGGGGGGGGGAGATTTCCCAGAAAGTTTGACAAATCTTTATTTATTTATTTTTATAATTTATTTTATTTATTTATTTTATAAAATTTATATGCCGCCCAACTCCCGAAGGACTCTGGGCGGCTTACATCATAAAAAATAAAACATATAAAAACAATTTAAAAAAGAAAGGGGAAAAAAAACAAAACCCCAACTATATTTAAAATAAAACATTCACACAACCATGCATGGGCCAATCAGAACAACTATTGGCCCCAGGCCTGCCGGAAAAGCCAGGTCTTAAGGGCTTTACGGAAGGCCAGTAAGGTGGGGGTAGTACGGATCTCGGGGGGAAGTTGGTTCCACAGAGTCGGAGCGGCTACAGAGAAGGCCCTCCCCCGCGGTCCCGCCTATAAGCAAACCTTCTCAGATGATTTAATTGAAAAGATTTCGAAAGAGGCATTCTCTCTTGGAATGCTGCCAAGCCGTAGAGAGCTTTAAAGGTAATCATTTCTTTGTATTTCATCCATATTTGCAGCCAATGCGATGCTTTTAGCAGAAGGGTGTGGGAATCTTCCCCCCCCCCAGACCAACCTGGTTGCTGAATTTAGTAACAGTAAATTAGACAAAGGCAGCCCTATGTCAAGGGTGTTTTGTAGGTTACCAACATACACACATTTAATAACAAGCTACTGTAGGTAACATCATCAGTGCTCATCATTAGCACTGATAATTTTACCTAGCTTGGTAATGAAACATCTGCATGAAAACAACTAATCTCAGAGAACACCAAGAACCCCACAAGTTCAACCCTGAGCTACTGTACAAATATAGTCATCTATCAGTATACATAACACCTTTACAGTTATTTCCTTTCAGAAAGGCAAACAATGGCATATCAACGAAAAGTGGTAAAAAGTTCTCCCAATCTTCTTTGCAATCTTGGGAATCAGAGATTTAAATTAAGAAGGACTCCTAAACACACTCATTCTGGGAGACTCTGACCACTGGACGATAGGGAAAATCATCACTCTCTGGAATCATCACCCATAATACTGGACATAAGACAACTTTTGTTGTTGCGTTGATTGCTATATTGACATTATTGTATTGATACTGTCATATTAAATGTTCACGCCGTTAATTATTTGGGGCTTATTTTAGAAAAGTAGGTTTTAAATTCAAGAAAAGAAAAGAAGAAAAATAAATAAGCCTTACTGTTTGAACAGGAGCATGTTAGAAACAAGCAGGACAAAAATAGTATTGATACTTAGGAAGACTAGTATTGGAGAAGACTCCTGAGAATACCGTAGAAAGCTGAGAAAACAAACAAATGAATCATTAAAGAAATCAATGCAGAGTTCTCACTAGAGGTACAAATGACCAGGCTCAGAATATCCTACTTTGGATACATTATGTGAAGATCCAGCTCTCTAGAGAAGGCTGTAATATTGGGAAAGGTGGAAGCAAAGAGATGTCCAGTAGCAAGTTGTATGGTCTCAGTCAGGGGTGAGTTCTAACTTACCTCGCTGCCGGTTCGCTTCCTCCTGCACCGCGTGGGCACGCCTCGTGGGAGCGCGCGTGCTTCGCACGTGCATGCGCAGTGCAAAAAAATAAAAAAATTCAAAAAGCCAAAAACAAGATGGCGACGCATGCGCAGTGCCGGAAACTTGGCTTCTGTGCATGCTCAGAAGAAAAAAATATTTTTTTTAATTAAAAAAAATTAAAATAAATAAAAAGATGGCGGCGCCCACGGACCAGCACCGACCAAACCGGATCCGTGACATCATCGTGACATCACCAGCGGGTCGCTACCGGTTCAGGCGAACCGGTCCGAACCGGGAGGAACCCACCTCTGGTCTCAGTTAAAGTGGCAATTAATGCCCTGTTGGAAGATCTGAAAATTAGGTATAAATCATCCTTCAGGAAATCCATCTATGTGGTCAACAAGAATTAATACCAATTTGATGGCACACAATCAATTGACCAATCAATTACTGCTCAACAGCAGAAAAGGCACTCTGTATTAAGTTAGTTACGACACACAGGTACATACTACTCTGAACAATAACATATAACCATTAGCAATAGCAATAGCAATAGCACTTAGACTTATATACCGCTTTACAGTGCTTTACAGCCCTCTCTAAGCGGTTCACAGAGTCAGCATATTGCCCCCAACAATCTGGGTCCTCATTTTACCCACCTCGTAAGGATGGAAGGCTGAGTCAACCTTGAGCCTGGTGAGATTTGAACCGCCGAACTGCAGCTAGCAGTCAGCTGAAGTAGCCTGCAGTACTGCACTCTAACCACTGCACCACCTCGGCTCTTATTATAGGAGGTGTTGCATTTCCCTTTTGAGGTTGGGTGGAGAGATTTGCTTTTGGAGGAGGAAATTCAAACTTGCAAAATTTTCTCCAATCTTCCACCAAGATTTCAAAGGCTGGTGGTTTGGAGGTGAAGAAAGGAAGAATTTTAGTGGCAACTTTGGACTAAACCTGAAAAGTTAATCATTTGACAGAATCCATTGTCCTCCTAGTCACCACTAAATTTCCAAATCACTTTCAGATTTCTGTTAACCCTCTAGCTGGTATACATTACTCTTTCCTATTGAAACCAGAGGGAAAGCATTTTTTTAATGGACAAAACCATGTTCATGCATGCATGGAAAAATGTAGCTATTCCTTTCTTTCCACCCTGAGTATAAGCACAGGCAGCTTTGAGAAAGACAAATTCTACCCCTCCTTAGATTTTGCCATCGGCTCCAATAGAATTACTTTGTTAGTGTTTAGATCAGATGCAGAAATTAGCCCATTCTTAGTTCCTTTCTTGGTGTGCACTTAATCGTGGCACAAAATGGCTGTAATGTTTTCTTTCTGCCTTCCCATGGTTTTTTCATGTAAGAGGAGACAGGCTTAAGTCATCCTCTGCAGAAGTAGCATTTTCTCCCTTAATCTCATACTATCCAAGAGCAGCATCAAGGTGTATATAGCCTGTTAGATATCAGCCAGTGTCAGAGAAGTCAGGTGACTGCAGTGACATGACAGTGGAGACAGGAAATTTCCTGCTAGCATAATTTTCTGCAGAGTCCAGGATGGGTGGAAATACTTCAGTTCGGCTGTGGGGAATGTTCCTTAGACCCTATGAACACTATCAACACTCTCAGCCCACAAACCAGCATATAAGAAGTGTAAAAGTCACAACTAAAATGGATGTGTAGCATAATAAAACTGTTTTCTGTTCTGTTCCATCAGTGTGACTGCAGAATCACTGAATCAAGTTGCTAAAATAACCACCTGTGAAGACCATGAAGTCCATGTGCAATGACCATAGTTCATTCATTTCTTGGGTAGTCTCTGGAGAAATTAAGAATTTGATAGAAACCTAGTTTTGTTTTCCAAGTTATTAAAGTTCCCAGTGCTGCCTGCTGTCTAGAAAAGAGAACCTGGAGGGAGAGAAAGTGGAGGTGGGACACCTAAGAATGTGTGTGTGAGATCTTCTCCAGAAAGCCACTCAATCCTGGCAGCACCATTACTGGATCTACACATAATTTTCCCCACTGTACACCATGTTTATTCCCTATCAAGATGTTAGAACTCCTATCTTGGCATCAACACTCCTGTGTATTAGTTTGTATGTTCACCATTGTGCTCCGCTTGTAGGGTGATGCATGAAAGGCTGTTTTGAGCAATGAAGCATCTCTGTGCATATAACACACACTTAAATTAAGTTCTACATAGATATTTATCACTGAAATGTAGGTTACATTTACATTTTTTTTAAAAAGCTTTCAAGGAAAGTATAACTGCTGATAGAATCTTTCAGAAATTTCTTGTGTCCCGTTCGAAGAGCACTTCCTTCTACTACTACCATATTTTACTCTTGCAAGTAAATTGTGCTCACAGATTTACTTTCAACATGCATGCATACATAGATGTCTTGGGATAAATGATAAAATGGGCATCATGACACAAGCTGTGATTCTGTAATTGTATGTAAGGTCAAAGGATTGCACTATGACATCACATTGCATATTTTGTTATTTTTTCATCACATTTTGTACTGGACACTTATGCATATGTACCCAAAATACTGGTAGCACTTATTGCATTAAATATTCCACATTAAATAAAAACCCTCATTAAAACAAAACTATGTCCAATTTTTAATGGCATCAAACAATTATACAAATAATCATGTGTTAAGAAACATAGTTTGTACAGTTGGTGTCTTATAGTTTTTATTACTCACAACACACAGCATATTTGATTTCTGAACAAGGTGAAGTGAAGAGAGAAATTCTGGATTTATTTTTAATGCTACTGCACTGGTAACAAGCTGAGCAGAAATAGCACAACAGGGAAAACTGTGTAGTTAAAAATGAACTGTCAGTTGCAATATGCTGAGTGCAATTTACCAAATCAATATTTTATAACAATACGAATCTATCTTAGCCAGCTTGTATCAAGTCTGTTCTGGATCTTTCAGAAGTAAGCGCTGTATTTTCCTTCGTGGTTGTTTAAAGAACTTGGAAAGAAACATCAGAAGCTCCTTTTAGAATCCATCTAAGTCCATGTTGTTGTCACAGGCTAGCAGATTATCTCCCAGCTGCTTCTTAGATTCACCTGAAGATACTCAAGATTGAACTTGGAAATGACTTTGCCATTTTTATTGTCAATCAACTGAAATGATTGACAGGCCTATTGTGCATTGCATGTTATAATAATCTCAGCAGCTGTAGAGGTTGAAGTAACTCTTTGGACAAACACTTACCGATATGCTAGAAGGTACCAGAAGCAACATATGGATCTTCTAGGTCACTGAGACTTACATGATGAATGCTACATCAGTATTCAGATTAGAGGTTTCTGTTATTATGGAAGCTAGAAACCATGGCCCTGATGCAGCAATCATTGAAGACAAGTACATATACTGAGTAATTACAATCCATGGGTATAATTCTATTCTTCGGTGCAAGTGCCACAAACAAAAGGCTAGTTCTAGACATGGATTTGCTTTACTAAATCAGGAGAAATATTTATGATACCAGACACACATTTGCATCCTAAATCTTCCTTTGTACTCCATGGCAACTACTTTTAGGATTCATGACTGCTCAGTCAACATCAATTCATGTTAAATACCATAACTTTGGCTAGACTGCAATTGCAAATAGCATCAATATGTCATAAACCAAAAATTAAATAATTACTCAAACAGCAAAAACTACTTTTAGTTCTGTGCTCACTTTACTTCTGTATGAAAAAAATAGACTGAACTGTTTAGATACTTCAATGACTTCTTTAATGAAACACAGAAAATCATTATCATCATTCTTATAATCCCAAACCAGTATTATCAACTTGCTAAAACATTTTTTTCTTTAAAAATTCAAATTAAAATTATAAAAGAAAGAAGCATACAACAAACCACAAAATGAGAGGCAGATAGCACAGTAGACAGCACATTCAATTTACTGTACTTGAAAGGATCTGATCCCTTTTCTACCATCACAAACTAAATTAAGTTTGGTATTGATTGTATTAATTTTAAATTGCACAGGTCAAACACCAAGTGTTAGTCCTGGACTGAATTGCTGGTAGCATTACTGGTAGAACAAAGCAACAGCAATAAATGTAGTTTGCACATAAATGTGATGGGGAAGATCATCAAAATATGGAAAACAATTGGATTTCCATCTGCTAGTAAAACAAACCTTTAAAAAGAAGTGAGGGTTCCTATTCAGGTATTGTTCAGCTTTTACTGACACGTTATATAGACTTTTTTCACTTCAGTTGACTGATACTCAAAATCAAAGCTTTTCATTTTGCATGAAATGCTATGAAATAAATATCCAGCTTTTGAGGAGGGTAGGAATGATCACAAAGTATTTTAAATGATTTCTGCACATTCAAAAATAACAAAGAAGATGGTGGCATATATTTTATTATTTCTCAACTATATTGATACCATGCATAATTATTGAAGCTCATGATGTAGTTATCTGTTCTGTATTAGCTGGAAACATCCACCTTTCCTTAAAACACTGACTGCATTAGTTTTAGTCAGAATGATAGCTCATAGGAGAACAAATTCTCCTTCTCCATATCTTGTATATCTTCTCCATATCAGCTCTCTATCATGAAAGCTAATAATTTTTACAAAGCACACGGACACCTAGTACAAAGCAAAACAGATTCTTTAAAATGGTTCAGTTGATCAGCAAACCCCACATTTATTCTTTTAAATGAACTATATCATTTGTCAATTAAACTTTGTCTATTTTGGAGAATGCAGTAGCACAATTCTGACAGGGTAGCAGAATGGAGTGGGCTGCTCATAAAAAATGCACCAATGAAGATGTTCACAGAAATGTATGACTGATGCTATGTGACATGCTTATAAACAATGCATATGCACCCTGCAGTGTGCTTAGACTGCAGGAGAAGAGATATTTGGCAGGAAAAAAGGAAAATTTGTCTGGAAAATGCACTTCTGGTTGAGTGAAAGGGGATGGGTATGGAGAAAGTATTGCTGGCAAAGAGCAAACTGAATGAAAGATAACTAGGATATCATTATTGCTGGCATTAGGGCAAAATAAATAAGCATGGAATACACAGTGTAAGCAGAGAGAAAATGTAGAATAGCAATGTAAGGAAGTCATGCCAAAAGCGATCTGATCAGGCTATGAAAGATGAGTAGAATAAAACTACACAAGAAGATAAGTAGTATCAAAGCAGAGAGCATTACATTCAGAATGCATTCATAATGGGAAGCGGGTTTGTGACTATATATGAATGGAAGTGAAAAATAAATTTGCGATACATAATACAAATCCACTTTAAACAAGTGATACAAGCAATAACACTCACAGCCTATAACTGAGTAACACATCAGGTGTGAAGGAATTTTCTATGAATGTATAGAATAAAGAGATGCAGGGCCACTGGGATTTTGACACGCTCTTACATGTTAAGATTTTGTGTGCTTCATTCAAATAGGTGATATTAATCAGGTCACTCCAAAATATGGGATATAAAAAAAGCAGTTTAATGCAAACTTTGGGATCATTTTTAACTCATGGCTTTAAGAGAAACTTAAATGGTATCAATGATGGAAGTGGATTGCATTTTAATTGAGAGTCCCAGGTTTGTTCTAATTCTCTGAACTCAATAACAAATATGAATGAAATGTTACTATATTCTAGAATTCCATGTTTTCCCACCAGTTTGCAGCTTTTCATTTTAACTTCTACTGCTACATAGGCATGGTTCCTAATGATATGCAGCCCCTGAGTTCAATATTTAAGAAATAGCTTGCATTGTTTTATTTTATTCCTCTCAGTTTAGTTATATTAATTACTGATTCTATATATGTTCAAAAAAATAATTATTACTGCTACTTTGCCTAAAGATTCAACACAGAATGTCACAGATGTCAAGCAAAATCAGGGAAATACAGCAAATAAAAGGATTAAAACCAATTTAAAAGCCCATGGAAGAGATGTCGGCACATTCAGTAAGTGCACTATTGCTTATGGCAAAGAACTCAAGTCACCATAACTGTTGTGCCTGTAGCTCCGCATGGTAATACAACATTCATCTCATAGGTAGAAAGATATATGTTTTCATATTTCAGGTTATGATAAAATCAGATTTGCCACCAAATTCATGTTTGACAAGGAGTCCCAGCCTTGGCTCTTTGGTAATCCCTGGGTTTTTCAAACATGTAATAACATCAGGCACATATTGAACACGTTTGAAGTGACCAAATTGGATTTTCTGAAAGACTGGAAGCTCTGGCATCAGAGTAACTATGGGATTGGGCAGGGTGAAGTGGTGGTACCTTCTTCGCATCTGAGAATGCAAGTACCAGAACCAGACTTCATATGTCAGAGTTATGGTATCCTACATTTGTGAAGTATTATATTTGTAAAATGTTGGAGTTTCAGCTACAATATTTGATTTCCACCCCCTCTCTACAGTTAAAGTAGGGTTGGACGGATTGCAACACAGCACATGAGATGAAAGTTAAATCCCCCATGTCCACATTCCGAATCATGCTGTCCATAAATAGGTATTTTTTACGACAAAATTGGAACTCCATGCAATTTACTCTCAACTTTTAGCATCAAGTTTCATTGTATCCACCATCTGGTTTCAAATCATATTGTTCCATTGTAGCAGAATATATTCCATAAATGTTTAAAAGATCTTATGATTATGATCTCCTACTCAGAATGGGAATAGTGTGAATAAAATTACACATGAACACATATGTGATGTCTGTTTACAAAAGGAGAAATCTGGAACATATTGTTGCACTATTTAGTGTATAAATATATCAATTTCTACTCTACCATAGCCTTGATAAAGTATGTTCTTTCTCACCTGAAGACAAAAGCAATATAACTTCCTATCAGTAATAATGCAGTTCCTCATACATCCTATTTTCTTACAAAACGTAGCTTCTGTACTATATTGTGGAATCAAACCTTTATTCATAAGCATTATCCAAAACAAAACAAAAATGTTTTTGAGACCATGCTGTTAACAGCATGAAAAGCTTCAGAGTGAGGTCAGGTTCAGAATCAGACAGCTCCCTTGTATCTTGGCAATCCCATAAATTTCCAGACTAACTAGTAGTTTTGCTTCACCAGGCAAAACCATGGCAATTTGCTCTGATATAGAAGCATGCTGGAATTACCCTCAGAATCAGATATTTCAAAGACTTTGATGCAATATCATTTAAGTGTTAATAAATAATTCAGTAGAGGGCATGAAAAATTAAGCAGAAATGGAATCTCCCAAGGATAAGTTTATAAACAAAAATACTACCAATTTTGTGTGCTTCTTCTTCATTGCTAAACTAGTCAGGATGGTAATCAGTTTGCTTCTTCAGTAACACCAATCATGCATTTGCTTTGTAATGGCAGGGCCTGTTTTAAATCTATTCCATGTGCTTTATTCCCATGACTGCAGATGGCTACAATCCACATCCCATTTATCCCAGACTAAAGTCAATTGAATTGCTGTAGAATAAGTGGGTTGTGGATTTCTGCCAATAAAGAGCAATGCATGTACACTGAAATGAGAATGAACTCTTTGTGTCAAATGCAGACCACATTTTCAGCACAAATTTGGTATCTATGAGAGTAAACTAGGGGTGCACAAGGCAGTTCATACTACTAAGAGAAAAAAGTACCTCCTTCTGAAAATAGTTTCCTAAAAACATGTGATATAAAATACTAGAACTATACTATAGTATGCATTTTCTAAAAACATATAAAATGTACTAGGTGAACAGTAAGTGCAAAGAGATTAAAATGCCTGCTCTAATATAGTCTTTATATGTTAAGTGCAGGATAACAGCACAAGCATCATCCCAAATAGAATTTTAATAAAGTCTTCTTTAACAAATAAAAATAGTGACAATTATTAAAGGATACAGCATCTTTGGGACCTGAAAAATCAATTAGCCAATTAAGGCTGTAGAAATACAGGAATCTGATTCACCTGCACAACTCTAAAGAATGCCTCCAAGATGATAATCTTTTGTTTCCTTCCTAAATTTCTAAGTTAACTTTTCCCCCCTCAAACATTAATCTATTAAGAGGGGTATACAGAGTACCAACAGAACTTTGTTTAGCATGCTTTTCAGTGCACGGTCTTAAGTATTGTTTATTTTTCTATAATACAAATATATATATTTAAAAATAAAAGGAACCTGGCAAAAATTAGCCTCATTTACAAGTTGCAAAATTAAACATTTGAAAATAATTAACTACTTAATACTATGCCTGGGAATAAGGCCACTGAGCAGTAGGAATTACTTTAGAGTAAACAGGAATAAATTGAATTGCATGAAATGATGGTTTGTCAATAATTAAGGACCACTTTTAAAGACACTGGTTGTAGCAGCATGTAGGTGGAGTGTAATTGCAGATAGAGTCAAGATTTGACTGAAATACTTCTAATTCAAAGGCAGCACTTAAAGTGCCCTGGTCTTAAAATTCTAGCAACAGCTTGGCAAATTCACAAGTCTTATGTAATGACAGATATTTGTTAATTATAGTCTTCTAAGACCTGCAGGCACCTTATTACTATGGCATCTGGCTGTAGTATGGATTCAAATATGGACTGCAAAAATTCAGATAATCACTAAAGTTATAAGGGGCTGGTTATCTATATCTCCTTGTTATTAACCAGTGCTCTGGATTTGAACCAGCCAAGATCTTAACAATACACTGTAGGGCCTTTTAAATAAATATTACTTTCATGGCAACTATACTTTGTCTTCCAAAGATAGAATCACCCTATGGCTTTTACATGATTTATAAAGATCTGTGTTATTATGGTAAGGAATACAAATACTTGGCTTCAATTAATCTTTTTCAAGATATGATTGTCATCAACTTATAAATACTGCTAGCAGATAAATGAGTTGCTACTGTACTGGGTCATATCAACTGATACAAGAACTGATTCCTTCTTAACTTCCTTACTGGTTTTTTTTTTTTGCCAGATGCCAGTCATTTTAACTTCACAGCCATATGTTGAGACAACAGCTACCTTAATATTTTCCTTATTAGCATCCTGCATTTCCAACAGAATAAACAGAGAGAAATAATAACCTCATCCTGACATTACAAAATGACTATCACTGATAGGTTATCAGTATATTCATCAGAACCACATACAGGTAGTCCTCAACTTACAACTGTAACTGAGCCCACAATTTCAGCAGATCACCACATGGCTGGGCTGTTTTACAGTCGTTAAGTGAACACTACAATCATTAAGTGAACCAATTGTTCGCTACAGAGCAATTATTGCGAGAAATCAAAAGTAAATGTCAGTTTCAGGCAAAAATGTCATAAATCGCAATCACTCGACTATGGGGCACTGGCAAAAGGCCGTAAATGCAGGCTGGTTGCTGAGCATCCAAAACATGGCCACATGACTGCAGAGAACTTTGAATCTGGATCGTAACTTTGAAACTCTATCGTAACTTTGAACAGTCACTAAGCAACCCTTCATAAGTCAAGGACTACTTAAATATATTTCTAATTAATCATGAATACTTTCAATCATAAATTATGCCTTGAGCTGTATTTATTAATTTTCAGAAACAGGACAAGATGAAGATGAAAAATCAAAAAAATGAGAAAAACGAAAGACAACATGTTTAATTTCTTCACTTATTCATGGAAAGGGAAACTTATCTATAGTTAAATCTATTATTTCTTCTTATAAATATACTACAGATAAACAAAATGTGTACGATGAAAATTTGGAAGAAAAATAAGGAAATTTAATTATTAATACTTTAACTGGTGCACCACTGTTTTGTTCTGTAATTAACTCATCTCACACATGACAACATTCTCTTTCCATTGCAACTTTAGCTCCCTGAGCTCTTATGTATGCACTATTTTTATAATAAAACAAGGAGCATGGTGATAGACTGGCTTAAACAGCATGCAAAAGGAGAGCATGCCCTTCACTGATATAAAACAGAATAAACATTTCTTATATATTTACTAGCATTAAAGTTCTGTGTCCTTTGCATGTTTCCTTCCAAAATATTACAGTTACAGTACAAATAAAAATGGTTTCATCTGATGTAGTTGCAGAATTCCCAATGAAAGGGCCTACATTAAAGTGAGCCACTCACTATCTTCATCCTATTTTTTAAAGCAAAATCAGGCTAAATACTAATCTCTTTCTCACAAAAAGGTGAACTGTCAAAATGATTTGAACAGAATTGCTCTGTATATCCTTGATCTTATCCTTTGGAAATTAATATACATGCCATTTAGCACTTTGCAGAAATGTGTGCATGTATGGTATGTGTATCCATGGGAATATACATGCATATATACATTAAGTTTGCATAAGGAGTGCACCTGCAACAACCCACAAATACATTTTGAGACAATACCATATATAAAGTATACCACCAGATAGTGCCTTCACATTCTAATAAGCATGCATTTTACATGGGAGATCTCATTTATTATGACAAAACCTATTGCCAATGTTTAAGCATGTTTAGAATGGATATTTCAGGCTTGAATATACAGCCACATAACAAATATAGAAAGGCTTTGATTTTTGCTTCTTTCACAGGATAATGGATGACATGACCCACTTCAAGTTTCTGACACATTATCTACAAACCATTAGAAACAGTTTTCTTACTTTTTAGAACTTAGTGGTTGAGGATCAGAACCTCTATATGCAATATTACAATCAAGACACGTTATTAGCTGAATCCAAAGATCACCCTTGCTTTAATCTCATATTTGTTTTTCTTAATGAGACATATTACAAATTCCCTTTGAAAATTTCAAAAAGAGTTTACCATAATGCATGGGAGCTGCTATTTGGGATAATAAACCTAAAGTCCACTTACAGCACAGAACACCCATACTTCAAAGCATGACCCATGAGTAGAAAAACCTGGCTAGGATCCCAAAAACATCCTTAACCAGTTCCACGTGCCTCATGCAGAAAGGAATAGGCTGTGTTTGTTCCTCCATTTCTACTCTGCATAGCAAATTACTTATGAAAGTGAAATTACTTGAAAAAATAGCTTGTAACACCGTTTTGACACACTATGGATTCAGTTGTTCGCAGTAAGGGGGGGAAAAAGAGGGAGAAATCCCAAATGGCCCATTCTTAGGTATCTAAATTCACTTTTTTGAGCTTGAGCTTTACAAATAAACAAATCTTGTTTTTTGCACAGCTATACATAAGAGTACTTCAATATAATTTAATTAATATAAGCAATTAAACAATTGTTACTACATTCCAAACTTGTATTTTTAGCTTTTATTTATTAGTATATAGTCTCTACTCTTTTGATGTGTATTTTGAATACCTATCTTTATTTACTATAAAAGCTAAAAAGGTTAAACAAATGCTTAATGACTAAAATGTTAGTCATGTAAGTAATTTGTTATTTTTTTTAGTTAATACTCTACTATATCCGGTTTTAAAAGCAAATTTTAATTATAAATGGATTGACATAACACCCTACCCTTCCTACCTGTCTTGAAAATAAGTCTTTAGGCATATAATAAGATATTTTTTTACTGAAAAGATGTCAACACTGTAAAGTAACTACTTCAGTAGTACTGATATATTCTGTGGCCCTCAACATGTCTATTGTTGCCTGAGATTAAAAAAAAAACACTTAATGGACTAAGAGTTTGCCAGTTGCTTTATTTAATGACTATAGAGATTAAAATTTAGGGAAGCAACTATTTTAAATATACCCCAAATTAAATATGTTATCTTTGAAAATATTAACAAGTTGGCAGTGACAGCCTTAATAAGCTAAACATATTCTATCTTAGAAATTCCTAGGAATTAGGTTTGTAAAAAGAAAACATCACTGGAACTTTGGCTCTGATGCATGCATCATCTTGCAGGATCATTACAATAGAGTTTTTATTCTGGGGTGGTACAGCCTATATAAATTTTTAATTCTAGTTTACAGTATTATAGGAAGGCCCACACATTTAGAACCATAAAATTACCAAGCTATAAAAACTAATTTTGCTTCAACTCTAGTAAATACAGAAAGACATTTTAATTATTAAAAATTGTATCACTAGGAGTAACATATGCACCTATTTATACATGAAATACAATTTATTGTATAAATGTTGTAGTTGCCTCTGTCTTGACATGTAGGGAAATTCCCCGGAACCTGATTATTTTACACATTGGAAAAATATTGATGTAAACATCTGAAAGTTCACTAGATGTCTTGAACATCCATTTATATTAGTTCAGATCCAAAGCAGACAGAAAAGCAAGCAAAAATATCTCTTCCCATTATAGAAACCCACCTAACTTGTTAATCAGCTACCTTTAATGAACTGAATCTGCTAACAGTAGACAGCGCTCTCTATATCTCAAATTAAATATCTGAAGTTTTACTGCTGTTACTACTATTTTATTATTTTGACACTTTCTCACAGTATTGGAGCAAGCATTTTCAATATAAGCCAAAAACATTTTTTTTAAAAAAAGCTCATATATACTGAATAACTTCATTTGGTCCTCTCTCTCCCACAGCTCTGTCTTCTTAATACAAGTTTGCATTATTAATTCTATTCCTAATCAAATTTCTGCTTGCACAAAACGCATGGAAAAGTGGCCTTCAAAGTATTATCACATACACACACATTGTATTTCAAGATGGAATTGAGAAGCATTTGTCCCTTGCATTCATCATTCATAAAAGGGGCACATGGAAGTGTCTTCCTTTAGATGAGGTCAAGGCCAAACTGCTTATTAGAGGGTTCCTGAAAAGACTGGGATGACCATTATTATTTCCTTTTATTTTTTGGCACTTTCATGATATGTGGCTGTTTTACCTGTTGTCCCTGCTAAGCTTCGGTAACTGGCTCGGTGTACAAGCACTTTTGAAACAGGGATTTTTGTTCTAGGGATCTCACTTTTGGTAGCCTGGTGTACAATGTGATGGCTATTACTGGAATCCTGGCCATGGCTACCATGTGGCGATGTAAAATGCTTGATACTGATGGGTATCTTGGAATCCTTGAGTGAAGTTGTATGGGTTTTGACTGGACAAGTAGTTGTTATTGGAGATAATGGCTTGCAACAAGTCACTGTGGTGATATTTTCTGCAGAAGTCACAGTTGCTGTGTTTTCATCTGGATCAGTATACAGATCATAGAGAGCATCCCCACTGTAGCTGTCCCTGGGAATTACCTCTTTCTGAATACTATTAGTATTGTCTTCTTCAGGTCCAGGTGTAGTAGAATCCCAATAGCCCTCATCACTGCTGGGGATGGCTTCTTGCTGCTCCTTTTCTCTATTTTTCTGGTCTTCTTTTTGGTGGTGAACTGGAATCTGGCTAAGACCAATGTGCTTTCCATTTGCTGACCCATCCTGAACTCTCCTGACAATCTTATCACCTTTGGAGGTCTCAGAGGATTCCTTCCTTCCTGATGTCCCCTGTGATTTCTCTTCAGTGTGCGACAATAAATCCCAGAACTCCTGAGTACCTCCCACCTGTTCAGGGCTGGCCATCTCCTCTCCTCCTCCCTGGTAAGTCACCACGCCGGTAGGCTTCTTGGAGGGCCCAGCTTTGCCAGTCTCAGGGGCACTCCTCTCACTTCCACCTCCACCACTGCCACCGCCGCTGCCCACGTCATCTTCCTGGTCAGCAATAATGTCCCCACAGCCTGTAAGAGAGTCAAAGCTTTTCAGTGAAGTCACGTCAGCAAACATCAAACAAATACGGTCAATAGATGGCTCAGAGGGTGGATCAAGAGAGGAAGGGTCAGGGGCTGCTGCCGTCTCTTGGCTGCGTTCATTCTTGGGTTCAACAGGGGGGGAAGACTTGATGGGGAGGTCACCTGTTTTAGCCGAGTCCTCCTTGATCTCTTGGCCATCACTACTGGTGGATTCAGGATGGATCTCTTTCTCCTGGGGCAGAATCCCGGGAAGCTCCTCTCCTCCAGAGCCACATGGGGCCGGCTGCGGCGCCAGGTCCGGGGTGGGCATGACCTCAGTGGCAAGGGGACTCGTGGGCTGTTCTCCATCCTGTGTGACCAGGGGGGTCGGGACGGTGTCAGCGGGCGCTCCTGGCGGCGCTGCCTCCTCTTTGATGCACTCCAGGCTGGCCGTGAGGGAGCCCGTATTGAGGATGCTGGGACTGGCCTGGCCCTCGTCGTCCTTCACCCCGCCGCCCGGTTTCTCCCGGCGGCTCCACCGCATGCTGCTGAAGAGCCCTTTGAGACCCCCGCGCCCTTTGGCTCTCTCGCCTTTGCCGCCTTCGTCGGAGCGGCCGTTTTTGCGCAGCAGCGAGAAGAAGCTGTGCGACTTGCCCGCCGCCGCCGCCGCCGCCACGGCCGAGGACGAGCAGGAAGAGGCGGCTTCCTTGGCGGCCACAGAGGCGCCCCCGCCACCCGCCACACGGCCGCTCTCGACAGTCCCTGGGCCCTCGCTCCTGCCGCTCTCCAGCTCCAGCACCTCGGCCAGGCCGTCGTGGGTCTTGCTCCTCACCATGCCCGTTCCCTGCCCGCCGCCGCCGCCGCCGCCGCCGCCTTCGCCGCTTTTGCTTTTGCCGCCGCTCCTCACACCGAAGATGCTTGGCATGGCGCCCCCGGATTTCCTTCGCTTAAACAATTTGAAGGCGGTTTTGTTCAGCTTGCCCGAGGGCGGCGGCGGCTGCTCTCCCAGCGCGGTAGGTTCGCCACCATCGCAGTGCGCGTCCATGGCGGCGGCCGCGGCGGCGCTGCCTTCCCCTCCTGCAGCCCCCACGGACGCCTGCGCCTGATTTCCGCCGCTCGCTCGCTCGCTCGGCTGGCTCTCACTGACAGCCTCGACGCCGCCGCTGCTGCTCTGCCTGCCGCCCGTCACCATGGCGACCCAGGCAGGGCTGAGCAGCTTGCCTCTGCGCCGGGCCTGGGCCTGCGCCAGACTCCGCCGTCCATGGCGGCCAACCTGAGCCACAGCAGCCCCCGTCCGAGCCGCGAAGAGGGGCCGGGGGAAAAGGGGGCGGCTCCTTTCCCTCCCTTCGCCCGTACGAGGAGTGTGGGGAGGGGGGGGGGAGGCTGGTTTAACCTAATCCACTTGCGGCGGCTGGGACTACGGCTACTCATTCGCTCAGCCTCGGGCTCTGCGTGAGGGACGCGGGCTGGGGGCGGGTGATTTGGAGCATAAGAAGCTCTTGCTAACGAACGAGGAAACATGGCCCCGGCTTCTCAGGCGTCTGTGTGCTCATGGGGACCCAAGGGGGACCCTCCCTCTAGGACTCTTGATCCGCTGAGGGCACAATTTTCTACCGGCGGGGCGGGGCTGATGGTGGGAAATGGACATAAACGAGGGTACCTAGAGCGTGACCCTGGCCCGTTCAATCTCTACCTTGGAAAGTCCCCCTGAGAGCAGCGACATTTGGAGAGAAGCTGAACCCTAATTTTCCATTCTAACCTCTTCCATTCTAACTTTGAAGCTGAATATCCATTCAGGCCGAACAAAGCGGAGGTTGCAAGAACCAGTTCGGTCTAGAGATTCAAGGCACCAAGGTAGAAATCAGGAGGCAGTGAGTTCTAGTTCTATTTTAGGAATGAAAGCCAGTTGGGTGACTTTGAGCTAGTCATTCTCTCTCAGCCCAACTCACCTCCCAGGGTTGGTGTTCTGGGGAAAATAGGAGGAGGGAGGAGGATTAGGTTTGCCACCTTAAGCCATTTATAAAAGGAATAAAGATGGGATAAAAAACAATGCAGATGTTGAAAACTTACTACGGACTAAGCTGGATGACAAGCTTGGAGAGAGTATGGTACAGTTCTTTGAAAGAAAAACATTTTACAGATAGTCCCTGACTTACGACCACAGTTAAGACTAGAATTTCCTTTGCTAGGTAAGGCAATTGTTAAGGGAGTCACACTTTTGCCACAGTTGTTAAGCAACATCACTACAGATATTAAGTGAATCACATAGTCATTAAACAAATCCAGCTCCCCCCCCCATTGACTTTGCATTTTGGAAGTTGGCTGGGACAATTGCAAAATGGCAATAATCCCAGGATGCTGCAGCTGTGTAAATGTCATTTGCCAAGCACCCAAATGTTGATCACTTGACTGGGGAAGCTGCAACAGTCATAAGTACAAAAAGCGGTCACTTTTTTCAGTGCCATTGTAACTTTGAAAGGTTGCTAAATGTTTGTAAGTCAAGACTACCTTATACTTCAAAATACAGCATTAAACCCCCAAATGCATTTCATAACTGTTTAGGCAATTAATCAGAGGTTCTGGATTGGTTAAAATAGGTTTTGTAGCAAAAATAGTAAATTGATTGCATCAAGCTGATGCAAAATGCAAAAAAAAAAATGGTTTTGACTCAACCTAGTTTCTTTATTTCAGGAACAGCAGCTGGGCCATGTTTTGTGTATCAGAAGTATGTAAAAGAAAGGAGTGGAACTATGCCCACCCTGAGCATCATTTGCTGCATTAAATTGTGATAGCTTGCCTCTGTCTTGGTGCTTTTAAGATAGAAACAAAAATCTCTGGAGATCCAATTAACATTTCCCATGTGTCACACAAGACTTCTCATTGCCCCCAAATCCTTTTAAGAACCAGGTATGTTTTGCAGTCATTGGCTGTTGTCATGGGTAATTCTGCTTTCCTGCAAATATCCATGTCACTTTTTCAGAAATTATTTTGAGATCTGCAAGTTAGACTTGTCACCATGATGCTACTTATATAACTCTAAAAATGCAAGTTCGGATAAATTAAATTACTATGTGTACCTATATGCCTATATTTAATACGTGAGTTTTGCTTATGCCATGCTTATGGACAATTATGAATATATTTTACATGTGCCGATAATATAAAAGACTGCTTTCTAGTTGAATATTTTATTGATAAATGTTAAAATAATATAATAACCCCTAGGCATGTTGTATTAAAGCTGGTAATTATTTTTGATTAAAAAAAAGTCTTTGGATGCTTACTTAAAAGCTTCCACTTTTAACAGATTATATGCACTTGCACTAATTCATTTTGGGCATAAGAGGTATGCAGAATAGTGATTTTGCCTCTTGGTAATCTGAACAATGGATAGGAAATGTTTGAGGAATATAACAAGAATAAAGAATAAGGCAATGTACAAAAGTAGCTACCTATAACATTTCCATTATTTTTCCTTTATGTTTTATGCTGCTTCTTGCTCCCTCCCTTTGCTTATCAAAGTAAAGCAAACATGTTACATAAGCAAATCGAACAGAACATACTGTACACAGCAAAAGTATATTTGTTTTAAAAGCTGAATGCTGACAAACATTTAATACAATTACAGTATGCAATGCACTGTAAGAGGAAAAAAGAGAAAGAAAATTGAATGAATTTTAATCCAATAAACCTATATGCCCAAGACTTAACTTGATTTGGTTCCTACAGTCCTAGTCCAATGTCTTTATCAGCACAACACTCTGGCTGTATATCAATTTAAACCAGCTCTTTTCAAATTTGGCAATTTTAAAATGTGTGGAGTTCAACTCCCCAAATTCCCAGCCAGTATGATAGTTTAAAAGGATGATTAGTACAGGCAAGTAATGCTAGTTTTGAAACTAGCTTCTTGAAAATTGCAAGCAATACATCTTAAAACCAGTTAGGAGTGTCTAATGTAGTTTTTCATGTATGAGTTCTTGTGCCCCAATGCACTCATAGAGCTATTTGTGCTCATTTGTTCCAATTAAACTATTTAGAAAATGGAATAGTGGTAAGTTTGAAGCAGAAAATCTGACTGGTTTTGATCCCTATGACATTCTACAAGTTTTGCTGAGCTGTTTTGGATCAACCATGCTTTGCCAGAAACTTGCTTGTTTGGGTTTGGGCCAAAACAAAATCTCCAGATATGTCAGAGTCATTTTATGGAGCAATTAGGAAAAAGCTGGTGTACATCTCTACCTCTTTCGTTCTTCCCTGCATGCTCAGTGTCCTGGCACCCTTCCCCACCCCACCTTTCTATTTTCTTCTCTATATAAAGTGTTTGATAAGTTTTTTTAACAAGAGAAAAAAGGGAGCTATCTAATTTGTACAACGTGTTTCAGAGAGTGGGTGCCACAACTGAAGGTATGCTACCATGGCAATTAGATTTTTTTTTAAAAAAAAAACTTTTTATGTAAAGAAAAATGTACAATTGGAAAAAGGTTCATATCTTGGTAGTAGAACAATATGTACAAGGTGCCAGATTAGAGCCCTGATATTTCCTGTAAAAAGGGTCAGATAGCAGGAAATGAAAAGAAAAAACTCTGCCTGATATGCTGAATTTGCTGTTCTGGTCAGGCTGGAGAAAATACTGATTCAATTGAACAAATATTTGCAGTAAGCATACATAAAGGGGTTATTAATGGAATATATCCTGTGCATGTGAGCAGTCATAAGATCTTTTAACATAGATTGCTTTTGTTGACATAATCAAAGTACTTTGAGAATGGAAAACCTACTCCATGCTATTAGCTAAGGAACACCACACATGCAGTATTTAAAATCTGGGTCAGAGAGAAGGCTTTGTGAATATGTTAAATGGGGCTTGTTTTGTGTTTTTTCACTTTGGGGAAGAAAAGGCTTCTAATGTTTGGTCTAGAGTCTAGTATGTAATACTCTGTACCAACAACCCATCCACAGCTGCCACATTACATAAGGCAGATATTCAGATAAACTATTATATCACAATCTGAGTAAACAGAAGCTTATGTTGAAGAAGCAAACAAAGAAAAACCCAGTTAGGAATCTAGTGGAAACCACTACAGAACATACGCAAATTTCCAAACAACAAAATGCTATGACACAGCTGGTAGAATTAAATGGTTTTATAAAGGGATTATCTCCTTGAACTATGTATCCCTCCATTTTATTGAGCCACCCAGCAATGTATCTTGCAAAACCTCCGTTCTCTGTGTCTTCGCAGGTGAGCTTCTCTATGGTAGAGGTGAATATTCAACTTTCCACAGCATCTTCTCCATAATATTCCACCAAGATAGGCTAAGAAATTGATAGGCAGATGAGAGGCAGCTTATGGATGAGTCCTATCAGGCTCTGACTACTGCTGTGGGATGCCAGGGCTCAGCCTTTATAACATGGATCTAATTATATTATCCATAATGACACAAAACTGTACTGAACAATATACTGTAGCTGCCGAGTGTTATTCTACTCTGCTATAAGAAGTTTGCCGTTGGCTGTGGTCCAGCTCTAGCAATAATTTAAAGGAACACAAATGTCAATATATCACAGAGAGAGAGAGAGAGAGTACGCATACATATACACTACACAAAACGTTTCTTTATTACCTTTTATCTCCTGTTTTGAATAGTTTAGTACAGAATGCTTCAAGACACAATTTGCACATCCTTGGATTAAAAAGAAAAACAAAGAAGGGATTGTTTTCAAGCTGACTGAGAAGACTTGACTTTGTCCCACTTCTGCCATGAGTGCTGAATGGATCTATGGGTACATTATCTTTTAGCCCTTCTTAATAAAATGCTATTGATGTATCATGACAAAAGGAGGGTTCATAGTTGCATAATATTTACATTATGGGAATGCAAATTTAGAAATGCATTGCTATGCTGTGAGTGGAAATAAGACACCTTATTATAAGAAGACGAATTGCAACCAGGAGAACCATATGCCTGTTCAACTTTTGTGGATGAACAACTCCAGGATCCTCCTTTCCATTTTCAGGATTCTTTACATTAGAATTGGCCTATACAACCCTTTAAATGCAATAGTTTTAGGCTTGCAGCTATCAGTTTCCTATCAACATAGCTATTGGCCAGACGAGTAGGAATTCTGGGAGCTGCAGTCTCAATAAATCTGGATGACACTATATTAGGAAGGCTGAAATATAAGATGTCTTTCTCTATAATACAGGACACCTAATTGCTAAAAATGGCAGTCAACCAGAAATCAACTAGATTTTCCTGAAAACCAACTTCATGAACTCTATTTAGTTTTTATATCACTATCTAAAACGAAATAACTCCAGATCCGTAGTAGATTGTCTGTTTATTGCATGTATTTGTGTGTGTGTGTGTGTGTGTACGTGCACATGCATGTCCACACACATGCTAGTTTTTTAACCCTTAATTTTCAGATATAGGGCATAAATGGTATATGTGTAGGAAGCAGTGGTGGGTTGCTACTGGTTCGCCCCAGTTTAGGTGAACCGGCAGCGGCGGGAGATTCCGCCCGGACGTCATCATGGACAATCTGCGCATGCGCAGAAGTTTCTGCGCATGTGCAGAAGCGCCACGCACGAGCAAAGCAAGTGCACACGTGTTCACAGTTCCGAACCGGTAGCGAAGGTAAGTGAAACCCACTACAGGTAGGAAGTAATTGGCAAAGTATCTTAGGCTCTTGAGGAAATGATGAAATATAATAAATAAATACGAGCCCAGATAATATACAGTAGTGTCTTTATTTTTGGTCCTGACTTAAACTATTGCAGTGTCAATGGGACAAAGTAGGAAGGTTTGTGGAATTCACAGCTCAGCAGTGGTGACATAGATGGTCTTAAAATGGAATCTAGATTTAAAACATCATACAGTTTATGTCAATTGTGAACAGAGATATTAGTTTTTAATTAATAAGATGATGGCAAAATGACTTACATATTATCATTCTGAGAACTGAACTCTGAAAGATAAAAAATGCCCAACTCTTGATTTATTTCCACAAGGATTACTGCTTAGGATTTTCATTTTAACTAGATGGAAGAGACAAAAGAGTCAACAATCATTCCCTCCATCCAATTGCAACTTGTAAGACTTATGCAAATCAATCCACTATTAACAGATGCTTGAAACAGATAAATGATCGTACATATTAAGATCCTACTATTAGTGGAAGCTTCTTATAATGAATTCTGTTGCAGTGCTTATGACTTGTAGATTAGGATACTGACTTGTAGGTTAGGATACGGGGCCAGAGTTCTAGAAGCTAAGCGCACAGAATCAGAGAGTTTGAAGGACTACTTAGGCCATTCAGTGTAACTATTGGACCATTGTATTACAATCATAGTTAACTTAATCTATCACAGCGGTTCTCAACCTGTGGTCGCGACCCCTTTCGGGGTCGAACGACCCTTTCACAGGGGTCGCCTAAGCATGCGCTAGCCCGCCATCTTGGTGCCACGCCCCCTTTGTCAATTCATCGTGTGCGAGGAGGGGGAGTGGCGGGGGTCGTGGCGGTGGGGCAGGGGTCGCGGCATTAGGAAGGTTGAGAACCACTGATCTATCATGTTCAACATAATTTATATAGCTTAGGTACCTTGATCTCTTTCATTTGCAACAGGAGAATGATTATTTTTCTGCCATGAAGCAGGCATGAGAGTCCTTGACGGTGAGTTTATGAAATCTCGAAGCAGCATTCTTTGATAAATGCAAGTTATTGAAAAAACATTTTTGAGTAATTGATCATTGTTCTTAATTATGTGGAATCATTTCAAAGCATTACTGTATTGCTCATTTATGGAACCAACAAAAACAACATTATGGTCTTGTTAGAATCTATATAGTACTAAAACTCTTCTGTCTGTTTGTAATCTTCAATTAGCCCAAGTGGTACTTCATATCACAACAATTTTTTGAATCAAGATACCTCAAATCTGCTAACATGAAGAATTGGTACAAAAAACAGGACAGATTAACCCTGTGGAATTGAAATTTTAAGTCTTTTCAGATCAGTTGCATTCACAAAATTGTGACCTCCACCACAGAGGACCTGTGATTGTTATTTCTGACACTCCCTGCAAGCTTCCAATAAGCAAAGTTAATGGAGAAGCCAGCAGGAAGTTGGAAGTCATTCCTGTTGTATTATATCACAACAATTTTTGAATCAAACTACTATGATCCAGGAACAGTGGAATTGAAATTTCCAACATCAGGACACTTTACTTTGCAATGTTCTAACCATTGCAGTATCCCCACAGTCACCTGACATAGATATTTGTCTGAGATGTTGACAAGGTCATCCAGAATTCAAATAAAAAAATCTGGCCAGCCTAATAATGTTGTGTGGAAAGAAAGGGGGACATCATGGTCAAGAGATGACACCAAACATTGACGGGAAGCAGCAAAGAGGAAAAGAGAACACAGATAACAGATAAACAGAGTTGGAAGGGACCTTGCAGGTCATCTAGTCCAACCCCCTGCCCAAGCAGGAGATCCTACATCTGCCTCTACCTAGGATTGAACTCACAACCTCCTGATTGTGAGGTAAGAGCTCCACCTCTAGGCCACAGCAGCTGGTGAGCTAATTGGATAATTAAAAACATGAATTGGATGAAGCCAGGGCAACATAACTCCAGGATCAAACAGTAATAATAGCATGAAAGAAGGAGAGAGAAAGGAGGAGAAGCATGCATGTATGACAACAACAGAAGAAGAGAGGAAGAGACAAAAGAAATCCACATCTCCAGGATTAGAGAACAAATAGAAGAGACGAAAAAAATGGAGGATGAAACGGCTACATGTCTTTTAAATAACAAAAGCACAGAATCAGAAGATGAGATGGAAGAAGAAAGAAAAGATCACCTCAATATGTGACAAACAGTTATGACTGCGAGAATTCCTGAACATGACAATGCCTACTTTCGATAGTAAGATCCCAATAGAGAAACAGCAAGATGAAATGCATTACACACAAGGCATAATATTTCTCCTGATGTTGGTGCAATAACCAAAATCTGCCCTCACTGTCATCGTAAAGCCGGAACAATACAATTCAGGGAAATTTGATGTTCATTCTGCTCACATCAGACTGCACCACCTTTCTCGCAAAGAATGAACCAGTGGATCTAGTAATAGATAACATTTTGATTACTTTTACTGCAAGTGGCCTTTGTTTTATTTTATGCCAGCTTTATGTAGAAATGTCACCTATTGTCCGACCCTTCAATGCTTGCAACTTTTTCCTCTCATTCTTCCCACCATCTCTGCTTCTATGGAAATCGGTTCTAGATCAACAAATATTTATTACATGTTCTGTACTACTAGAGGTCATCACCTTGAAAGCTGTTTGCCTTCAAAGGGAGGGAAAACAATTATTGTAGAACAGAAAATAGGACAGTGGTGCTTTGAATTTCAGGAGGATGCAGTTGAGCTCCACAGGAAGAAATATACAGTTGTGGTAGTTGCTGATTCACTGCAGGGAGGAATAGAAATAAATGTCTAAAGGTCATACCCATAAGGTCTGAAATGTGCAGCCTGCCAGGAGTGAGATGGCTTAGAACAGCTTCTGAGATATATTGAATCCATCAACAGTTTTCCCTTCTGGAAAATCTGTGTGGGGATGAACATCACTGCAAAGAAGAGCTATCACCAGACCATCATGGATTTAAAAAAAATTAGAAAAGAATCTCAAGATTTGCTCTTATCCATTCTTCCAGTCCATGGAAGAGCACTGGAAAGAAAGTAAAATACTGCCAGAAAATGTCTTGACTGTGCAGGTGGTGTAGATGGGAAGATTTAGATTTTTATTCGTGGCCTGGATTATCTGAATGATGGACTTGAGATATGTTGCATCTCACAAGAACTGGTATCTGTTTGACCAATTCTAACAGTTCTTGCATGCTTTTGTCAATCTTATGTTTACACTTTTCTGTATAAAAAGACTTACTACACCACATGGGGGGAAAACAGGGAAAAGACTGGCTAACTTCAGTGTATACAAAATGGATAGATTTAATTTTGATAAATATGATTTAATTGGTGTAAAAGAAATCTAATTGGGATGATTTATATTATTGGGATATAAAAACTGAAGGCTACAATTGAAAAGGAACAAAGGCACTAGAAAACAAGTTATTAAAAGAATATCTGCTCAGAAATCCAAATGAATGAATTTGGCAATATACAAAGAATATATCAGCTAAAATGAGTGAAAAAGCAAATAAATGTAATACTGCTCAGTGTGTCTACTATTTTTTGACCAAGAAGAAAATGTGGATGGTACTTTTCAAAAGAGAGTGGTAGATCTTTCAAAGAGAAGGGAAGGGAAGACTTTCATTTCCCAATTTAGTTTGGAGACAAACTCTGTCAAGTGTGGACCTTCCAGGATATTCCTGACTTGCCCTCCTTCTGTACAACTTTTTCCTTCGGAAGATACAGGAATGAAGGTATGAAAAGATACAAATCAACAGTAAAGACTTTGATGATGAAATGGAAGTAGCAGGAACATTTGTGGGAAAATTATCATGCGATGTTACAATTCTTGAGATCTTAAAGGAAGCAACACTAAGTGTAGCCAAACACATATCTCGGATTTCAAAGGAAACATATTTTCATACTTACAAAGCAATGATAGGTGGGATTCCAGAGCAGAAGAAGCTAATAAGAACAGAATCTCAATATGGGTTAGAATTCATATATATATATATATAAATACAATTGTAAAAAATGAGGAAAAAATAGACTACAGAATAAGCCAAAGAAGATAATGCAAAAAATGTAGGAAAGTACTGAAAAAAATAAGACATAGGAAATCAAAAGATAAAGAATGCTAACAAAAATCAAAGCAGGGCTTTTTCAGATATATTCAGATTAAAATGAAAAGAAATATGCTTGTTATGCTCAGTAAAGATGGCAATATATATAACAAATTTTTAAAAAAGCAGAGTTACTTACCTTGATAGTAACATGAGCTGATTACTGGGAATACATTTAAATCTCTAGGTCCTAATGAATTGCAACCTAGGGTACTGAAAAATAGTAATAACCTAATGTATTATTTCTGAGAAATCCTGAAGAATGGGGAAGTGCCAGATGATGACAAGAGGGAAAATGTCTCTTGAAAAAAGAAAAATCTGATTAATTAGAGATTACTCATTCTGACATCAGTTTCTGGAAAGATTCTAGAGCAGTTCCTGAAGAGATTAATGTACAAGCAGCTTGAAAACAATGCAGTAATCACCAAAGATCTATTTCAAAGGCAAGTATTATTAGACCAAATGTAACTGATTTTTATTTTTTTACTGGGTAACTTTCTCAGTGTAGATTAGGGTAATGTTGTAAACATAATGTACTATGATTTCAACAAAGCTTTTGACAAAACATTTTTCAACATTTTGATTAATGAACTAGTATCATATGAGCTACATGGCATAAAAATAAATGGATATATTAAATTACTTGAAAATTATATTCAGAGAGTATTCATTAATACCCTTTTATCATACTAGAGTAAGAAACTGCATGGAGTGCCACAAGACTCAGTCATGGGTGTTTAATATTTTTACGAATGACTTGGAAGATGAAAGGGAAGAAGTAATAATTTTGTAGATGATATAACAGTATGATAGGTAATAAGTAATAGATGACAGTAGGAAATAAATAAAATTCAAAATGATATTGATAAATTAGAAAAATGAGTTGAAATAACAGTAAAGATAAATAGAGACGAATGCCAAGTTCTTCACTTGGAAACAGAAATAAAATGTAGGGATATAGAAAGATAGATTATCTTGGAATAATAGTTAATTGCAGACTATATATGAATCAGTAGTAAAATGCAAAATAGGCAAAGGAATTTTCAGGTTGTATTAATTGAAATATAAATGTTCTATTGTGGATAGTAGTAGATCCTTTTGTTATTGTCAGACCCCATCATGAATTTTGTGTTCAGATCTGGAAACAACATTTGTCAAGAATATCATCTTTATAGTACAAAGGTGGGGGAGTGGTTTGCCTAAGACAAAGTGTTTAGGAAAATATTTGTATTAGAGATGTCATGCTACTCCACTTTAATATACTTTAAATTAGAAAAAAAATGCAAGTAACTGAAGCATAGAAATTTGGCCTGGGGATCTAAACAGCGTAGCACATAAGATAATTATTATTCCAATCCGACCTAATGCTCATGTCATGTAGATAAATTTGCCTTTGGTTGGTGTACAAGTCCTTTTTAAAACAATCTCCTCTTGTAGCATCCTTCCTTGCTTCCCCTTGTATCTTGAATCATTTAGTCATTTTTATTGAAGAGCTAAAATTTTATGTACATAGAAAACCAGGACTAATGCAAGTATAACGTCTGCAATATAAACACTGCTGTTATTGCAATAAAATAGCAGACAGCATCGACAAGTTAATTGTAAAATTGTTTCTTCAAGCCAAAAAACTTCTTCTATAGGAAGTCATATGCCCATGATTACTAAAGAGTCTTTCCCCCAGGAATACTTAATGTAACCCAGACCTCAATATGTTATCTTGCTGGCATAATGATATGCCATCCTGACTCTTGTTGTTGCCCTAGCTGGCTAATGAAGTATATTGTCTGCATTTTCTCTCCTCTCTCTCTCTTTTGAAGGCACATATAAATGGTCTGTGGCAGGTGTTTAAGCACCAGGCCAGAAACTCAGGGGACTGTGAGTTCTAATCCCCCATTTGGCATGAAAACAAAGAGGATTTCCTTGGGCCAGTCACTCTCTCTCAGCCCAACTCTTCTCATAGAGTTGTTGTTCTGCGGAAAATAGGAGGAGGAAGTAGTATTAGGTATGTTCTGTAGAGATGGAGGTCATTTGGAGGTTGTGTGCAGCAAACTGCCTACCTCAGAAGGGCCTCAAGTACCTACATGATCTCACCCAGTTCCCATGATTTCACCCCATTCATATTGCCTGGATGAAGCAGGGCACTATCTCTGGCTGGTACGTGATCTCATCTAGGTTGTATTAACAGGATGTAGGATGTTCTTAAGGATTGGCGAGGAGAATTCACCAATGAAAATGCTGTTGCTCTTTGTTACCTTTTGCTGCTTGTAAAACTGTATATAAGCAATAAACACTGCGAAGGCAGTCAGACATCTTGGCATCCTGCAATGACTGGTCTCTAACTCCATCAATGTTCACCACCTTAAGTTATTTATAAAAAAATAATAATGAAGGTGGATAAAAAAATATGTTAATAAAGTTACTTTTATCTAGGCCAGCATAATCTGGACAAGCTACCGATGTTGATTTGAGGTGGTCCAATAGAATTATGTCTTGAAAAACAAGGGGCAGAGTACGTAACAAAGTTTGTAGACCATGGCTCTATTGCAGTCTAGGATTGATATTTTGCAGGACACAAAACAGTGGGATAAAATAATTTTAAATTTTAAATCATGCTCTGAAAAAGGTCACATATAGCATCATATACGAGTAGGGAGTAAAACGGTTTGATAGTTCATTCAGATGTTTCTGAACTTTGAATGAAGAAAGAGTTTAAATGAATAAAGGTTATAGCTTTGCATGGAACAACATGTTCTAGGATGAAAAATTGACCTCAAGTAAAGCTGCCTCTCACCACTTCTTATACAGCACAGTCAAGCAGGAAATGTAATTGGCTCCCAGTGTTTGCCATTCTCTTTGACAGCGAAGGACAGAATTAAAACTGCTAATACTAAAGATGAGGCTACTGGTCATACTCAAATTAGGACCCTGAGAGAGATTACTCTCTTCCTCTCTCTCCAACCAAATTTGCACAAGAAGTGGAATATCCTTTACTCCATCTTGCCTGTCCAATGAGAAATGTCACAGATGAGATAGAAGTTGTAGATTTTTTTTTTTAAAAAAGCTCATTTTCAGGTAAAGATGTTGGCCATTGAATGTTTCACAGAGTCCTTTCAAGGCCTCAATTCACTTCCATCTCTTCATTGGAGGAAATGGGTTTTGGTGCTGTCCATGGTGCTTCAGCTGGCTGTGTATTACCAGACAAACTCCTGATGCAATGGCTGTGTTTAGATAACATGCTTAGCTATAGTTTACTCAAAGAAGATATTTTTACAGTCCTATTACACTGGACAATAAACTTATGAGCTAGATTCTTTCAGCATTCAAGGCTACAAATGTGATTGGCTAGTTAGTAATTCAATGTGTCACAAGAACATAGCCAATAGTTCTGCTTTTTTTCTTTATTTGTACAAGCACATGTGCACATAAAACTCTTCTCTTCTTGTTCCAGCTACGGAGAGAATTCAAATGAGTGCCTTTAAATAAGTTTAAGTGTTTCTTATCACTGTTGATTTCACTGAGTGAATACACATTTCTGGGCTTATTCTAGAAGTAAATATCTTACTTCTGGTTTCTTCTCTGTTCAGACTTCAATTTATTGTCCACTATAGAGTTTTTTCAAAGCTCTGTGAGGAATTCCCCATTGTTTCAAATATCACTATCCAGTGAAATCTATATTTTAGTTTTTGATGGTTTGCAATAATAAATGTGGCATTTATTTACCACATATGTTACTAAAAATGATAAAAGGTACCAGTTGGCTTGTAAAATCATAAATTGCATCTAGAAAAGTCCAGACAAATGTATCCTGTATTTTTAGCTACATATAAATGACCTTTGGCACCAACTATGAATTAGCTTCATGGTTAATTCTTAATTACTTGCAGAAGAAAAATATTTAAATGAAATTGTATAACACAGAGAGTTACAATAAGATTCTTCAAGTGTTCATCACAGATCATCTCCCTAGATTTTCAAAAGAACTTTTCAAATTTAATGGATTTGTAAAACATTGAAGACATTATCTTGCTGTTATTAAGGAAATAGAATAAGAACATCCTTCAATTGTTGTTAATGGTCTTAATTGATGAAATCTGTACAGCTTTCAAAGAAATGATTGAATATGACTCAACTGAAACATAAGTGGAACTTGTGACTAATTTCTTGGTAATTTATATTCAGAGATAACAGTTTCTAATTCCACATTTCTTTATTGCACAATTTTATCCTTATGCTTTAAAAAAATCATCAAGAAATGGGGAAAGGGGGGGGAAAGTGGGAACCCAGTAATTGCTTCCTATTTTTTTCAACTTCTAATTAAGATTAAAATATAGATTTGAAGTGTAAATATTAATTTCTTAATGTCATGAAAAATAGGTTGCCCTAATTGAGAGGGAACTCATTGCTAATTTAATAGGGATTCATTGAAAATAATTTGAACTTATAATATAAATCAATTGAATTAAATGGAAGACATCAAACAAATATGCATGTAGAACAAATATGCCTGCCTCATTCGTGTATAAATAAGTATTTACATGAAGAAGGAGGGAAACTATTTTAGAAGAAAATGTGCATAGCAGAGAAGAAGGATGGATATTCTCTTTCAATTTTCTTATGTATTGCCAACTTGTACATTTTTCACCCAGTCTAACATTGTTGCCAGAATTGAAACGGGCAATGAGCCTGAAGCCCTGAGCTAGGGCAAGGGTAATATTCAGATCCTCTCATCCATGTGTAGATTTTGTTGTAGAAATCCAACTCATTCCTTTCCCTTTTTAGTCCAAAGAAATCTATTAATATTCTGTTGGCCTTTATAAATTTGGTTGTACAGAAAATACAGGAAAAGACCAGATGTATAGGGGTCCTCAACTTACGACCACAATTGAGCCCAAAATTTATGTTGCTAAGCAAAATAGTTGAGTTTTGCCCCATTTCACAATCTTTCTTGCCACAGTTGTTAAGTGAATCACTGCAGTTGTTAAGTAAGTTAATGGTTGTTAAATGAAACTTCCCCATTGACTTTGCTTGTCAGAAAATAGCAAAACGTGATCACATGACCCTGGAAAACAGCAACCATCATAAATATGAGTCAGTTGCCAAAGGTCTGAATTTTGATTGCATTACCATGGGGATGCTGCAACGGTTGTAAGTGTGAAAAAAGTCATACTGTTTCAGTGTCATTGTAACTTCGAATGGTCACTAAACAAATGGTTCTAAATCGAAAACTACCTCTATTGACCTTAATTTCATGTGAGAAAACATGAAATATAAACAAAAGACAAAAAAGGAGAAAAAATGTGTTATGAAACAACACATTGTGAGAAATCAGTGTGTGTTTCCATTGCATTTAAATCTGACATTGACTTATTTATTTATTTATTTATTTATTTATTTATTTATTTATTTATTTATTTATTTATTTATTTATTTGTCAAACATGTACAAGATAGCAGGTATAGGTATAAACATAAACATAATCAAAGTGAATACAGATAGATGAGGACAATAGGACAGTAGGACAGGGACGGTAGGCACGCTGGTGCGC
>QLTV01004098.1:85984-101715 GCA_003457575.1 Thermophis baileyi
TCTAGTTAGCAGTGTAATGTTGCCAGAGAAGAAGCTACGCAGGATTAAGTTGACTACTCTTAGTGCCTTTTTGGCAATGTTGTTACAGTGGGCTTTGGGACTTAGATCATTAGATATGAGTACTCCAAGATCCTTGACAGAATGAGGGTCGTCTACAAGGTCGTGTCCTCCAAGCTTGTATTTTGTGTTCTGATTCTTTTTGCCAATGTGTAAGACAGAGCATTTGTTGATTGAGATTTGAAGTTGCCACTTGTTTGACCATTCTGATACATAGTCAAGGTCTTTCTGAAGGGTAGTAGCATTGTCTGTGGTGTTAAATAGTTTGACATCGTCGGCGAAGAGAACGCAGTTGCTTATAATGTGATCACAAAGGTCATTTATGTAAAGTCTGATAAAAATCTGACACTAGAAAGTGGCACATGTAATTAAATTAAATTAAATTAAATTAAATTAAATTAAATTAAATTCAATTCAATTCAATTCAATTCAATTCAATTCAATTCAATTCAATTCAATTCAATTCAATTCAATTCAATTATTAAATTAAATTAAATTAAATTATTAAATTAAAATTTTGTTTTAGGGACCACCCAACTCCAGAAAATTAAGGTACTTTGAATGGTTAATTCTTTAGTTTGAATTTTGTAAATGTATTTAGTACATTACCAATTTTGTCATCTTGATGTAATAACTAAGCATGGCATGAATTCATTATTCATTATCACAGGCTATCACACTATCATTATCACATTATCACACCCTAACCCTAACCCTAACCCTAACCCTAACCCTAACCCTAACCCTCTGCCTCGTCCCTAAAAAGACAAGTTCTTCTAGTTATTTCATTCTTACATTTTGAGGTTTATGCTTTTATAAAATAGATGTTTAAGTATTAAGTACACATTCACATACATTATGGGTAAATACATTGTTAGGAAAATGATACTATGGATTGACACACAAGCAACTACGGTCATAGATGGTTGTACTGATTTGTTACAGAAGGATAACAGTTTAAAAAATGGGGAAAATAGCCAAAGAAATTGGTCTATCTTTCCTTACTATCTCTTAAAAGGTCTTAATAGTTGGAGTGTCCATAAAAACATCCTTACTTCTTGAAAAATAAAAAGGTGCCTATTCCATTGAGAACAGATTACTACTAAGCAGTCTTCCAAAGTCTTTATCTGTACAAATTCAATTTGGGATTTCCCTAAAGAGACTAATACTGCCTGAGCAGTTTAATCCTTGTTCGCCTTATTTGTTTTCAGAACCTCTGAATAATTTTACTGGTAACCCATATTTTAGCACATGCAGATTACTGACCTATTAACCTAATTACTTGAAATAAGGATTGGGGCCGGGGGCGGGGGTTGCTTCAACCATATATAATATTTTTAATTTAGGCGGTTTTTTCCCCAAGCTAATATGTTGAAAATCTTTTTTTTCTCAGATACTTTAGTATACAATATTAACTGTATTTTAGACATATGAAATAAGAATTGAAGAAAAATAGAATGCATTCATTTGTAGTACTATATCTAAAAATATAGGTGCTGACCCGGAGATAATTTTACACCTTGTGATAAATTATTAGTTATAAATTAAAAAAAATAGTATGCAGTGGTGCCAGTTGCTGAAAAGTTGTGAACTTTCATTTATAGAAGAATGCATGTAGATACAGTTTTGCAACTATAGTTGGGTATTAGAAATGTCACTCAAAGCATGAACATGAGCTACTTCCTCTCAGTTTAAATTCAGGATGGAGAATGGAATGAAGGAAAAGGATTTGACAGATGTGAGTGGAAGATGGATTTGAGGGAAGTCCAGAGTCCTAGACTATTTATTATTAGAGGAATAGGTTTATGAAGATATGCAATATTTAATGTTGGGGAAGCCTAAGATTGACAGCCTATAAATTGCTTGTTATAAGAGACCCTGTTTCCAACCCATTTTAAGTTATTGAGGCAATGTCCATTTGATTCTTTGTTTAAATTATAACGACTGTGTTGGTCTGTGCTGGTCATGTATCTTCTCCATGCGCCACCTAGTTAAATTACCTCAGATATACAAAGAAGAAGAAGAAAGAATTTGCAGATCAGGAAAATATGTGAAATGGCAGCAGAATCAATAGATTTCAAAGGTGTCTTAAGTTAATGTAGTTAGATTTTATTTTGAAAGGAGAAAGAAAAATAATAAATAAAACATTTTATCTATTTACTTGATTAGTATGGCTGCCCATTTGCTCTGGGTGACATACAGGGATTAAAACAACAACCACAGCAAATAATCCTTGACACCCAGGTAAACAATACATCCCAAATATGAATAATCAACAGCAGCAGAGCTCACCTAATCTCCCGCCCAAATACCTGGAGGAATAGCCAAGTCTTTAGAGCTTTGCAAAAGACTACTAGAGTCAAGATCATCCAGATCTCCAGAGGGATCTCCGTAGGGTACATAGCAGTAATTCATGTTCTGAGTGCTGTGAAAAGTTCTTAGATCAGCATTCTTTTTAAGTTTGTTAAACTATAGTTTCAGTGATCATTTCCCCCCCCCCCATTTGTGCTTTTGGAGCATGGGACATGAGAGGCAAAATTCCCCACATCCTGGAAAGTATCAAATTATATATATCTCCCAGATATATAAAATTGCCTTTTGTTGACAAATGTTAAAAAGAACTTCTATGTCAGATTTTTTGTCAGTAAAAGGCAATTTTATATATGTAGGAGAGTCTTCTCCAATCTGGTCAAGCTACCTGTATGCTAATCTGTCACTCAATTCAAAATGAAACGTCGTGAAGATTTTTTATTTTTTTTTGCAATAGCAGCACCATAGCAATTAGTTTTTAGACTTGTATACTGCTTCACAGTGCTTTACTGCCCTCTCGACCTCGGAAGGCTGAGTCAACCTGGAGCCGCTCAGAATCAAACTGCTGACGGTCAGCAGAATTAGCCTGCAATACTGCATTCTAACCACTGTGCCACTACGGATATATTACCAACATTCAAAGGTTTGAGAGAGAAAATACCAATAAAACACTTTTGGTTGGTTTAGGATTAGTGTGCTCAAAAGGATGTAGTATTTATGTGAATTTCCTATTTGAGATGTCTATAACCGATAAGAATCATAGTGACAGGTCTGTGTGTCAGAAAAAGGTCCTTATTCAGATGCTACCTACATTGTAATGCAAAGCTTTATGCCACCCTCATCAATATTTCATCTTACAAGCTAAGGAACGTGGCAGATATAAATGAATAACTCTAAATAATACAATGTGTGTGTTTATTATTGTAGTTCTATGATAATATCTACCTTTGCAGTTTATTAATTTTCATCAGATGAACATTCCCTAATTATTGATGGCATGAATTACTTAACAAGATGAATGCCTTTATTAAAAAGATCAACATCTTCTATATTCTTTCATGTAAAACTCTGCCTGGTCTACATTATATCTCTAGGATCATAATTTCAAATACTCCACCTTGAGGGGGAAAAAAACCCTTTTCTTTCATTCTTTTGCTCAAAAATAAAAAGAACTAATGAATTTCTGTTCAAGAACTAAGTTTTGCTTTGTAAAAGGTCTGTTCTTCACTTTTCTTTCTAAAAGGTATGTTCTGCACTTTATGTTTTATACACACAGAGAGACACACTGTCTTGAAACATATGAGAGGTACATAAAAAGTAATGACTCCAATGTTATTACTTGCCAACAGATGGCAGTATTGATGTGCCAGAAACTCTGACATGTTCTTTAGCACCTGTTCTTTCATTTAATTAGGTGGGACATAAAATGTGTGCTATTGCTCATGAAATGGAAGCCTGCACTAAATATTCACTGGTGCCATTTAAGTAGCACATTGTAATTTAATTTTTTAATGTTGAATGAGTTCCTCCAATTGAAATTTACTGCTGAATGCAGGTGGTTTATGGTGAGTAGGGAAAATCTCATGGCAATGGTTTCTTATTCCATCTTCCATGTATAGTAAGTCAAACTTAGCACTATGCAATTTCCTCTTTTTCCCAAAATAAAGGAATATTTTGGGGGGCATCTGTTTTACCCAAGTGAAGAGGTGGAAAAGTCTGTCCATTCATGGCTGAAGAGATGAAGTGTGGAGTTTTTTCATGACAGTTTTAAGAAGATTGTCAAATGTGGACACAAGTGAATAGCGATTATATGGGTAAGTAAAGACAGGTAACAAAAGAGTTCATTTCAAGGATTATTTTTCTGTTTGTTTATTTAAAAAATCCATAGTTAAACTAAAGATATGGAGATGGAGACATTACTTTACATTCAACTATCATAATTCAGATTCCCAATGCTAATTATACTCTTCTCTCTAAATGTTTTGAACAACTGTCAGAATTGTTGGAATTGACAGAATTTTCTGGGAATTTTCTGGGAATCAATAAAGTTTAAGCTACACTAACTACACATTTAAGTACTTTATTCATTACAAAACTCAATAATATTGAAAAAAATGAGTATCAGTGAGTAAAGGCGGGTATAGCAGAACCTGCAAACGTCTGGATGGTCTTTAAAGGACATCAAGGGTTAGAATTCTTGGTCGCTTTTTTGTACCATTCTCCCTTTGACTCTTGAACTGCTGTTACCATCAGTCTTGCTGATGAGATTTTGTGCTGTAAGTGTCCTTGATTCTTCTTCATTTTCTGATGATTGAATTTCTCCAGAGTCTGTAATGAAGATGGGAATTCTCTTTTAAATACCTCTATTGTATTTTTTCCTCTCTGAAAGTCTTTCCAATCACTATTTGGAAAAAATAATAATGGTGTAGTATCTCTGATACTTTAGAGGAAGCGCAGCCCGGCCTGGACATAAGCAAGAGCTGCTCTCTTCTAGCTACATGAAAAAACACTTTGAAACAGAGCTTAATATCCATTGGTCTATCTATATTGACAGCGTGTTTTACCTGCCTAAAACAGTTCTTGAAGAAATAGCTCCTTTTGTACATGCTTTCTTTCTCCCTTTTCACTTCTTTCCTATTACTCTTCTATTGAAAAATGTTGACCAGTGAAAGCTAACAAGAGAATAAATTATTCTAATAATACAGTTAATAATTCCCCAACTATCCTTGTTCATCTTCCATCTGGATACACTTCTTCAAACGTATGCTTTTGTTTCACACCCTCCATTTGTACAACAACATGTGCGCGATAGCCCAGCTCCAGGCTTCCCGCTTCCTGCTTCAGCTACCAGTTTTAACATGCTTTATCTGGGTGCTTTGATGTAGAACCTACCAGTTGTGAAACAAAAGCTTGAACAGTGTTTAAAGTCAGCCAAGGGTAAAAAAAAAAAAACCACTGTGGGCACAGCAGCTCTGAGTGACAGTTCATGGAAGCTATTCTGAAGTCCTCCATCAAATGATTACCATGGGGGGTTGATATTCTAAGAAAAGAGGGAAAACCCGTGCTCATCACTTTTGTAAGGGCAGAAACATTTTAGACTGTAAAAGGTGATCTAGGTCCCCAAAGTATGCAACTAGTTTTGCATGCCTAAGGAATGCTCAAGAGATTGAATTTTGAATCATAGTCCCTCCCCCATACCATATGGCAAATCTCTTCTGAAACCAAAGGGAGTTCCGTAAGCAGCTTTTTGTAGAATGGGAGAGTGCTGTTCAAAGGAAAAATGTCAAAAATTCCCCTGGGCATGGCAAAGGCTGAGGATGAATCTAACATTGCCCACTGGATTCTGGCCAGTGAAACTAATTATATCAGTAAAGCAAACAGGATTAGGTCTGAGCAGTTATAATGGCTTTCAACACATAATCTCTTGCATTTTTCTGGAATACAATTCTTTTTGGAAACTGGAGTTGATATGAAATATTGTTGTGCTCATTTGAAATAAGACAAATGACTATTCCACCATACATGGACTGTTAGTTTATTTGGCCAGTTCTTTGAAATACTGGCTTACTTGGGGGTTGCTAAAAGTAACTATTAGGAACATTTTCTTATGACATTCTGATATACACATAGAATCAACTTGTCCCTAAATCCAAATGTGAGATGCTTCTTTCAATAGCAAAATTAAAACTATCTCTGGGAGTTTAAGATATAAATTTTAGTAATGCTACAAGGAAGAGATGCAGATTAACCCCATTACCTGGAATGAACTACAATGAAAGCTATTTATTTGGCACTTCTCTTACCATGTATGGCTTTACTCTTTGCAAAATCGGAAGCAAAATTTTGCTTGTGTAAGAAATTAGTGCAATCATTTGGTCATCTCCACATTCTCTTCCATAACCTTTCTCCAGCATAGAATATACACCAATCTTTTTCCAATGTGTAGGCATAGGTGTCCACTGCTAATCACAATAATGGAAAAATGACAAAATGTATGTTGTGATACAAGGAAGTAAGTCATAGGGTTTGCACTGTGACAACATGATTCATGCATGATCACTTCATCCCTTCACATGTACACACCCATGAACACTTTGCTTGCAGGCTACTTGGTTTTGTTCCATATTTGCTGATGTGGTTAGCCCTTTGACTATTGCTTTGAACAGTTCAGTGGGCATTTTGTCTGCACCTGGTGCTTTTTTATTTAATATTTGATTTATTGCCTTTCTACTTTTTTTCCTGAAGCTTCAACTGGTTCAAAAGTTAGTAGTTTGTATACTGGTGAGAGGTGATATAAACAGTGCTATACCAATACTGGTTATACTGCATTTCTAGATACAAATCAAATTGGTTATTACCTATGTAAAATAAAATCCTTCATTTTAAATGTGGTTTGTTATGCGGCATAAGGACTAGGCTCAATTTTTCTGTAAGTATCCTATTGGGAAAGGATTTACGATTTAATCAAATTTAAATCAGCAAATTTAGATCAATGTTTGCGTTTAAGCTTATCTAGTATTACAGAACAAATCCCTACTCTTGATCTCTCAACAAAGAGATCAAGAAAGAAAAGAAAATTTGATTCCAAATGTCTGCTGCTTCATCCCTTTTCTCTACTCAAAGTCTCAAAGTTACAGAAGTGTGGAAGGACTGTGCCCCTTTACCAGCTCCTTGAGAATGTTTGGCTTCAGTTGCCACCTTCTCCTGTCTTTCTTTCTACTTAACCTCATTGCTTCTGAGGCATGGAAAAATTACACATTTGTGTAATAATTACTGATTGTGTGTGTGTGTTCAAATCAAAGGTGTTTTTTTTCTGAACTCCAGTGACTGCCTGGACAACTCCCTGCAGTTTTCTTGGCAAGATTTTTTGGAAGTGGTTTGCTCCTTCCTAGGCTGAGAGAGAGAGTGGATAACCCAAGCTCATCCAACTGGCTTTGTGACTAAGGTTGGACTAGAATTCACAGTCTTGCAGTTTCTAGCCTGATGCCTTAATCACAACACCAAATTGGTTCCAGCTATTGGTTTACAGGCTATAATTCCCAGACCTCTTTTTTTTTACATACTTATTGTAAAAGTTCAAGCTAGCATCTGAGAATTTGAAATCTAGTGACTATTGCTATTTATTGTACCTATTATTGAAACCTGGGATAGATCTTCCTGGAGAAAACTGTTCTATATGGTTGACTTGATAGTATATAATCAATTATCTATCACTTATTGAAATACCCATAAATTTTCCATTAGTGAGGTTCAAAAAACCTATCCCTATCCTCCTCACCTTGCTACTCTTAGAAACAGAAGAGTTTGTGGGGTTGCACTGTTTTCTCATGCTGAATTAAAATTGTATCCCTTGCCACTGGTCATTTCTGAATTCAGTACAACCTCATTTGAGATGATTGTAAGATTTCATCAAACCGCTTCAGGTATTACTAGCTGTGGATTTCAGTATCTGCCCTGGTAATTATGGTTTTTCCTGGTAGCTTTTAAATCTTTGGCAAATTTGGCTATCTGTAAACCAACTGCAAAGAAGGAACATTTGACTTAATTATAGAATTTTAGATCCAATATTTTAGCATGTATTTCGTATTGATAGGTCTGTTCATTATCCAGTGTACTTTTCATTGGTATTTCTTCTTCAGTGACTCAAACTAGAGACCTTTCAGTCTATCTGAAACTAGTTTTTGCTAGCACATCCCCAGCAAGTCAGTAAATTTGCTAAAGTATATGTTGAAACCACAGGACCCTGGTCCTATTAAAAATGTATGCTATTAAACCAAGTCTTCGTCATCCTTTGCTTACTGAAACTCTTCATTCACAATACTCACTGGCCCAATGCCTAGAGAGCTATTAGTGGCAAACCCAGAATTTTTCACAGCTTAAAGAGTTTACAGCTCTCTGGCTTCTTAGTAGCACTGAATTTATATAAGCAAAATTATTATCCACAAATAATTTTGGCACAGGCGACCTGGCAACTTTTCAGGAGTTTTTAATCACTCCTGTCACTAATGGGTGACCATACTGCCTCCATTGATGAAGCTCCACCAGCAAATGCTCCAGATAATTTCTTTATATTTAAGATTTGGGCTGTCTTACATGTCCTTCACTGAGATTGTTCCTCCTCCCCTCAGCAAGAGTTTACTTTTACCTCAGTTGTTTATGTCAGCCATTTGAGGTAGACTAGATAGAAAACCATAGCCATGAATACTAATACTACTTTTATTGTAAGATTGTAATAATAGAATTGTCTCCTTTTCAAAAATAAAAAATAATTTAAAAAGCTACAAAGGAAACAAAACAAAACATCATCTCTCCAACAAACAACACCCAGACCAAAAAAAAAAAAAAGATCAGGCAGAAAACAGTAGCTTAATTAAGGAACTACTGAGAACACTCTTCCCCACACACACACAAAAATAAACTGGCGGGGCAAGGCTGCTATATGTAAACAGAGAGTAAAGCCCATATTCACAGTGATGATGTTACCTAGTTGGGTAATGAGAAACCTGCAAACAATCAAGCTCAGAGAGCACCAAGGATTCTACAATTAGGTCTAGCTATAATTCAAGACAGTTTCCTCTGGGTTGTAAAATCTTGATTATGTATTGTTGCATTTGAACTCTCTTGCATGGATGATGTTACTTAGTTGGGTAATGAAAAGTCTGCTAGCAAACAGCTAAACTTAGATACCACCAGGGGTGGGTTCCACTTACCTTCCTCACCGGTTCGCGCACGCTCCCTCGGGCAATTTGGCTTCCGCACATGCTCAGTAGCTTCAATCAGCCCGAAACACAGCTGAGGAGCTGATCAGCTGTGCTTCTGGCAGAAGGAATAAAGGTCAGTTTAAACGCAGGGGCGGGCAGGAGGCCCTTTTTCAAGCGGCAGAACAGGAAAAACCTTCCAAACAGTAAAGAAATTCACTAAAATTCCCAAAAAAAGATGGCGGTGCCCACGGACCGGCACCGACCGAACCGGATCCTTGACATCACCAGCGGGTCGCTAACGGTTCTGGCGATCCAGTCCGAACCAGGAGGAACCCACCCCTGCATACCACCAAGAACTCCATAGTTCAACCATGAGCAACAGATTTTCTCTTTTACTGAGATATCTGACACAGCATACAACACATAGTTTGATTGGTAGATTTCCCTTATGTTTGAGAAGAAATTCTGAAAACCTATGCCTACCAATATATTTTGGAATTGTGTTTCTGAACTTCCACATTAGATAGATCCATTTTTTGCTGGATATAATTTTTTGCTATCAATTTAGACCACAAGCTTCAGTTTCTGAAAAAAAATGCGTATCAGATTATACAAGACGATGTTCTTTGCATTTTACAGATCAGTCCCTGCTGAGTAATTTGTTAAACCACACTAGCCATCATTATTCTGGCTGCTCTTATAATTATTACAACTTTATATGCTATGCAATCCTGCCAATAAACATATACATCACAAAAAAGAAAAATAACATTAAAACCATACAAGCAACATAGAGGTCTACTTGACTTTTTCCAAACTGGGTCAAAGCAAGCCATGGAAGCAATTAACCTTGTGCTTCATTAACAAGCAAATTAAATTCTGTGCATATTGAAGAGGCGGTGAATGTAACATTCTGCCTATGGAGCAGAGTTAAAGGGCATGAGTCAATTCTCCAATGCTTGGCAAAAGAGTTAATTTATTTTATGCACCAGTTAGTAAGTTAGTGGAGAAAAAAAAATCAATATTTGTGGCACATTTCATAAAGTGAAAAATATTTCAGACTTGTCATGTTTGATAGATAAAGCGGTGGAAACTGCAAAGTGCATGTTGGGAAGCACAATTGCTCTTTAAATCTTGATAGATGATGTCACTGGGGATTTATGGAATAGCAGCATTTGGAACATATTGTTCAGAATACAAAATGTGTTTGAAGAAAGAATTCTTTTCAGTGTGTTGACCTTACTCTGAAACTGGGCAATGAAATTCCATTTTGTCACTTGTAGTATCCTAAATGGGATGAAACTTCTCATTATGTTGTTGTTTATTGGGTCTTTTTTTTTTTGTTCTGGAAACTATCCAAGTAAGGAGCACAATGGTGAGGAGAAATTGTGAACTCTTTATACAACTACCATTGGGTGCTTGTTTTACAAGAAAGAGCAACACCAAGCAATATACATTTTTATAGAAGTTGAGAGCTACAAGGAGTGAAATCCTAGAGAACTGATTGGCTGGCTGTTTTGGGGAAGATGGTCAGGTCCTTGTTGGTGTACCTGAGTTTAATTGTTAGGCAAAACAGGCCTTTTAGGAGGACAGCAAAGCTGTGAAAGTTCCTTATTAGGGAATACGGAATGTTGAAGTCATCAGGCTGACCTTGGAATATTGGGATTTCTCTAGGTTCAATTCTTTTTTAAGGATGGCTTGTACTGAACCATTTACTGGTAAATGGTATAGTCCAAGGGAATTACAAATTCACTTGAACTGTACCATTTACTGGTGAGGAAGCGTCTATGCTTTGGTTTAGATGGGATTGTAAGTGACTTTGTTGTGGGGGAGCAGAAGGGTCAGTTTGAGTCTACTAGAATCAGGCAAAGAGATGAACTGGATTTGACCCTACTTTTGTCCAAAAGCTTGGGGGGGGGGGATTTTGCAGCCTCCATTTTATTTATTAAATTTATTTTCTCCACCCGTTTTTCCCAGCAGTTGTTGTTGTTTTTTGCATGTATGTGTGTAGTCACTATAAAAAGCCTTACATCATTAGATAGCCTCCTTAGTAGAAGAACATCAGTTCACTAGCCAAGGCTTTCCAGGCCAATGTAAGCAAGTTTTCGTTGACTCAGATGAACTTCTAGCAGAATTTTCTTCTCCTCAGCCATGCAAGCTGTAAAAACAGGCAAGTGTTTATTGGAGCAAATAATTCCTCTAGTGAGTTGGAATGACCATACTATTGAATTGCTTACATAAGTCTTCTGTTGGCTTTCAACAGTTGCAGAGACATCTTTCTACACAGGGTGCTGTATATCCTGAACTGCCAAGTTACACAGTCCTGTCGGCATGAACAACTGCTAGCATGGGAGCTGTGAATTATTTTGTAGCAGCACCTTGAAAAATATGAGTTTCCCATCCCTATTCAATTATTTTAAAAGGTGAGGACCTCTGCCAACAGGACTCCCTGGGAGCTATCCAAGGTCCTATTTTTTATTGCTCATTCCATCCAAAACCTCTGCCTGATTTGCTCATCTTGCTGGCTCAGATTTTTGCTACCTTCTCTGACACCACTGACTCCCCTGGCAAATCTCAGGCATTCTCAGGGAAATGTGTATATTCAAGTTCAGTAGCACTGCAGCAGATGTAGTCTCACAATATAATTTCAGCCATGACACAGTTGGATGCTGGATAATTATTTAGCCAGTGTTTTCCAATCTGGGCAGTCTGTGGATTTGAAATATGGAAAAGCAAATATAGACTCTAGCGTTAGTCAGTGAGTGAGGCTATACGTCAATCTTATACGTACCATCTTACACTTGACAGTAAGTGTCATTGAGGTCAACATGACTTATTTCCAAATAGGCAGAAATATGATTGCAAATAATTCAGGAGGATGAATGCAGCAGCCAAAGAACAGGCTCAAATGTTATTCAGAACATGTAAAATTAATAGTTTAGTATTTTTCTGTAAAAATTATCCCATCAGACTGATTTGTTTTTGCCTTTTACATCAAATAACTGGAAGAACCCTAGGCCAGGGGTGAAATCCAGCAGGTTCTGACAGGTTCTGGAGAACCGGTAGCGAAAATTTTGAGTAGTTTGGAGAACCGGCAAAAACCACCTCTGGCTGGCCCCAGAGTGGGGTGGGAATGAAGATTTTGCAGTATCTTTCCCCTGGAGTGGGGTGGGAATGGAGATTTTGTAGTATCCTTCCCCTGCCACGCCCACCAAGCCACGCCCACAGAACCGGTAGGGAAAATTTTTGAATTTCACTCCTGCCCTAGGCCTATATATTTATGGTATTTACACTGAAAGTGGTTTATATGCACCTATCGTATATGCATGGGTAGTAAATTCATTTCATTCCTTCGTTAAGTTAATTCATTGGTTTCTTGTAATTCCAGATCATTTATCTACAAATTAAAAATACTCCACTGCAATGAACACCAGGGGATCCAACTTTGAGCATCATTCCATTTTAACTACACACTAATTCCTGTTGGAGTCATACTGAGTATTTTCCAGTCCTGAGGAAAAAGTGCCTTCTTAAAGAGAAGCTACATATTTCTTATCAGAAAGTCAGTAAAATTTACTTTTTAGTTTATAGGTCAATTAGTCTTATAATTTCTTATCTTATTAGTTGGTTTCTGTCCATTCAGTTCACTCCTGAAAAAGCGAACTCAGACAAAGGCGTCTGTCTTAGATCCTTATCAGTGAAAACAAATTCATTCACTTATTTATAATTACTGTATCCTCTTTTCACTTATTTTACATCCTATCAGCCAATAGCCTTCTGGAACAATTTCCTATTTCAACTATATTTAAATAAAATTTGTTGCTTGTCTTAATGTTTTTTATTATGTGCTCCTCAAACCTTTTCTGCAACTTTTATTGACTGCCTGCATATTTTTTATTTTTTGATCAAATATGTTCCTTTTTATTCTTGATTGAGCAAGAGTTCCATTTTAAAAAATTAATATTTCTTGCTGCTATTAGGTTATCTAACCCTGTTCATTCGTAACTGTGACCTATGTATTCCTATTGAGAATCTATTATTGTGATTTTAAATAATCTACAAGATTTCTAGAGAGACCCTTTTTATTCTATCAGCTTCTTAACTAATACCATTATTCCTTTGGAATGTTATTCTATTGAAATCAAATATTATTTTGACAATCATCCACCGTCTTACCGAGCATAGAACAACATTAGGAACATTGTTTCAAACTAGACTAGTAATTTTTATGTTATGTACAGTATTAGACCCTGGGAACTTCTTAGGATGAATTTAGGGCTACATCCTTCCTTCTGGGCAGTAAATGAACTGTCCTGAAGCAAAATCATTTAAGTAGTATTAGAAAGATGATCTCTTTGACACATCCAGAACATACATTTTCCCAATCTATGTGAACAGAAATGAAAATTGCTTGTACCGCTTCGTTTGCAGGCATTTATTTTTCTACCAACTTTTTAAACATTTAAAGAAACATTGTTCTCAATGTTCCTTTCATATAGAACAGCGATGGCTAACCTTTTTGTTGTTGTGTGCCAAAAGCACGCATGCGCCCCCCGCACCCATAATGCAATGCGCGTGCGACCCCCCTGCCCCCTGCCCCCTGCGCATGTGCATGTGACCCCCCTGCACCCTGTTTTGGGCCTAGTAGGCCTCCCTGCAGCTTCCTGGGAGCAAAAACGGGCCGGGGGGGCACACCACCACCCCCGTGCCCCCATTTTGGGCCTAGTAGGCTTCCCTGCAGCCTCCTGGGAGCAAAAATGGGCTGCGGGGGGGGGCTGCGCTGCATCCCACCGTGCCCCATTTTGGGCCTAGTAGGCCTCCCTGGAGCCTCCTGGAAGCAAAAACAGGCTGCGAGGGGGGGCGGGCTGCACCCATTTTGGGCCCCATTATAACCCATAATGCAATGCATGTGCGACCCCACACGTGTCCCGCCCCCCACGCATGCGCGCACATCTCCCACATGCACCCCCCACGCATGCGCGGCAGAGACCCGAAAATCAGCTGGCCGGCGGGAGGCGTGTGCACATGCATGGTGGAGCTGAGCTGGGGGCGACAGCTTGCATGCCCGCAGAGAGGGCTCTGCGTGCCACCTGTGGCACGCGCACCATAGGTTCACCATCACGGATATAGAACTTCCCAAGGTATCTGTAGGAAATGATCAGGCTGAACCTGAAGGAGGGGTCAAAAGCATCATCAGTCATGAGTCCCTGCACACCCACAAGAGATCTAAGTCCAACCCACCTTGAATTCCTTTCTATTCTTAACTCCCACTAATTTCCCTTAACCATTAGTAGTTTGGATTCTTGTAGAGAGTTTAAGCTTGCAATTAATCTCTATACTGATTTGAAATGCCTGAATCTCCTGACTTCCCCGGCGCTTGACAGTATCGTGTTGGTTTTCTCCATTCTACCACATTTCTGTAATGTTCATTATATCTACATCCCCTTCTAGCAATAAGTGCTCCAGTTCTCTTATCTTGGCTAATGCCCTCTGGTACCTACGTATAAATGTTTATATAAAGCTTTCCCTCTGACCCCTGCCCCCCCAATATCCTTATCACTATAGCCTTGGGGCTTTCTCACTGGAATATACAACTTTCCAAATTTGCAACATTCCTCTTTGAACAATGGTAATAATTTTTACTCTTATTCTTTGGGATCATCTTTCTCAAACCAGATATTCCGTCTCCTGTCAACTTCCCGCACTCATTCACCAAAGTCAAATTAAAAGCTGCTGTACTGTTTTGAAATTAAGAGCTAGCATTTTGATACATTTTTGTTGGATTCTGGCACAGAAGACGCTTTAGACAGGTTGGGTATAACAGCTCTTTATTGTGAGTGTCTCAAGACTCCAGCAGCAGGGCATTCTGACAGCCGGCTTTATATACCGAGCTGTCAGTGAGATCAACCAATCAGGGCTCTCCATTCTCCCGCCAGAATGGAGGACCTGACAGTAAACTATGTACATTCAATATACCCCTCCCCTCTTGGTTTAGTCCAACCACTTAGCATACATAGTCCCATAGGTAGGAGGGGCATTTAGGAGTCCTAGTGGACCTGCGCAGCTCATTCGGGGAGCTGGCGTCGAGCGGAGAGGATGGGTTTTGTTCCCTCTCTAGCTCCGCCTGTGGAAGCTCCGAGAAGCTTTCGGGCGTGGCCTTGGGATTACCTGGAACCGGTTCGTGACTGGGACAGCGCTGGACCTCCGGTTCCCCAGGTAAGTACTCCACCTCCCTTGGGTCGTCTTCAGCTGCGGGGAAGGAATTGTTTTTTAATTTATTGTAGTCTGCATTGGGAAGTTGGCGGCTGCTCAGTTGGTCGATATGGCGCCGCCATTTTCTTCCGTCCGGAATTGCAACTACATAGGACCTAGGGCCAGTGATTTCTGTGATTTCCCCAGGCACCCATTGAGCACCCTCTGCGAAGTTCTTGGCGAAGACTAGGTCCCCGACCTTGAAGGTTCTAGTCTTGCCTTTAGACCACTCCGGTTCCTGCTGTGAGTAGCTCGGGTGCAGCCTATCAAGCTTAGACCGAAGCCGCCAGCCCATGAACAGCTCGGCCGGGCTTCTACCAGTGGCCGTACTTGGGGTGATGTGCTGGGCCATTAGAAAGTTGTCAACCCGGGCTTGCCAGTCCCCCAGGCCCAGCCGGCCAAGTGCCTCTT
>QLTV01004098.1:103740-118779 GCA_003457575.1 Thermophis baileyi
CCGGGGCATAATGCGTCTGGAGCCGGTTCTGCAGCGTTGGCCACGGGATTGTCTCGACGGGGGTTGGCTCTGCCAGCGATTCAGCCGTATCGAAGACCTCATGGCCGCAATGGCTGAGGAATAATGCTCGCTTCCTATTGTCGGTGAGGCCGGTAAGGTCGTTGGCCTCTAGGAAGCAGCGAAAACGGGTCATGTAGGACCCCCAATTCTCCTTGGTGGAGTCGAAAGGAGTCGGCGGGTGGAACGCTGACATTCTGGCGCCACCTGCGGTTCGAATTTACCGCCGAAAAATGGCCGCCGGTCGTTCGCCGCCGGGCTGGGTCTTCGCTGTCTTCAGCTCTTCTGTGATCCCACCTTCGTCGCCAGTGTTGGATTCTGGCACAGAAGACGCTTTAGACAGGTTGGGTACAACAGCTCTTTATTGTGAGTGTCTCAAGACTCCAGCAGCAGGGCATTCTGACAGCCGGCTTTATATACCAAGCTGTCAGTGAGATCAACCAATCAGGGCTCTCCATTCTCCCGCCAGAATGGAGGACCTGACAGTAAACTATGTACATTCAATATATAACAATTTTTGATGCAGTACTTTCTTTTATAGAACCCTGATTTCTCTTAAAAGATAACCTAGGGCATTACACTAGGAGCTTTCAAGGGATACCGGGGACATATATACTACATCCAAGCGGTGCACTAGTGAGTAACTAATAACCTGCAGAAAGAGAGAAAGGCTAAAATGCAATGGGAATTTTGGTTAACAAAGCAGTTAAAAGCAGCAAAAATATATATGCCGCCTGACTCCAAGTGACTTTGTAATATATAGAGAGTATATTGTGATTTCAGCAAAGCATAGAGTACAATTCATTACTCTGTGCTGTTCTAATGGAGAATGGAGAAAATTGTGAACTGGATTGTATTAGCAATAGCAATAGCACTTAGACTTATATACCGCTTTACAGTGCTTTACAGCCCTCTCTAAGCGGTTCACAGAGTCAGCATATTACCCCCAACAATTTGGGTCCTCATTTACCCCACCTTGGAAGGATGGAAGGCTGAGTCAACCTTAAGCCGCTGAGATTTGAACTGCCGAACTGCAGCTAGCAGTCAGCTGAAGTAGCCTGCAGTACTGCACTCTAACCTCTGCGCCACCTCGGCTCTAAATTAGAAGGATACAGAGTTGGTTGAACAATTGCACCCACAACTATAGATGCCACATCAAGCTGAGAAAATGATCAGGCAGGGCCCTGGTCTACCTTGCCATTCAACATATTTATAAATTAATTTGAATGAAGGGATGGAAAATATGATTATCATATTAGCAGGCAAAGGAATATAGGGGGGATAGCAACACCTTGGAGAACAGGATTAATATTCAAAGGGATCTTGACGATCTGTAAGAATGAGCAGGAACCCACACAATTAATTTCAAAAGAAATACATGCAAAATCCTGTATTTGGATGGAAAAAATTAAATACACGAGTGTAGGATGGTGTGAAGGGAGAACAATATTAGGTAGCAGTGCATGCAGAAAGAAAGGGTGTGTCTTGATAGAGCATAAACCAATAGTGTGATATAGCTGTCAAAAACAGCATATACAGTATAACGCATAGCACATGCCTACAGACAGTTTCACATAGATGAGAGTACAAATCACTACACAATTATAATGACTATTTCTTTTTTACAAACCATGATTCTAAAGAGCTGAAATTGTACATAGTTGGCACCAAAATACAGTTGCACATGATAACAGGTTCATGTGTGACCCACTATTTTCCTACTGTTCTATCTGTCAATTTCTTTTCATCCAAAGAATTGTTGATTTCTTGCTGCCCTTTCTAACACACATTCCGTGAGGGTCTCTGCCTATTTTGAGATGCAAAGCAATGAAAAGCACTGAGACAAGCAATGCTATTCAAACTCACTAGCTCATGAAAATGCCTTGAGAACTATAAAAGGGCCCCACCAAATCATGGTCTTAAAGGAAACAGGCTCCTCAGTGGAACTTACAATTATAGACTGAAACGCTTTTTAAAAAACAGCCACCAACACAAAGCACCTTTCTAAATGCAAATGCTATTGAAGCATTCTCTCTCCTAAGTAATACACCTTGGACTATATTCTCTCTGTGTGTCTGTGTGCGTGTGCGCTCATGCATGTGTGTGTAAGGCAGGGGGGAAGATAAATGCAGTCCAACCTATTTGGCAACTATTCCTGCAAATTTTGCATTACTTTAGAGCGATGTGGTGAAACAAATTTCTTGCATCAATGATGACAAAGGCTTCCTTTTGATAAACAATCCAGAAAGCTGCTGTTTTGTGGATTATTGTTTTAAATTACTATGTCTTTAATAAGAAAAATATTTAAAAATAACTTTTAAAAAGGAACTGGTTTTCCCAGTTGCAATGTATGGCTGTGAAAGTTGGACCATAAGGAAGGCTGAGCGCCAAAGAATTGAGGCCTTTGAACTATGGTGCTGGAGAAGACTCCTGCGAGTCCCTTGGACTGCAAGGCGATCAAACCGGTCAGTCCTAGAGGAGATCAACCCTGACTGCTCTTTAGAAGGCCAGATTCTGAAGATGAAACTCAAATACTTTGGCCACCAAATGAGAAGGAAGGACTCACTGGAGAAGAGCCTAATGCTGGGAAAGATTGAGGGCAAAAGAAGAAGGGGACGACAGAGAATGAGGTGGCTGGATGGAGTCACTGAAGCAGTAGGCTTAAATGGACTCCAGAGGATAGTAGAGAACAGGAAGGCCTGGAGGAATGTTGTCCATGGGGTCATGATGGGTTGGACACGACTTCGCAACTAACAACAACAAAAAGGAACAAATATGTAGAAAGGGGAAAAGATGTACAGAATACTGTAAAGAAAACTTGGATTGTGAAGAATAAAAGGAACAGCGAGTAACTGCAGATGTCCTTGAAATAACCTAGCTTGTTTTATGTGGAAAGGAAGGGGAAATCATTGTAAAGACTAAAGCTTGAGCAGAAGAAGAACAGGCCAACTCAGGCACTGAATAGATACCATCAGGGAAGAACGTGTAGTACATTTCTATCTGTTGGGGAACCTGATTAATCTACAACACAAAACATTTTATCATCAGGTCTTCCTAACCTCTTTCCTTGCCTCTCAAGTCTTTTACAGCCATAAACCTGAGGGCCAGACATGTTGGAAGTCGTGAAAGTTCGGGTTAGGGACAAACTGTTAAGGAGAAAATCTATGTCATTGATAATAGTTGACACTGATTTGATGGCACATAATCAATCAACCGTGTCTTAATTTGTTAAGGCACAAGTAAAAATGCTGAAAGCCATTATCAATATGGCAGCTAAATTATTAAACTAGGATCAGAAAGATCCAGATTGAAGTCATTCTCAATCAACCTTAGTAACTCATAGTGTGTAAACTATCTCTTAGGCCATCTTATCTCATAGAGTTGCTAAAACATTGGAGGCTGAAGCACTATAAACACTATCTTGAATTCCTGAAGGAAAGATGAATACAATTTTAAAGAATGATGAATAAACTCTTGGGAAGATTCATGAAAAGGAGAAATATGGTTTTAAAAACCATTTTAATATTTCCCCGGGTATTTAGTTCACTGCTTCTTTTATTCAAATTTTATAGCCTTCTGTTCTGCTATATGGACTTCGGTAATTCATATGATACTCTATACCATTTGTAGGTGGTATGGCCATTCATAACACTAGGATGTGAACAACTAATTTTAATTTGTGACCTAGACCACAGACATAAGACCCATGCTTAAATAATCTAAATACCAGATATCCATACCTAGCACAATTTGAACTGAGACCTTATAGTATCCAGAAGCATCTTGCCCAGTGCTATTGGCTCTCTGTGGAGTCAGACAAGACTAGAGGTTTTCAAGAAGAGAATAGACAGCCATTTGTTTGGAATGTATTGGTATAGGGTCTCCTGCTCGAGCAGAGGGTTGGACTAGAAGATCTACACGGTCCCTTCTAACCCCATTATTCTATGTTCTGTGAGCCAATGTTTGAATGTGGGGTTGTTAGCACAAAGCAAATGCACTACCACTGACCTACAGTCCTTCTTTTGGTAATTGGTATCTGAAATAAGTTACTGTAGATCAAATCCTACTGTTGCAGGTCACACCATAGGGCTTGTCAGATTTAGATTAATGAAGGAGATTTTCCTATTGCCACAAGTTCCTCCTGATTTAAAACCATCCCCCAAGTTATATAGAGCATTGGGAAGTGCTTTGTGGGCATTCTTGAAAATTAGGCTGAGACGTGTTCCATAGACATAGTATTTTTTTCCTGTATGTCCTCCAACATGTTGAAGACATTGTGTCTACATTTCTCTTCTCTCTAGGTCATACCCTTCAACTAGTCTGAGCAATTGGGAAAAGGCAGCAGAGAATTTTCTAACAAGATAGTAACATTGAAAAGGCTGCATGCTATTTGTCTATGATTGATTCTTTTAATCAGTTACTGAGAGGTTTAAAATACAGGACGTGTGTGTTTATTGGATAAACTTTGTTCAAAATCTTTTACCCTTAAAAATACGTTTTTGTCCTATGTGGTCATTGGACTGATCTCAGTTATGTTTAGGGAAACCTGAGCAGGGGAGGAAAAAACGGAAACAGAGAAAGGGAAAGGGAAGCTCACATAGTGGAAGGTTATCTCCTTTCTAAACAGAACTTCTAAAAAGCTAGAACACAGGAAGGAGTGGACTTTATTCGATTTTACCTCCTTTTTTTTTTACATTTTATGTTTTTCAGATATGAAATTCCAGGAGTCACTTTGGAGTTCCATGGTATAAAACTACAACAAACAGACATTTCCCAGAGCAACTATCATTAGTTGAAAAGAACACAAGGCTAAATGGTCAGATTGATTTTCCTGGGGTAATAATGAATGCATTATTTTATAAACAAGTTTTCCTGACCACCATCCAATCTTAATTTCAAGGACCCTATTTATTACCGGAAAAATCATCATTTAACAATATGGTGGAAAACTAGGAGAAATGGAACTAAAGGAAACACAGCCTTTTTACAAAGTGACGATGATTGTAGTGGAGAAGCAAAATAAATGGCAACAATCATAATATCCTATCACAGACTATGTAAAAAGGGAGCAGTTACTGTAAGTTTGGCCATCTGGGCTCTGTGTTTGGCCTCTCTCTTGATAAAGCGACTATGAGAGTGTTTGTTAGGCAAAGAATGAAGGGAAATGGGATTATTTTGTGTTAATGCTATAGATTTAGAGTGATGCTTTCCAGAAGTGACACATTACTGTTATTTTATGTTATCTATTTTACCCTGGAACTACATTGCATATTTTACTTTTATTTCCTGTGATATGGTCATCAGAGTAATCAATTTATAAACTAGTACTACTTTACTGTTAAGAGTCTAATGAAAGAGACTTTGAGAAGAAAAAATAATAATGCCGCAGTGGAAAATATAGAAGAGTACCGGTATTTCCTTGGAAGACTTCGTCATGTTCGGGAGAGAACTGAAACTGTTCTCTATGTCAGCCTATTTCTGAAGCTCATAAAGCGATAATGGCTTTTAATTTGAAACAGTAGAGGGGGAAGGGGTGAGACAAGGCCCCTGTTGTAGAGATGATTGTATTCCCCTTTGTGAGGAAATGCTTTTAAATTGCCACGCTCCTAGATTCAGGTCACTAGAAATTGGATATGGAAGGAAAATGCATGGACTCGGCAGAGTCCTGCTGTATTTCCTCATATGCCCATTTGGCAGCTGTCCTACAAAACTGAATGGTTGGGAATTCAAAGCTCCAGTTAAAGAAAAAGCAGCCTAGCACACAATTCTCAATTATAAGCATCTTTAATGACTATACGTACCTGAGGGATCACATCAAATTTGCATGAGATTTTCATAGTGAGATATTATTTTTTTAAAAAAATCAGGCATCTCAATAAGACGGAGTCTGATTTTGACATGAATGTGGCCAGATGAAATGCCACCTGAAGATTAGCTCTGATGCTGCATAGCAGCCTGAAAGCACATCCTTCACCTAAAATATGGGTGTACAACATAACACATATTTCCAACATAAAATTAAGAGTCTGTTGGAATAGTGTTGTAAGCAAAGAGAAAAGTCTCTACTTAGATAAATATGTAAGGGAAATACTCTAGTTCAGGGGTGTCAAACTCATGACGACACGTCATCACATGACGTATCATAACTTTCCCCCCCTTCGCTAAAACGGGTGGACGTGGCCAGCGCATGATGCATCCGGCCTGCGCACCGCGAGTTTGACACCCCTGCTTTAGTTTGAACAAAAATCTAAAATGTTTCCGAGCATATGGGAGAGACCCCAGACACATCAGCTAAGTCTTCTCATGATAGCAATGTGTTTGGAGAGTTGTAATTATGTAAACAAGAAATAGGGCTGGCAATCTAAAATCCTTGATACTTTTGTGAAGTTATATCTACACAGGAACACAGATTTAAGCATTTTTCCTACTGAAATGTACAGCATGAAATACTGCTTTAAGAAACATTAAGTTTTAAGGTCTGGATTTTTAGAAGTGAAGGAAATTGCCATGTGAAAAAAGTCTTAGAAAAGTTAGTTTTTTTGCAAATATAACTGGATACCTCACCAATGATTTAAAAATAATACTAAAATATTGTTATCAGACTTTTTTTAATTGAAAAGCCCTCAAGGTATATTATCATGGACACTATCCATCCTGGGATTTGGGATTGATGATTTGACTTTTATAGACAGGTGACCTGGTCATATGTAGCTTTTGATCCTTTCAAGCATTTGGCCCAGTGGATCAGATTGCTATACCTCACAGACTTTTGGCCTGATCCAACAGGTATCCTGAGGTTTTAAAATATGAGGAATATGGAACACAGTGGCTCATGTGGTTAGGATGCTGGTGTTGGAGGTTAGCAACCCGCGTTCGAGACCCGAGTGCTGCTGTGTGGTGGGGTAAGCTCCCATCATTTGCTCCAGCTCCTTGATGGAGGGACATGAAAGGAGTCCCCACACCCAGCATCCCCAGGGCAACAGTGATGTTACCAACTAATCCTTTCAACCAGAAGCGCCTTAAAAGATGCCTCCGACAAGAACAGGATGGGAATATGAGAAGTGTGAACTTGACAATTATTAATTAAATAGATATTAATTGAGGAGTAATTTAGTAAAAACAGCTTGTCAGAATATCCACCATGAAGCAGTAACTGCATCTAAATCTGAAAAGTAATATTCAAGTTACCAAACCTGTATCAACTTAAGACATACATAAGTTAACAAAATATCTAATTACTTGAGCACATTTTAAAGACTAATTCACATAAAATATGTTGCTGCATGTAGCACCTGAGGTTGTGGTTTTTAAAAATTATGTTACGCCTTCTTAAATCTGACATTTTCCAGATGTGTTGAGGCAGCAACTAGCTAAATTTTCTACTAGCAGAGCCTTTTATGCCTGACCTGGAAATTGGATGGAAGGCAGCAGTTCATTAGCAACGATCAGGACCCATGAGCAGCTATGTAATGAAAGGGGCATTGTCCAACAAAATAGCACAGCAAGAGTGAGTTAAAAACCTCCCTCCTTCTCATATGCCACATACAGACAAATTGTCCTAATGATGGCTATTAATGTGCACGTGCGCAAATGCACATGCGCCCAGCAGATTTGTTTAAGGACTTTACAATGTTGGCAGTTTTATTTTCAACCCTTTTCTTAATGATCCCCAGAATAGAATTGGGGTTTTTTCCCCACAACCAGGGGTGGGTTCCAAAAATTTCCACTACCACTCTGTGGGCGTGGCTCAGGGGTGGGTTCCACTTACCTTCACCACCGGTGTGCATCGCGACGTTGCGCGCACGCGTTCCCCCGTGCAATTCTGTTTCCACGCATGCTGTCACTATAATCGGCCGGAAACACAGCTGAGGAGCTGATCAGCTGTGCTTCAGGCGAAGAATAAAGGTCAGCATACACCCGGGGGCCATTTCCAAAGCAGCAGCAGAGCACAAATGGCAAAAAACTTCAAAAATTCACCAAAAATCCTCGGAAAAAAATGGCGGCGCCCACGGACCGGCACCGACCAAAGCAGGTCAATGACGCCATTGTGACATCACCAGCGGCTCGCTACCAGTTCGGGCGACTCAGTACGAACCGGGAGGAACCCACCCCTGCCCACAACCACCACCTTCAGAATTCCGAGATCTTTTTCTGGTACTTACATAAATCATATCAATTCATATGGTGAAGTTAAGAATGCTTTGCCCCAAAAGGGGCAGACTTTACACTCATTTAAACTGAATCACACTTGCAATTTGATTGACCACTCATCCAATTTAAACAGATTTTTTTATTCACCACCATCATAAACAGAGTTATCCACATTTGACATATTTACTTAGTATAAGTCAAGATCATTTATGAATAAGTTAAAAAGCATTAATTTCAATACAGATCCTTAAAGGACTCCGCTTCTTACATCCATGAACAATATTTCTACTCTCCACTTTCTCCTTTTTAGCCAATTCACAACCTGCCACTAGCTGTTCTTTAGTTTTAGGTAAGGAACCTTGTTAGACTTCTGAAAATCCAAGCACAGAATTTATGAAATCACTGCCATCTATAATGATTTTCTCTCAGTAAGGCTGTGGGCTGAGTTATTCATTCTTTAATAATCATTTCTATAATTTGTCAAGAACAAACATGAAGCTGAGTAGCCTATAATTTCCTGATTCTCTTTTTAAAAAACTGTCACATAGCTAGGTTCCAGTCATCTGGATCTAATATATAAGTTATACATTTTGCTAGATCAGTCATTCCACACTTACATTCATTAAGAATACTCAGGTGGAGGGCATCCTGTTATAATCCGTCTCTCAAGTATCCTAGCATATGTTGTTTTGTGAACTACATTTGCTAGTCTGATTCCTCACAAGGTTTCTGTTGCATCCTATATGCCCTGTAGTAGTAGGAGGGAGGGGGGAGAGGGAGGGAGAGAATGAGATGTTGAGGTGTTAGACTGGGGTAATTCTAACCCACCTCAGCTCTCAAAGGGTGATTTTGGTTCAGTCACTCTCTCTGAACCCAACCTATTTCACAGGGTTGTTGTGGGGAAAAATAGGGAGCACTATGCATACCATCTTCAGCTACTGATGGAAAAGTGGAATATAAAACAAATATAGGCAGATAATTTTACATGAGACATGAAATATCCAAAGACCTGCTTTTCTACTATTGAAGATGGTTCAAGAAGCTACTTTTATAACTGTTCAGCAAGATTAATGCAGCTACACATAGGTATTTTTTTCAATCAGAAGACAGTTGCAAGAAATAATTTGTAATACAATGTTTGGTCTTATACTTTCAGTATATCTGATAACAAGCAATTATTAATCCATAGGAAGAAACTAGAGAGAAAAACAATTAGTGGTCCAAATTTCTCTGCCCTAATATTTTTCAAAATTACTGCTGTGCAAAATCTGCACAATGCCTAAGCAGGCAGAATACATGAGAATGCACCATATCTTAGGTAAATGATAGATCCCATTTTCCCCTTTTAATAAATTTTTGTAGTTAAATAGGTCTATCATCAATATCAATTTGTCACTTATTCCTTCTTCATACATTATAATGTGACCCTCGAAGTGTTCCAGGTAAGATTCTCCTCATCTGTTATTAGTGTGACTGGATCCCAACCAAGATAGAATGAGACGGCCAACTGTGTGAGGTTTTATGTAGCCTGATGGCGGTATTGTTCACACAGCCTTCAGTGATTACTGCAAAGCTAAACTAATTTTCACTGTGGGTGTAATAAGCATTTGGTCCCTCAGGTACAAATTACCTATTATACCACCTGGGATGTTTGAGATCCCCAAGGCATGCATGTTTACCATATCAGCTTTCAATATTCATTTTCTTTTCTTCATTTGAACAATCAAAACAAATTGGGAGAAAGCAAACAGAGACAGGGTCCCACTAAAACAAATCCATTCTTTTTTCTGGTGAAGTAAAAACAAAGATATTGGGAACATACTGATTTACTACACAAATACACAGCGTACCTTTTTCACCTAAGCATTCTGCTTAACTGATGATCTGTTTCCTGTGACTTTGGATACCGTCCTGGATAGTAAATGTCAACATAAATACATTTTCAAAACATCCGAGATTCTACAGTCATCTTGGCTTGTAGACCGAAATTTTACTTTGTTCTTAGCCTTTACCCATAAGTGGCTACTTGATTAGTAATTCGCATTTATTCATCTAATACATTAATGTGATAAGCCTACTGATTGAAAAACAAGCTTTTTATTTCAAATTAAGCTGCACCTTTTAAAGCAGATTTACAAACAGATTAAAATCCTGCAGGAAACCACAAATATATCCAATCAAAAAGGTACGGTTCTTATACTTTCTATTTCACTGGATGCTCGTTACTTTATACATAATTGCAAGAAGCCTAAAAATATGACCACTCTGAAATATAGCCTATTCTTGGAAATGGGTACTCCAATCCTGAAATACATGTGACACTCCTAGTTTACCCATTTTATCAACTAAACTGTACTTCCAATAGTTGGACAGAAGTATATGGAAGGTACACAGCCTTGGTGCCGCAATTTTAACTTATTAACCAGGTAGGAAACCTTCCTTTTTAAAAAAAAACTTTTTCTTTCTAACTAGAGCTTTATCATAAAGTAAAAAGAGAGAGGAAAAAAAAGGTTTCTTACTTTTGTAATGGGTTAAAACTGAATACAAGAAATTGATATTCCATAATTATTGATGTGAATCTCATGGTATTGTTTTGAAAGAGAATAATTTAAAGAAGTCACTAAGCATATTTTAGATATTCTAAATGAGCTGCTCTCAAAACATGAGCAGAACAAATATATTTGAGTATCGTTCTTACTACCTTGATACTAATTAATGATGTAGATATCACTGAAAATACTGTAACAGGCAATAGATTAAACAGGAACACACACACACTTTACATTTATATACAGATGTTCATTGATCCCAGTAAATTGTCTGTATCCTAAAAACAAACATTCAAATATCATTTACTGTTTGGCAATAATCACACTGGGTGAATTAGACGTAGTCATATGTTAGTCGATTCACTGAAATCTTGGCTTGTTTAAATCTCACTAATTTCAATGGGTTTACTTTAACTATGGCTCCATCGGGACCAAAACCGGTGAACATTTGGAATAAGCTAGTGTAGCTATAATTTATTGTGATTTTCGACTTTCATTCCCCAATTCCCCACAAAAGGTTTCCGAAGTTCTTCATATCCTTTTCAACATTGTTAAATTCAATTACCTCTTACAAGAATGACATTTTCAAAACTAATGTGCACTTTAGTCTACGTTAATGAAGCTCTCCATTGCACACATTAGTTTTTGGTTACATTCCAAGAGATCAGACTCACAATGCCCTGTCTTGAACTTCAATCTTTTCAGAAAAGCAGAACTGCTTTGTGTGACATTTAACAGGTCATTCTTGCCACTCCGTAGTCCAGGCTGACAACACTAGGCTCTGTTTTGGAGAACTCTTCCATGTACTCGCTGTATCGATTGTCTGCTGTGTTGGAGCCCTCTATTGTTCGAATACAGTCATTCTCATGTAAGAGAGGCTGCTCCTTCTTAAAGCAGAGTGAGGTTTTAACTTCTGGTGACATGGGACAGACAGACTCCTTCGCAAAGACAGCATCCAAATCCTTGTGTAAATGGTGGCCCAATTTCTAAAGTTAAGAAAAATAATTCAGAATTAGTAGCTTTTATCTCTTTTCTTTCATCTGTCCCACTACTAATAAACAGTACTTATTCTCAGGGGTGAAATGCTCCCGGTTTGCTCGTACCTGTCGGTCGCCGTAGAGCCGGTCGCCAAGGTAGCGCAAGGCGCTGCCCACCCACCGCCATTTGGGTTCTTTTACCCTCTGCGCATGCGCAAAGCGTTCTGTGCATTCGCAGAGGGTAAAAGAACCCAAATGGCGGCAGTCCGGGCTGGTGGGCGGCGCCTTGCGCTATCTTGGCGACCGGCTCTACGGCAACCGACAGGTACGAGCAAACCGGGAGCATTTCACCCCTGCTTATTCTAGTCTCCAGTCTTCTGGATAGGAAACTACTTTGTAGCTAAGTCTAGTCACTGGTTTTTATGTACTCCAGTATTGTCTCCTCTCACAAGTAATGGCCTCCCTAACCTCTACTGGAGGCACTTCCCAATTATGCTAACCTAACACCTTCTACTTGAAGGTAAAGGTAAAGGTTCCCCTCGCACATATGTGCTAGTTGTTCCTGACTCTAGGGGGCAGTGCTCATCTCCGTTTCAAAGCTGAAGAGCCAGCGCTGTCCAAAGACGTCTCGGTGGTCATGTGGCTGGCATGACTAAACGCCGAAGGCGCACGGAACGCTGTTACCTTCCCACCAAAGGTGGTCCCTATTTTTCTACTTGCATTTTTACATGCTTTCGAACTGCTAGGTTGGCAGAAGCTGGGACAAGTAACGGGAGCTCACTCCATTACGCGGCACTAGGGATTTGAACCGCCAAACTGCCGACCTTTCTGATCGACAAGCTAAGCGTTTTAGCCACTGAGCCACCGCGTCCCTCTACTTGAAGATATCAGGGACTAAATATGGGTTTCCCTCTCACTTTTGTCTCTAGTTTCACACACTGCTTCCCTGTAGTAGACTTAGATTTAGAATACTTTATTGTCACTGGAGTCACTGAAGCAGTAGGTGTGAGCTTAAATGGACTCCAGAGGATGGTAGAGGACAGGGAGGTCTGGAAGAACGTTGTCCATGGGGTCGCGATGGGTCGGACACGACTTCGCAACTAACAACAACAACAACAAAATTGTCACTTTGAATGTACACTAATCGGCATACATTAAAATGAAATTACATTGCATTCAGTTCTCAAGGGGTCTCCACATCTAATATAAACATGACAAGATAAATAAATACAAAATTATTGTATTGATTGTTCATCCATCCATCCTCTTGTTCCTGATGAGCAGTAACTCTAGACCAGCGGTTCTCAACCTGTGGGTCGCGACCCCTTTGGGGGTCGAACGACCCTTTCACAGGGGTCGCCGCGCGTGCTAGCCTGCCATCTTGGTGCCACCATCACTGCAGGGATGAAATGCTCCCGGTTCGGGCGTGCCTGCAAGTCGCCAGACAGCTGGTAGCGACGGAAGCGGGAGACTTCGCCCACCCGCCCGGACGCCGCCATTTGGGTTCTTTTACCCTCTGCGCATGCGCAGAACGCTTTGCGCATGCGCAGAGGGTAAAAGAACCCAAATAGTGGCATCCGGGTGGGTGGGCGGCGCCTCGCGCTACCTTGGTGACCGGCTCTACGGTGACCGACAGGTACGAGCGAACCAGGAGCATTTCATCCCTGCTCATTCCCCAGGTGTGCCTTGTGAAGATGGGTGGGGCACACGCCCGAACCGGGAGCATTTCACCCCTGGTGCCACGCCCCCTTTGTCACCTCATCACGCGTGGGGCGGGGGCGGGGGCCGTGGTGGCGGGGCGGGGGTCGCAGGGGGGTCACGGCATTAGGAAGGTTGAGAACCACTGCTCTAGACTGAAGTGATTTTACCGATTTACTATTGCAATCAGCTATCCACTGTGGTAAAAATGCTGGTACTGGAGACCGCAGTACAAGAAATCAAAAGATTCAGCTGGATATCAAATTAGTGGAATCTTATTTTCTATATCCAATTGACAGAAAACAAAAGCAACCCTCTTCCAAACTGCAAATACTTTATGAAACAATCAATGGAGATTAAAGCCACTCCTAATTTTGGAATAAAGAAATGATTTTTGAGGGGGAAAGTGGTCCTATTTTAGAGTCAGGCGTGAAATTAGTTGCGAATACTCACATTTTCCAATTCTTTAATATCTTTCTCCAGTTGTTTATTTTGCTCACTCAGGCTCATCACATGGCCGAGTACAGATTGCCGGGGATGCATTGTGTGATCAAACTGATGATACATGTTTCTCCAAAACCTGTATGTATCAATACAATGCTATGTTAATACTCCAATCCAGGTGATGGGTTTATAAAATGCATAATTGAAACTTACTTAAAATTAAAGGCGGCTGTATCCGGCTCCAGAACTGAAAGTGACTGCGAAAAATGTTCATTGTAGATTGGATTTAGGTATTTCCTGTGATCATCCAAAAGAAAAGGCCACAAGGAAAAAGTCTTCTCTTTCAATCTTAAAATAAGGAGAGCCTAGAGTTAAACACTTGTCAGTGGCTGAGGAACATCTACGCTGTATCAAGGTACACAAAATGTGGGATATTTATGATAAGGAAGGCATAAAGAGCAGAGTTTAATTACAATTATGAACTATAAAGAACTGTTTAACACTGCCCTCCTGCCCATTCCTACCCCATTAACATTCACTAATTTAAAGAGGACAAAAAAGAGAATACAATACAGATACCTATTCCGTTCCAAAGTTCCTACCCAACAAACTGACTTGGAGGAATTTCAGAATGTGAAATGGCCATCGAAGGGAGGAAAAGAAAACATATTGAAGGAAGACTTATGTTCATGTGGTTTTCTTCTATATTAAAGGAATACATTACTCTCAGGAAGATTTTGCACATATCAAAATCCAAACAAGCAGATTCCCCCCCCCCGCTACTCTACACACACACATACAGTTGCAAGAAAAAGTATGTGAACCCTTTAGGATTACGTGGAGTTTTGCATGAATTGGTCATAAAATGTGCTCTGAACGTCATCTAAGTCACAACAATAGAAGAACACAGTCTGCTTAAAATAATACTAAACAAACATTAGATGTTGCCATGGTTCAATTGAACATAACATGTAAACATTCACAGTGCAGGGAGGAAAAAGTATGTGAGCCCCTAGCCTAATGACTTCTCCAAGAGCTAATTGGAGCCAGGAGTGAGCCAACCTTGACTCCAATCAGTGTGATGATATTGGATGTGTCGCTGACAGCTGTCCTGCCCTTTAAAACCACAAAACTGGTTTGGGTTTACTGGTTTCAAGAAGCAC
>QLTV01004098.1:129514-170507 GCA_003457575.1 Thermophis baileyi
CAGCCTCCATGAATGGAAGGCTTATGACTGTTATTGAAAAGAAGGGTGGCTATATTGGTCACTGATTGTTATTTTGAACTGTCAGAAATGTTTATTTGTCAATTTTGAGTTGTTTGTTTATTATTCTAACTTTAACAGATGAAAATAAATGAGATGGGAAAATTTTCATTTTTCATTTAGTTGCATAATAATTCTGCACACTAATAGTTGCCCAATAATTGTGCACACATAGATATTCTCCTAAGAAAGCCATAACCTCACTTTTACTTTCTTAAATATTCAGGTTTGAGGTTTATTAACATTTTGGATTGACCGAGAGCACAGTAGTTGTTCAATAATAAAATTAATCCCCCAAAATACAGCTTGCCTAATAATTGTGCACACAGTGTAAATATTTAATAAAATCTCCATTACTAGGATGCCAAGCTTTAATCATTTCTAAAATAATCAGTACATAAATGAAACAATAATAATTGATTAAATGTAAATACTGCATGACTCCCAATGATTCTGCCTTGTTAAAAATGTAGCTGCTTTAATTAAACTGGAACATATTCAACAGAGGAAATAATTAAGAGGATAGGCTCCCACAATATTATAAAGTAGAATTTCACATTAGCAATATCTATAGCATGAGAAATGCACTATTTCAATAAATCCTTTGATATGAACTAGATTTATGTAAAATCGCTTTGCTGCAAGAGTGAATGTTGTACTCAAAATATGTTTAATGTTAGTGAAGGGCACATATATTCATACCTTCCAGAAGCTTTTGCAGGCTTGATCTCATTACATGGATATTTTCAATACCAACAAATTGGAATCTAATGTTGGAATAATTATCTTCATTTTCATAGCCTTTACCTGCTGCTCTATTGGCCATTGCATTCAACTTGGAGAAAAAGAAGGTTTAGTCATGTATAGGAAACAAAGCAATATACAATTATTATAATAATTTGTATAATATATCCTGAACAATATGTACTTGAAACAGAAGAAAATTATATTAGTACCACTTTATAAAACCCTAGTGAGACCACACCTGGAATACTGCAACCAATTTTGGTCACAATACTACAAAAAAGATGTTGAGACTTTGGAAAAAGTTCAAAGAGCAACTAAGATGATCAGTGGCCTGGAGACTAAAACATATGAAGAATGGCTGCAGGATTTGGGTTTGGTTAGTCTAAAGAAAAAGAAGAATTAGGAGCGACATGAGAGCAGCAGTCCAGTATTTGAGGGGCTGCCACAAAGGGGAGGTCAAATGATTCTCCAAAGCATCAGATGGCACGACAAGAAATAATGGTTGGAAACTAATCAAAGAGAGAAGCAACCTGGCATTAAGGAGAAACTTCCTAACAGTGAGGACAATTAACCAGTGGAACAGCTTGCCTTCAGAAATTGAGGGTGCTTCATCGCTGGAGCTTTTTAAGAAGAGACTGGACAGTCACTTGTCTGAAATGGTATAGGTTTTCCTGCTTGAGCAGGGGGCTGGACTAGAACATCTCCAAGATCCTGTCCTGTCCTATTCTATTTTCTATTCCTTAGGACTGTTATGATTTTGCATGATTTCTTTCTCCTAACTCAGATGATTAGCCATGCTGACTCCCAACTCAGTATCCGCAGATATCTTAATTTCCTGTAAGTCACTGAGATCCTTTGGAAATAAGAGTGGCATTTAAAGAAAATAAATAAGTAAAATAAAATAAACACAATAGTTTTCACAATATATCAGAACATTACCAAATTCAGAAAGTCTTCCTATTTCACTGCTTACGAAGTGTGATAACCCATGATATATTTAACTATTGGTTATTAAATAAGTTACAATAAACTAGCTTAAATTTACAAACCAAAATGTCTCATGAAGGAAATTGGTTGTGCAAAAGGTTTGAAAGACCCCAAAACAGCCGCATGGGCTTGGAAAAAAATTGGGGCTGCTTTAAGGATTTGAAAAGAGGTGCTGCATATGAGCATTTTGAAGCACCTCTTTCAAAGAATGCGTAAACTCCTAAAAAACAAATGATGATGATAATGATCATATTGTTCTTACTGGATCCTAAAAGAAATCCAGAACAGTATGAATTATAACAATCTAATTTGATACTTTCCATCTAAGAGATCGGTAATATGGCTATGCAACACTTTGGACTTGATTCCAGAGAGTTTCTTTTTATCAGAATTAGGGCACCTGTCTTCAATTCCAAAAGAATCTAATCGTTTCTGGAACTGTGCAGTTGTCATATAATCCTAGGAAAAGGAATGTTTGCATTGAAGTATTCCTGGCAGAGCTGCAGTTGCAAAATACATTTCAAAACACTTTTTTTTCAAACTGAATGTGAACCACTATATGACCCTATTTATAAAATATTGAAAATCGATAAGTAGGAAGAAAGTATCAATAACAATTTATTAAACATATATGCTGCTTGTCCCAAAGATGCTTTTTCAGGAGGCAACTGGACTTTCTTGTTTTTTCTTTTGAAGACATTTCGCTTCTCATCCAAGAAGCTTCTTCAGCTCTGAGAGGATAGTGAGGAATGAAGAAGCTTCTTGGATGAGAAGCGAAACGTCTTCAAAAGAAAAAACAAGAAAGTCTAGTTGCCTCCTGAAAAAGCACCTTTGGGACAGCCATGACCTGGATGACTGAGAATCTCTACAGACATATACAGTATGCTGCTTAATACCCAGAGACTCTAGGCAGTTTACAAATTACTCTTAAAATATTAAAAACAGGAAAAGCCCAACAATAGATAAAATTAAAGAATAAAGACAGCAAGAATGCCAAAACCAAACAGGAGAAAAGAAAAGTCCTCCACTCGCAACAGAATACCTTATTCCACAAGACTTGAAATTTTGGGCTTAGACAACTTAGAACTACGTCGCCTTAGAATCGATCTAAATGTAGTTCATAAAATTATCTGCCACAATGTCCTACCTGTCAATGACTACTTCAGCTTCAACCACAACAATACACGAGCACACAATAGATACAAACTTAATGTAAACCGCTCCAAACTTGACTGCAGAAAAGACGACTTCAGCAACAGAGTGATCAATGCCTGGAATTCACTACCTGACTCTGTGGTTTCTTCCCCAAACCCCAAAAACTTTAACCTTAGACTGTCTACTGTCGACCTCACCCCATTCCTAAGAGGTCTGTAAGGGGCGTGCATAAGCGCACCAGCGTGCCTACCGTCCCTGTCCTACTGTCCTATTGTCCTCATCTATCTGTATTCACTTTATGTTTATGTTTATACCTATACCTGCTATCTTGTACATGTTTGACAAACAAACAAATAAATAAATAAATAAAATAAAAACACAGCTACAAACTTACTTTTGGTCTGGTATCCATGACATACATATAGTGGTTATTGGGATTAGCTTTACTTATTGCTTGCAACATGTGTTCATCCTCCAGACATCTGGCACTGAATCCTGAGAGAGGTTGACTACATCTGCAAATGGTAGCCTGGTGAGAAAAAAGAGGGGTAAATATACTTTAAACCTGATGAAGGCAGGAACAGTAAGTCAGTGTGTAGCTATCTTGCAATATAACAAAAAAAAAAAGGGGGGGGGAACCAAGGCTCCAGTGTTTCAAATTTGTACTTGAAAAGTACAGAGTCCCTTGGGAGTTGGGCGGCATACAAATTTAATAAATACAAATTTAATAAATAAATAAATAAATAAAAACTTTTTTGGGGGGGGGGAGGGGAATATACTCAGATTTTCTATAATGATAGATTTAAAACACAAATACAGCATATGTTTGCTGCAAATATAGCTGATTTGCATCAGTGTCATTGACACTGTCATTGACCAGTATGTTCACTTGCTTCTGATAAGGCTCCAGTGTTTCAAATTTGTACTTGAAAAGTACAGAGTCCCTTGGGAGTTGGGCGGCATACAAATTTAATAAATACAAATTTAATAAATAAATAAATAAATAAAAACTTTTTTGGGGGGGGGGAGGGGAATATACTCAGATTTTCTATAATGATAGATTTAAAACACAAATACAGCATATGTTTGCTGCAAATATAGCTGATTTGCATCAGTGTCATTGACACTGTCATTGACCAGTATGTTCACTTGCTTCTGATGATCATGCATGTTAGCCTAGCTGTAGGCTATGGATTCCTCAGAGAAAGGACTACCAACCTGTGACTTTCCTAACCATGGATAATTGCTACATTAATAATTAAACAGAAAACTAAGGGAACTAACTAATACTCTATTCCTTTATGTTTGACAACTTCTTATGGTCATAAATACCCAGTCATATTATTATTACAGGTTGTCCTTGACTTACACCTGCTCATTTAACAACAGTTCAAAGTTATTAACAACCTTAGAAAAAGCGAATTATGACTTGTCCTCAAAGTTATGACCATCGCACCACCCCCATGGTCATGTGATGTCAATTTGAGAGTTGGGCAGCTGGCTCACATTTATGACCATTGCAGTGTCTTGTGGTCATGAGATCGCGATCTCCAATCTTCCCAGCCAGCTTCCTACAGGCAAAGTCAATTGGGGAAGCCAGATTCACTTAACATTCATGATGATTCACTTAACAATAGCAGTGAAAAATGGTTTGTAAAATCAAGTGTGATCAAGTGATGACTCATCTAATGACCACATTGCTTAGCGAGTGAAATTCCAGTCCAAACTGTGGTCGTAAATCAAGGACTACTTGCATTATTAGCATCCACTTTCATTGCACTAGAATAGTTCTAGGGACCTAGATTACTGTACTTACCCACTTTGTCTTTTCCTGTACTGGAAAATAGCCTTTAGATACTTGCGTTGAAAAGAAATCAGACTATACCTCATTATCTTTATGATAATATGAGAGCACAGGGAACCTTCCTTTGCTTCGGAATTTAGAACTGCCAACAATTATGGGCTTGCTTGCACTCCTGGGAACATAAAGGTCTCTAGGATATGTCTCACAAATCTGTGAAAGTTTTAAAAAAGAAATTGCAAACAAAAAGGTATGTTAGGTATGTTGTATATCCAATTTCCATTTTTTATCAGAAACACCTAAGTTGGGACATCTAAAGGTTCTCAATATCAGAAAAATGGATGGAAGTGAAAAGGAATGAGAGAATAGAATACAGTTTCAAATGCAGTAATGTCCAGTCTTATCTAGCTCTTCTGGCTGAATGTAATGATCAAGAATGAGACCATAGCAATTGACCACATATTTAAATGAGGTAATACAGTTCTCCAACAGTTTGGGATAAAAGCCAAAGCTAAGATTAGGGTGTTTAGATTAAAATTCCGCACTCAAATTTCCTGAGTTCTTCAAAAACAAAAACAAAGTATTACTAAAACTTTGAACTCTGACTTTCTTTAAAAAGAATAGCAATTGAAAATATGGGCAACCATGTGATAAAAATATATACTGATGAATATTTCTACCAGTAATCCTAGCAATTACTAGTTGTGGATTTCCATATTTCCCTTCTACAATATGTCTATTTCAGTATATATTTTCAATACAAATGTAACATAGTTGCAAAGAAAAAGTTAACAGAATACAGCTCACCAGTTGCAATGAAAGTTGACATGAGAAACATAAACAGGAACCATTTTTAAAATGAAAATATCAATAAAAATATACAACAACAAAAAAGGAAAAGAGAAAGTAGTCAAGACACACACACAAATTTTGTTTAACAATCTCCAGTCAAGTCTTGATCTCTGTTAGCAGGGAAAGAAGAAAGCACAAGTCTAAACACAGATATTCTGAATTGTTTTTCAACTCTATGTGTACCATCTGGATAATTCTTGCAGATCAGCAGTCATCCAACCACCCACTTAGGGACTCAAAGAAATTATTAAAAAGTTGTATGAATCAAGAGAGTGCTTTTGAAACAGAATTCTGAAATGAGAAGAGAATAAACCAACCACTGTTCCTCCCCTGATATGAAAGCAACCGTCCTAGTATTCAAAAATCCATTCGATCACTGTAAAATATGAGAGGACTAGAAAATTACCAGATGCATCATAAATGCATGAGTAACCTATTACCTTATAATCGTGGTTTGCATCTGACAATTGCCATTCAGAGTTAGGCACACCCATTCGATCGTATTCTTCTGTGAGGTCAATGATTTGCCAGCCTCGCACCCTCTCTTCCTCGTTTTGCTTTGGATTATATGAAAAGGCATATAATTCATCGTATCTTGCTAAAACAGGAGGAGGAGGAAAAGGAAAACAAAAATGAGTTTGACCTTTGTTGTCTAGTTCTTTAAACAAATAAGCAGAGCAACCCTCGGTACCAAACATTCTGAAATGAAGAAAGCTGCCTCCTACCTGGTTTTGACAGCTGAAGTAAAGAGTTATAAATATCATGGCAGTCTCTTTCTCTGGGAACAATGAAGTGAACTATTCTGAAGTTCTTACACTGAATCACTAAGGGGCAGCCAGAAGTAGTCAAAGCAAGTTTCTCCACTGCAGCAATATGATGGTGTAATATCTACAGCATACAGGAAACCACAAACATTGTAAGTTAAACAAGGCAGATAAGGCTCTTTCAACAATCTTAAGTTTCCAATGAGGGTGCATAAAATCTGTATCAGTTTCCCCATTTTAGCTATCTCCAGATGTACGGTACTGATGCTACATCTCTCAGAATTGGCTATGCTTGTGGGCATTCTGAAAGCTGCAGTACCAACACATATAGTGAGCATCAGGTTCACACAAGAGGACATGCACGTTCACTATAATGAGCATAATAATGTAATATTACGTCAACGTTGCTTGTTGCTCTTTTTCCATTTGAAAAGTAGCTTTAAGCATATTCAGTGGAGATTTCTCATTTGGTTTAGGCAAATACACCCTATGTATTCTACCTCACTGATTTCATACAGGAGACTGCAGTTAAAGCTTAAAATTTTTCAAATACACACTGTATTATAGTGGCAATGAAGCACAGAAAAAATCTTATGAAGATTCTTTTTTAAGAATCTTATAAAGATATGCGCTAAACAGTTATTACACACTCAACTTCCATGGTTAGAACTGCCTTTAGAGTTGTAACATAAATGTCACAGGGCACTTTTGAAAAGTTGTGTACATCAGCCCATATGTTTCTTGGAAGTTACACAATGTAGAAAAATATATAAGTAAAGAAATGCAGCATAAAACCTTATTCTCCTTACCCATGTCTCTTTCTGGCTGGAATCTATAAATAACAAGTGAGTTGCTGTAAGGTAAAGAGTTCCTGTTTGTGACTTGATGTTTGTGCTGAATCGGTCTAGTAATTTTACCTGTTCAACCTGCATTTAACAAAAAAGCAAAGTATCACATGAAACTACTCAACAATAGCTCAACATAACTGAGATCAAATTATTTATTGCACAGAAAGCTGTCTGTATGATAGAGTTTGCTCACAGATTACCCTAAAGTTCATAGCAATATAATTCTTTCCTGACTGTCTGAATGGATTGTTTTTTAGAGAGCCGAGGTGGCGCAGTGGTTAGAGTGCGGTACTGCAGCTACTTCAGCTGACTGCTAGCTGCAGTTCGGCGGTTCAAATCTCACCGGCTCAAGGTTGACTCAGCCTTCCATCCTTCCGAGGTGGGTAAAATGAGGACCCAGATTGTTGGGGGCAATATGCTGACTCTGTGAACCGCTTAGAGAGGGCTGTAAAGCACTATGAAGCGGTATATAAGTCTAACTGCTATTGCTATAGATATCAAAAGTATTGAAAGAATTGAAGATTCTTATGCTTTGTTTGGAGCCAGATCACAATGAGCGTCCTCTGGATTCCACTGTGAAATACTTTCAGCCTGGGGGACCCTGAGATGAAACAGCTGCTCTAGGCTACAATCCACTGAAATTAGGACATGAGTGTCTCTAATTATGAAAGGGAGAGTCCTGTTCATGCCCAACTCTTCAGATCTTAAGCTGCAGTATTAGATGTGCAAAAGTTAAAAGTATGCTCCAAGAACACAGCAAGATCTGGTTCACACGCAGTGCTTCAGCTCTATTGGACAGAGATGCAGACCTATGTATTTATAATGACCAGGGAAATGCCAGGTTAAGAATACTGATAATTATTGCTAGATATGCAAAAAGAGAGATCAGGCAAGAGCTGTTGATAGAGGAAGGCTATTATCAGTTATTTACAAGAATGCAAGGAAAGCAAATCAATATTACATTAATCCAAGTCTATGCTCAAACCATGAATACAGAGGAAACAGAAGGCAAACAGTGCTAGAGTAACTTACAACACATTGTTGACACAACACAATGGGGGGAAAAAAGCTTCGTTTAATTTGCTAAATTTGAAAGTAAAACAGCATCTGGAATAATAAGGAAACATTAAACAGTGTATAAAAAGTAGGCAAACCTAGAAAATGGTAACATACCAGCAGAATTATTTATTGCAAAATTATACAGTTGAATTGCTACTTGCAATTTATAAACAAATACAGAAAAACAGCAGCAGCCAAGAAATTGTAGAAAAAAAATATTTCAACAACAAAAATGACAGTGCTGAAAAAAATGCTCAAACTTCTGAATTATTACATTTATCTCACATACTAATCGCTCAAGATTTTGTAATCCAGAATTCAACAGTACATGGAATGAGAATAAAATACAAGCTGAATTTGGAAGAGGTAAGGGTTTCCAAAATCACATTGCTAACATCCAATAAATAATGGAAACAGTAACAAAGGTTTTTTTTTTAAAAAAAGAGCATCTATCTTTGCTTACTGTGTGCCCTTTGATTTATTTTTTTTTAAAGTGCTACTGGCAGCTTACCCTATGCGTGCCCTTGAGTGGCACACAATGGATTTCAGCTATGCTGATCACAACTAAATGTGGAGAGAGCCCTCCTGGTGTCTGGAAAAATCGAAGGCAATGAAAAAGCGGCTTATAAGCCTGCTAGTTAAGTTCCACTAACATGTGCTTCCAGGAAACGAGAGAATCTGATATAGACAAATCTGTCAAAATGATAATTCAACGGATCAAGAAGAGGCTGAAGCTACTGAGTAACAACCCTTGCAAGATGTCTCACAGGCTGCTGAAATTCCAATTCCATCTACCCTTAGGTTGGAACCATAACCGAAATGCAAATACATGTTATTATTTTAAGCCTCTAAGAAATGCATAGAGCCTTAAAAGGTGGACGATTCCTTTGAAACATCCAAGTACTTCGCAGAAAGCAGTCTGCCTTCTCCAAAAAAAAAAAAAAAAAAAACCCAAAACCACTCAACAGAATGCCAGGCACCAGCCAGGTCAATGTCACTCAATATTGCACCCCCAAATTAATGCTTTAATGAATAAAGAGTTCTAAATGTGCTTTGAATTCTGGGGACTGCGGATTCTACACATCTGGAGGGCAGCACGCTGGGAAAGAGAGCCCGGAGGGAGCGGATCGGATCCTGGTCATCCCAAGGGAGGCCCGCTGCCACGGAGTAGAACCGGAGTAGAACCTGGGCAACCGGAGGAATTAGCCACGCCACAAGTTAAGGCTCTGCTCCCAGTTAACCGACTGCCAAACGGGCCGGCGCGGAGGGAGAATGTTATTACCTTCGTGGTGCGGATGTGCTCCATGATGCCACCACGCCCAAACCAAAACAGCAGCCACCGGAACCACCAACAGCAACCACCGCCTGTTTCTAACTGGAAGCAGACCCGGCGTCTCCAGGAGACACTTCCTGATAACTGAACTGAGAGGATTGGGAGGGAGGGAAGGAGGAAGGAAGGAAGGAATGGCAGCTAGAGGGCCGACGTCTCCCACAGCGACCCCTAGCGCCCGGAAGACCCAGTTGTTCGTTCGTTCGTTTGTTTAATGAAAGAATTAAAGCCATATGCCACCCATCTCGCTATCCAAAGCGAATTTGAGCTGCTTACAGTGCAATAAAGTAGAAACATAATTATCAATATATTTAAAATTATAAGGGTTAAATATCAAGAGTTCATAAAAGAGATAAAGCACAGACAGGCGGTGGGTAGACTTAACTGCATCCTTGTATTCTTGCACCTGCATTGGTACACCAAAGAAAAGTGATGGATTCATGCAAGAGAAAAGTGGCGATAATTGACATATCACGTTAACTTAATCACATCCTAAATGGGTTTTATATGATTGCATTTGATGGAGTTACGATTCAATAAATTCAGGAAACTAGCAGGGCAAACTAGTGTACACCAACAGGGAGCAAATCCCACACTCACGAGCACTGATGATGTTACCTAACAGGTAATGAAACATCTGCAAACAAACAACCACGCTCAGAGAGCACCATTGACTCCAATTACTCAAAAAATTCAGAAAATTAGGCTAGCATGTTTAAGATTTTGCCCTGATTTTACTTACAGTGAATGAAGGAATAATACAGTATGTATAGGTCAGTGATGGCGAACCTTTTTTTGCTCGGGTGCCAAAAGGGTGCGCACGCGCGCGATAGCACGCACGCGCGTGCCCACACCCATAATGCAATGCCCTCCCCCCGCGCAGGCCTCACTGAAGCCTCCGGATGTCCGGTAGGCCCGTTGGGCTGTTTTTCGCCCTCCCCAGGCTTCAGGAAAGCCTCTGGAGTCTGTGGATGGTGAAAAACAGGCCCAACGCGCCTAATGGAAGTTCGGAAACGAACTTCCGGTAGGCCCATTGGGCCGTTTTTCACTCCCAGGCTCTGGAGTCGTTCCTGAAGCCTGGGGAGGGCGAAAACAGTCTCCCCCCGCCCTCCGGAAGGCCGAAAATCAGCTGGCCAGCGCGCACATGCGCGCTGGAGCTGACATAGGGCAACGCCTCACGTGCCCTCAGATATGGCTCCGCGTGCCACCTGTGGCACGCGTGCCATAGGTTCGCCATCACCGGTATAGGTAGTCCTCGACTTACAACAGTTTATTTAGTGACCGTTCAAAGTTACAACAGCACTGAAAAAGTGACATGACGGTTTTTCACACTTACGAACTTTGCAGCATTCCCATGGTCACATGATTAAAATCCAGATGCTTGGCAAATGGTTCATACTTAATGACGGTTGCAGTGTCCTGGGATCAGGTGATCCCCTTTTGCAAACTTCTGACAAGCGAAGTCAATGGGAAAGCCAGATTCACTTAACAACCATGTTACCAATTTAACAAATGCAATGATTCACTTAACAACTGTGGCAAGGAAAGTCATAAAATGGGGCAAACTCACTTAACAAATGTTTCGCTTAGCAACATAAATTTTGGGCTCAATTGTGTTCATAACTCGAGGACTACCCATAACCCATATGTGCAAATCTGCCTGTGTTTCTGAACTCTGTGATTCTTTGCTTCTTCAGCATTCCATTTTCTATCATTCTCTTTGGCCTGTCCTAGAAAGCAAGCAAAATGGCAAGAAGAAAACAGTTCTGATAAGTCCTGATCAGGATATTTCTCTCACGTTAAATGTTCAGTTAGATTCACTGATTATTGCCAAATACTGGTATTGATACATGGTACCTATGCAACAGAGGTGGTTCCTCCCAGTTCGCAAAGGTTCTATAGAACCAGTAGCAAACCGTTGGTGACGTCACGGATCCGGTTCTGTTGGTGCTGGTCCATGGACGCCGCCATATTTTTTTTGGATTTTTTTTTTTTGAAAAAATAAAATTTGGGGGGAATTTTTTACTATTTTTTTTTCTTCTGCGCATGCGCAGAAGCCGAGTCCCCAGCACTGCGCATGCGCTGCCATCTTGTTTTTGGCCACGTGGCACACAGTGCACGCACAGCCATGCGGTGCGCAATGCGTGCGCAGCCACACGGCGCGGGAGGAAGTGAACCGGCAGCGAGGTAAGTTAGAACCCACCCCTGCTATGCAACGAATATCTCTCTATGAAAATATAACACACCTATTTTGTTCCTTTATATATTTTGACACTTACATTTTAATATTTTGATCTGAAGGCAGTGGGTTATAGGTCAAAGGAAGTTAATGACACAACAAATAAGTCAATGTTGAAAGTGCCACAAAGACACTGATTGGTAAACTGGAATGCTTGTGACATCATCCTCCTGGCCAATCAAACAGAGAACTTCCAACCACCAAGGAATTTGTGGAACACATTGGCTTGTAAATTTTCAGGGAATGGGTTAAGTTAATGGTTTCTTTCAATGTTTACAGATGATGGGAAAGATTCAAGTTAGCAACAGTAATGTCAAGGAAGAAAGACCTTTCAAACCTGGGGCTTCTCTGGCGAGGGGGTCCCAAGGCCAATAATGCAATCAGGTAAAAAAAGTCAGAGTAATCAGGACAGTTATTAAGGTTATTCAAAGATTTATTACATCCAAAAAAAGGTCCTTTGGTGATACATCAATAGCACTCTGGGGTGCTGTTATTGCTACTCCTAATTAATATTAAGTCATGGTTATTAGGTTGTAATTATTGAGAGCTGAAACTTAGGACATCTCAAGGACTAAAGTACTGATTGTGGTATGTCCCATGAGATGGGTTAAGAATTATCTTGAAAAAGTTTATTTTTCTGGATTGTTTTTAAATATCTATTAAATAAATTAAAAATGAGAAGGAATATTATGTACCGTATGCATATATCTTTCATTAGGTGTAAAATGAAAGAATAGTAAATGAGGAAGTGATAACTGCCTACAAGTATCATTTTTAATAAAACCATAATTGGCTGTGACATTCTTGAACCTCTTTAACACCTATACAAAACAGGGATTTTTAGCAAGTGATAAACTTTTTTTTTTTTTTTTTTTTTTTTTTTTTTGCATCAGGAATGGACTATCTGTGCCCCTGGATCAGATTCAAACCTCCCTGCAAGAGACAAGTTCAGATATTTGGTAAGAGCCATTTCTCCTTGTCTCACAACTAGGCAATGTCAAAAGAGAGAGAAAAATCGGAAGGTTATCCCATGCCTTGCCTGCTATGTGTCTTCCAATAAATAATCTCTAAAAATATTATTGCTATTATTTCCCTTTATGTATGTATGTATGTATGTATGTATGTATGTATGTATGTATGTATATTTGGTCAACATAAGGCAGCAAACATACTTAACACTCCTGCCTATTTTCCCCACAATTCTGTGAGGTTTTGATTTTAACATAGTTTTGCACCAGTTTAACATGTCTCTTAAGGGTGCAACTGCAACAATCATGTCTTCTTCCTTTGTGTGGGACCACGTAGGTCATGGTTTCTCAACCTCAGCCACTTTAAGATGCATGGACTTCAACTCCCAGAACCTGAAGTCCACACATCTTAAACTGACTGAAATTGACTACTCTAGACTTCATTTGCATTGCCAAAATTGCTTTTCCTCCAAAATACCGAACAAATCCAAATTCTTCCATTCCACATGAAGTAAGCCTACTTAAACGAAGAGCTGAATTGTCCACTGTTGTGCAGCTAGAATACCATGTACCTATTAGGGGAAGCTTCTCCTTCCATGTGAGGGGAGAAAAAGCTAATGGCTCCCCGTAACAAGTTTTTCTGAATTAAAACAGTGTACAGGTAGTCCTCAACTTACGACCACAATTGAGCCCAAAATTTCTGTTAAGTGAGTCATTTAAGAGAGTTTTGCCCCATTTTACGACTTTCTTGCCACAGTTGTTAAGTGAATCACTTCAGTTGATAAATTAGTAACACGGTTGTTAAGTGAATCTGGTTTCCTCATTGATTTTGCTTGCTAAAAAGTTGCAAATGGCGACCACATGACACTGCCAACCATCATAAGTATGAACCAGTTGCCAAGTATCTGAATTTTGATCACATAATCATGGGGATTCTACAAAGGTCATGAGTTGAAAAATGGTCATGTCACTTTTTTCAATGCCATTGTAACTGTGAACGGTCACTAAATGAACTGTGGTAAGTCGAGGACTACCTGTACTGTAGGAATTGATCTGTTCATTCTTATTATCCTTAATATTTTCTTTATTCTCCTTTTATTGATATTATTACTATTATTCTGTTGTTTTGCATGTACACTGAGAGCTTCTTTACCCGAGACAAGTTCCTTGTATGCCTAATCACACTTGGCTAAGCTAAGTACAGGTAGTCCTCAACCTACGACCACAACTGAGCCCAAAATTTATGTTGTTAAGTGAGAAATGTGTTAAGTGAGTTTTGCCACATTTTACGACTTTTCTTGCCACATTTGTTAAGCGAATCACTGCAGTTGTTATCTTAGTAACACGGTTGTTAAGTGAATCTGGCGTCTCCATTGACTTTGCCTGTCAGAAGGTCACAGAAGAGGAATCACATGACTCCAGGACACTGCAACCGTCATAAATGTGAATCCGTGAAGCATAGGAATGTAGATCACGTGACCATGGGGATGCCGAAAGGGTCCTAAGTGCGAAAAACGGTTACAAGCCACTTTTTTTCAGTGCCGTAGTAACTTTGAGCGGTCATTAAATGAACTGGTTAAGTCGAGGACTGCTTGTATTCGATTCGATTCGATTCCTATGGCGCTGATTTACCAGGATCCATCAGACGGGAGGGGACGGGCCTGGCGACCAGCAGTCTCAGCGCGCGCGCATGCGCAGCGGCGCTTTCTGCGCCGTTTATCCGCGCGCCTTTGACTGTTGCGCTTCTCGCGCAGCCCCGAGCGTCCCTCTTTGAAGTTCCTGCGCGGGCAAGCAGGGCTGTCGGCGTCTCTGCCGAGCCGGGGCGGCTGAAGCCCTGGCTGTGGGGAGAGCCCCTCGGGCCTGCTCCCTTGGGCGAACCGCAAGACCCTGCGGCTGAGGTCTTGCCGCCGCCACTGCCGCCGCCATCATGTCGGCGGGCTTCTCCTTCGGAGCCGGGACTTTGGCTTCCGCTGCCGCGGCTGCTGCGGGCACCGGCGGGGGAGGCGGCGGCGGGGGCTTCTCTTTCGGAGGCACCCCGAGGTGAGTTAAGGGGGCCATTCCGGAGGGTTGCCACGGGGGTCTCAGGAAGCCTCAGCGCCCCGAACAGGGCACTGGCGCGGCACGTGTACCTGGTTTCCCCTTATTTTACGACGGTTGAAGGCCGTGGTGGTCGCCCCAAAGATGGGGAAAACTGCTGTAGCTCCCCGGCTTCTCTTAAAAAAAAAAAAAAATCCCAACTAGAAATTGGAAACAAAAGTATTAGCAACAGGAATCGCAGCTTTTCCAAGCTGGAGAGAGTGTCAAACAATATTTCATATAACTTCAAAGTACTGAGAGTCCTTGACCATCAGTTCCTTTATAGTGAGACTGGTTTTAGGGGAAATTTATTTAAATAAGTATTTATATGACTCCCAATTCATATAAGTGACTGTCTAGAGACGGCTAAACATTTAAAATGGAAAAGTAAAAGCCCATCAATGATTAAAAACATAAAATTAAATAACAAGATGAAGTACATGCATGGCCTGATTATATGGCTTTTCCAAGAGATTTTAGGCAATTGATTTTGGCTTTCATGTCACTTTAAGCAAAAAAAAAACCACAAGCATTTCAGAGTCTCTTTATGGGGACATAATGCACAAGGTTTTGTTTTTTCTCATCGTAAATTTTTTTAAAATACTAAAACATTTTTTCAACAGTTTTAACCATCCGTTCCTCCAGTTGGTTGAAATCATCTTTCTTGAACATAAATTATAGGACAGCTGTAAAACATATCTATTTTATAACATGTTATATGCATACACAGTTATGGGGGATGTGATCCATTTAAAGTTTATTTTCATACACAACATTAAGTACTTGATTGCAACCTTCCCTAATTCACTTGCCCTGAAATTTATCAATGATTGGAGGTGATGTGAGTTGTTTCAGATCTCTGGAAAGCATCAAATTAGGCAAGGCTGCATACTTTCCATGTCCCCTTTCAGTACAACATTAACACAGCTAGCATTTTATGATGAGTATGCTCTCATATTTGGAGCATTTTGACTGTTTTTTATGCCCCTTTAGAATTTTGTATATTGGCAGTTGTTTTCATCAAATCTGCTGATGCCTACCTCTTCTGTGTATCAGTTAATTGATGAAAATTTGATTTTGCAATCATTATGTATCAAAGTGTGAGCTTAATTTCATTTTTTACAGCTAAAATACATGAGATAATTCATTGTACTTTGGTGTGTGTGTGTGTGTGTTAACAATATACCAGGACAATAGCAGTAACTACAAGGATGTGCTATAATAAAGCAGCAACATCTAAGAAGAACTTGCGCTGGCATATTTTTGTGGAATAGATATGTAAGAAAATTATTGATATCTAGCAGTCTTTTTGCTATTTTAATAACAGTTCTTTTTGAAAGTTTAGGTTGAAACTTCAGTTTTAACTTAATTCTGTAAATATTAATGTTAGCTTGTAGACAAAGTTAACCCGATCTCTGGAATATCAAGATTTACAGGCAGTGAAGAGAAAAACATGTGATTCCTTAGGATTTTCTGCAAGTTAAAGATTTTGTTTGAGAAGCAGTATTAAATTTTATCCCCTCAAAATAGGGGATGTACTTATAACAGTCTTCCATAACTCTTTGAACACATTAGAAGGAGCAGCAGCAAGTTAATAAAAACTTCTGTTAGGGCAGGGTTCACACACAGTGCCAAATCATGTTTGATTTATAGATCAGCATCATATATGAGACCATTCTTGGACAGCTGATAGTTAATTTCTTTCTCTACAGTATGAGACTATAGTTTGTTTTAACTATGGCTTATATCTGAACACAGAAATCTTATTTGGTTATGTGCTCTGTCCCTTTTTCTGGATACCAGTAGAATAAAAACAAATAATTAATTTGCCTTGTACAAAGTTGGGGTTCAGTACATCATGGTTTAAACAACTGATAGTATAACATACAAACATAGCAAGCAGCATTAATATTGTTAATGTTAAATAAGTTAAACAATCTTAGCTGTTATAAACTCTCACTTGGTTGAAGATGAAATTTCAGTTAATTGCATTTAAATTAAGGCATGCTATTTTGTAAAACTAGCAGTGATGAAATAAAAAGAACAATGAACATGTTCTTAATAATTGTTTACTTTATCATTTAGCTCAACTGGAGGCCTTAACTTTGGGACGTTGGGTTCAACAGCTACTGCTACTACAACTGCTCCTTCTGTGGGTTTTGGCACTGGACTTTTTAGCTCAAAGCCTACCACAGGTTTTACCTTAGGAGGGACTAATACAGGTAAAACATACTTCAGTTATTCCTATCAAAATGTGCATTGATTAGCTTGAATTAGTTATTGAATTGAATTAGTTACACCCTTCCTTTTGAAATTTGGCAGACCTCTACCCTCTTAACCTTCCAAAAAGCACTTAAGACCTGACTTTTTCCCCCAAGCCCTGGGGTAGGGTGAGGTGGCTGAGAGGATTTAACAAGGGACTTGCATGTTGAAGTTTGACATTGGTGCTAGGTTTTCAATGTTTATGGTTTTAATAGACATGCATTGTGCTGTTTTTACTGGTATTTTAATTGTTTATTAGAGCCACCCTCAATATAAGACGGGCGGCTATATAAATTTTATAAAAATAAAAAAGTGGCTTTATTTCATTTATTTATTTGTATCCCACCTTTATTATTTTTACAAAGGCAGTGAACCTATCCAACATACCTTCCTCTTATTTTTCCCACAACAACCACCTTGTGAAGCGTGCTGGCCTGAGAGAGAGTAATGGCCCAAGGTCACCCAGCTGGCTTTCATGACAAAGGCAGGACTAGAACTCATAGTCTCAGTTTCTAGCCTGATACCTTAACCATTAGACCAAACTGACTTAATGGCAGAATAGGCAAATAAAAACATGAATTCAGTTATGATACCTTCTCCAGATAAAGGTGAATATATGTTTCCCAGTAGGATCCAATCTGGGTTGGTCACTTGGGTTGGTCTAACAGAGTTTGTGCTGTTCTGTGTATGGTATTTATATGGTGCCTGTTATATGTGGCTTTTTAGATGCTGATTGGGGTGTGTTGATGGCTGGCTTTTAACTGGTTTGGCTGTTATTTGCTTGTGCTGTCCAGCCCTCGCCTTCTAAGTACTTGATATTCTGGTGGTAAATCAGCACTCCTCTTGACTGATGAGGGGCCTGTTTCCTAGGCTTCAATCACTTCCTTGGCTGTTTTTGTGCCTGCTTGTCCAACAATCTTAGTAGCTGCAAAGTTGAATGTGTGTCCTTGTTCATTGCAGTGTGAGGGTACCAATGAGTTTGGGTCTCCTCATCTAACCACTCGCTTGTGTTCTTTCAATCTGGTGGTTAGCTTCCCCCCATCTGTCCTATATAGTCACAGGGAGGAGGAGACCTGTGGACTGAGATTATAGCTACAAGGCATGGAAAGGGTTGGGCTAAAATAATATGGTTATACATGTGACTGTTTATTAATTAAACATATTTAAAGGCTAAGCATATTGTATAATACAATTAAACAATAGTGTTTTCCACTTTGGTCTGAATTTGAATGTTTGCTCCCAACATAGATCATTATCCTTTTTAAGGTAGCTGGTAGAAAGCAACTGCTTCTGGCTGTTTTGGAGACAAATTCCAATCCTTTTCGGGCAGCATGGCCAGTAGGTAGAGGTTATAGGAATTGTCCAGAATACCTGGATATACGAAGTTGCTTGCTTCTATGCTGAAGATTTTGAATTTTGTACCTTTCCATATTCTTCAATAATGGCATAAATTTGTTTATTTTGTATTCCTACACAGGAACAGCTACAACTATTGCTGCAGGATTAACATTAGGTAAGTATTACATAATATTAACATTCCCTTTTCCTTACCTGAGAAGTGATAGCTGGAAATGCCCAAAGGAAAAACATTGGACTTCAATATGTGAGGCTTAAGAATGATTGGTAACCTTATTATGAGTATAATTCAGCTATTTCCTCTTGTAAAGTATTAGTAAACATGGCAAAGTAGACAAATGCTAGATGAAAAAGTATACTCTCATATCAAGATAATTTTGTAATGGTTTTTATTGTGTATAATTATAACTGATGGCCTTATTTGGGGTTCTTGTTATTGTATGTGAAGCAAAGAATATTTTGAACCATTTGAATTTCAGATTAGCTTCTCTTTATGGAGAGTAATTGGAATTCTTAAATGGGAATTGTTATATATATTTTCCAAATAAATATGTATTTACTTATTTTTTTCCTCAATATAAAGGAACATGAGTAGGTGCTGAGAGCCATAGTGGTAGAATCAATGTTGAACTGAAACCTGGGAGACTTTTATCACAGTGTGCCTTGCATGGCTGTCGTGAAGATTAAAATATGTGTGTTGGGGGTATACTTCCTATGAATAGAAACCACATAAAATTGTATAAATAAATGAAACAAATTGGTGTTTTTTTTATAGGCGCGCCTGTTTCTACTACTTCTACTACAGGCCTTAGTTTGGGTTTCAGTAAACCTGCTGGATCAGCCACTCCTTTTGCTTTACCGATCACTTCTACTTCTTCTGGACTTGCATTATCTTCTGCCCTTACTTCTGCTCCAGCAGCAGGTAAGCTTGCAATAGTTCTGTCTTCAAGTTTTCTTCTCATTTTCCTGTTGCCTAAATTTTCTACTTACAATTGTTACAAAAACTAGTTATATTTTAGGTACAATATTAAATAATTCTGTCACAATTCGATGATAGGAATTCTAAAGCCTATTAAGCTGAAACATTTAATTGAAGGAATATAGTAAAGTTATCTTTGAGTTAAGCTCAATTCCTGAAGACTCCATTATACATCCATGTCATTGGCAACAGAGCAAAAATGTTTTGCCATTGCCACTTTCTGAGATATTTTCAACTGTCCAGTTTAGTCTAAAGTCCTGAGATTTCTTGGTTGAATCCCATTCAAATACTAATCTTGTCTGACACTTTGTCTTTTCAATATCACGTGAATATAAAATACTCCTAATGGCTACTTACAGTATTAATAACTCTAGCTAAGCTAAAAAAAGCTTCTGTGACTTTCTGACAGTCACAGAAAACTCTGCCTTTTTAATTAAATTTGTATAACCACCTACTGTATGTCACCAAAAATGACTTTGGGCGGTACACACAACTGGATACTTTTACGTAATTAAAAAACAAGGGTACAGGGTTTGAATCCACTCAATCCATTATTGGGCTCAATAATGTCACACTATTTGTCTAACATGGCTTCAAGTTCTTTGTATATACTTAAAAAGATTAAGTAATGACTCACTTAAAAGCATTTGATTTCAGTAGTAACTCCGATTCAGTAGTCAGTCAGTTAGTAGCTCAGAGCCAAGTGCCTTTCTAAACTTTTTGTGGATTTATTGGAACTCTTGCATTTGAAGTTTTGAACATCATGAAGGAATTGATAAAATTTTAAGTATATGAGGTTACCACTGGATGACTTCATCTATATGGAAGAGTTCTGGAACATTCACCAAGGACTCCTTAAGTTTCAACAAATGCTTAACAATGTTTGGTTTAAATAATGAACACCAAAATGGAAGTTATGTCTGTAGTCTTTATAACTACATTAAAATAGTATCAGTGTGCAACTGAATAATGGTTGGGATAAAAAAAAAATCAAGATGTATCATTTTGTTAAAAGTTCAGGATCTGAACTGCATTCTCTGCTTAAAATTCAGGTTTTACATTAAACTTGGGAGGCACCAGTGCTCCAACCACCACTGTATCTACAGGACTTTCTCTGGGGGGAGCCTTGACTGGTTTAGGAGGAACACTTTTCCCAAATGCAAGCACAGCTACAACAGGTGACATTGCTCATATTTATTATTTTAAATGTTCAGAATGTGGATCTTATGCATGGATTTAATGTAATAATTTAAAGGATTATCAATCCTGCTAATCCTTTAAACTGAAACAAGTAGTAATTAATCTGATTTAAAAGCAATACTTGAATTTGTAGTTACAGCTTCAGCTTATTGTATTCCTTTTTGAAATTAGAAATAATTTTAAAGCTCAACACCATTCTTCTGTATCTCACTGTTTGCAATCTTTGAATGCTTGTGTCTTCGGAAGACCTCTGTGTTATTGTTGATGGTGGGAAAGCAGGCTTAGTGATAAGGACAAATTTTAATTACAGATTTCTGTTTCTATCAGCTTATAGTTTCAGAGTTTCTGCTGATAACATTAGAAGAAAATTATTTCAGTCTTCATGGATAATACATCTTCACAAAATCCTGAATCTTACCCAAAATGTTTGCATTATTTTCAGGGCTTGGACAGAATGCTTTTGGTTTGACCCTTGGGACAGCTGCAGCACCTGCTACCACAGTTAATGAAGGTCTTGGTGGCATAGATTTCAGTGGCTCTTCAGATAAAAGAAGTATGTTTTTTTAAGTACAATATTGTAGTTATACCAAATCAGGAATATTTTGAGATTAGTGAAACAAATTGCAGAGCCAATTGCCATCAAAATCCAAGGATTCCCTGTAACTTATATAGATGGTATCCAATGGGTATTAGTTTTTAAGAAGTGAAACAGGTATTTCAAAGTAATTGAAAATGAAGTCTGCATCTTAGTGTATACATTAATAAAGAGAACAACACAAAGCAAATTAACTAATAATTAATATAGATAAATTTACTTGGATCATTTGAAATTAAATAATAGTTTTATTGACATATAAATCATGACTGTTAGAACAAAAAGCAAATATATATCCAGCTTTATTTTCTATGCTAAACTTAAGTACTTTGTTTTAAATTAATCTCCCAGTTGCTGAATTGAAAGATGCATCTCATCAATTGTATTCATAATTATCAGTTTAGAAAATATTAATGGTGGAAGCATTTTTCTGCTAATGTATTCACCAACTTAGGTTAGAGTTTTACAAGGATTTCAAACTTAGAAGCCAGGTGGAATGGTTTTATTTCATTACTTTAATCTTCCTAAACAACTATATGATGTAAGTTAGTATAATTCCTGTAGTATAGATGGGCAAGTATTAGACTAAGAGAGAGTGGTTTAAATCAAACTAGAAAATGTGCCTCAACATTTTTCAATTTCATGTTATTACCTAAACAGCTATCAGGAACTAATTTTCAGATAAATTTAGAGGGATTCAATCAAAATTCTGAAGACTGCTTTTTTTTTTTCTGAGGCACCCAGGATAGGACTGGTATTTTTGCTATTGATGTATTTTGGGCTGTGTGGCATAAAATATTGCCACATATATTTCAAACATATTTATTTAAACTATTCTGGGATGTATATTCCCTGAATAAGTGATTTTGGTTCTAATACAATGTTCCTCCTTCTGTTCTGTTCTGTTCTGTTCTGTTCTGTTCTGTTCTGTTCTGTTCTGTTCTGTTCTAAGAAGTTTAATAGAAAGTGACCTGAGAATTGTTTGAATGTCTCATTAATCTAATGATTTTGTTGGTATCCTTTTTATTTTTTTATAGTGATTTTATTTAAAAAATCACAATGAATTTTTTTTTAAAAAAAAAGAATAAAAAGAAAGATGGGGAGAAAAGGAAAAATAGAACAATAGAAAACCGTTCTGGAGACTGCTGTTTTGCGGTTTTCTCTCAAGGAGCAACTGTACGGAACACTTGTGAACAATCTCAAATCGTCTCCTGGTCCAATGAGTTCTTCATTCTGCCACAGTCATCGGATCCGCTTTTAGCGGATCTGTCTTCAGTTCACCATTTCTTCCCAGAATGTCTGCTCATGTCCTTTTTAAAGAAATAAAGGAGATAATGTTGGTAAAAGTCTATTTGATAATGTTAATAAAGCTAAGAAGGACCTTCTGACTTGTAATATTTGTTTCTAGGTGACAGAACAGGAACAAGAGCAGAGTAAGTAAATCAAATATTATAATTACTTCCATGTTTATAAAACATAATGACTTAATAGTCTAGGTCAGGGATCTCCAACCTTGACAACTTTAAGCCTGGCGGACTTCAACTCCCAGAATTCCCCAGCCAGCAAAGCTGGCTGGGGAATTCTGGGAGTTGACATCCTTCAAACTTAAAGTTCCAAGGTTGGAGACCCCTGGTCTAGGTTAATTAAATTTAAATGGAAAGACTAAAATAATGAAGTTGGTGATAAAACATTTGATGCTATTTCAAGCAGGATGATACAGGTGGGAATGCTTTGTTCATTTTTTACATTTCTTAACTCTGAATTATCTTATCTGCTTGTCTGACCTGGAAAAAAAAATGAAGTAATATACCTGACTTTCCTATTTAAGATTATGATATTCAATGAATGTGATTTATATGGAATTGAAAGCTGAAGAATGAAGTTCTTCATCTAAATCATTTTACTTTTTTAAATCTTTAAGAAAAATACAAAATATAAGTAAAATGCCAAGATTCAATAAAAAATTGAAAGAAATAATCCTTAAACTTAAAGAAACTGTATCTCAGAAAAAGAAAAGACAAAAAAAAAAACCCTCAGATGAACTTTTTTTTATTTCTACAATGTGATATGAAAAAATCCTTGTGTGGCACTAATTTGCTGATAATAGAACAAATCTGTTAACAGGGATAGCAAAGCACTAAAAGATGAAAATTTACCTCCGGTAATCTGCCAAGATGTAGAAAATCTCCAGTAAGTAATTTCTTGATCCTTGCAATTCTTCGTAGCTGTATATGTTTTTAAAACTCTGAATTCCTTTAAAATTTATTTTGATAACTAATTGTGTTTGCATTTTCAAAATATTGAATAACTGTAAAAAGTCTATACATTTTCTCATATGCCATTGAGCTACTGCTGTCATTGCTATTTCTAGTCTTAATCACTCATTTTGGGTGGTTATTTTGGCAGCGGGTTTCTTTTTTCTGATTTCCTCCCTCTTTTCTTACTTAGGAAGTTTGTGAAGGAACAAAAACAGGTTCAGGAAGAAATCAGCCGAATGTCTTCCAAAGCGATGCTTAAAGTGCAAGAGGATATAAAAGCTTTGAAGCAATTATTATCAGTGGCTGCAAGTGGATTACAGAGAAACACTCTTAATATTGATAAACTAAAACTGGAGACAGCTCAGGTATAGTTCCAAAGAAACCAATTTATTCTAATTTTAATGTAATAACATTAACAGTATGCTTATTTTTTTGGTGGGGAATGTGGGTTTGCTTGTATAATAGTTCTGCTTTGTGTTTATTCTGTTGAAACATTTGTTATCTCACTACTGTGTGTGTTCTAATTTTTAGTATGTCATTCCTGGGAAACTCATCATTTGATAGCTGGCAGTTTTAATCTTTTTACTCCTTGACCTCTGTAAACTTCTGTATTTCTAACCTTCCTCCCAGGTGCTAATATTCTCATGCAGTATGTAAGTGTAATTATGTTAATATATGGAGTTTAGCATGATCGATATGTTCAAGATATTTGCATATCTATTTGTCCTTTTCTTTGTCTTCATATTTGCAGTCAGTTGTCCTTTTCTTTGTCTTCATATTTGCAGTCAGTTTTAAGGCTGGTTCCACTATCAGTTATTAATTCTCACTTGAGAAACAAATGACCAGGGACAGATAGCAATAGCAATAGCAGTTAGACTTATATACCGCTTCATAGTGCTTTACAGCCCTCTCTAAGCGGTTTACAGAGTTAGCATATTGCCCCCAACAATCTGGGTCCTCATTTTACCCACCTCAGAAGGATGGAAGGCTGAGTCAACCTTGAGCCGGTGAGATTTGAACCGCCGAACTGCAGCTAGCAGTCAGCTGCAGTAGCCTGCAGTGCTGCACTCTAACCACTGCGCCACCTCGGCTCTTTTATCACATGTTGAAAATACTGTGCAAAGATCAGCCTCCCTTGAAAAGTCCATGAATGTAGGAAAGGTGGAGGGAAATGGAAGATGACAACAAGCAGAGAAATGGATGGAATTGATTATAGCAGCAATGTTTGAACTATTGGGATGAGGTTAGGGAGTGATCATTGTGGAAAATCTTATCTTTGCAGATGCAAAGTCAGCAATTTGATAGCACATAATCAATAATAAATCACCCTCATTCAGGCCTTTGTAGTGATTGAGGTAAATAGATACAGGTGAATGAAATGGTCATGGCAAAATAAATAACGCTACAATAAACTTGGGGATGGAAAAGCAATGCCTGCGAATCACTCTTCTAGTGATTCCATTCTAGATTTATAGTTTAAGGTTGTTATAATGGATATAATGTTTTTGTTAAGCTCATTTTTGGAAGATGATGCAATATAGTTGGTACTTGGAACTCTACTTAGTAATTGTGCAAATAATCTAGTTTTACCTGGCTTTCTTTCCATTGGCCTCAGTGATTTCAATAATGCAAAAATTTACGGTTGAGAATATTGATTAATTATCAGGAAAAATAGTTCACTAAAACATTTATATACAAATTTTATTCTTTGGACTTTCAACTTCTGATTTTCCCTTTCCTCCTTCTGCAGGAACTTAAAAATGCTGAGATAGCACTAAGGACACAGAAAACTCCTCCTGGGCTTCAGCATGAAAATACAGCACCAGCAGAGTAAGTAGAAAATTGAAAGGCCTGTTCTTATTTGAGATGTGCCAAAAACACTCTTTGCATCAGAGAGCCAATTTCCGTAATAGTTCATTATGCAAGAAATGCACTTCCTTTGGTTTGAGTGTTTCCTTGGATTCTTAGCAGGAATTGTATGCATTAGGAATAATCACATCTGGTGCTTGGAAGTGATTACAGCTTCTTTTAAAAAAAAATGTTTTCATCGTGTTTTTCTCTAAGTGCTAACGGTGACTTCTATAAGACAAATCACAAACCAGTGATTTGTTGGATGTGTTATTTTATTTGGTATGTTACAAATAAAAATATGAGAAGAAAAACAAAGCAAATGTAATTATTCTGGTCTTGGTCTTCAAAATAATTACATTTTTCTTTAGAGTGATACTTAATTCCACTTGAAATATACTTAATCTAGCTACTTCAGGATCTTGATTGAACAATTTGAAGTACAACTGCAGCAGTACAGACAGCAGATTGAAGAACTGGAAAATCATCTTGCTACCCAAGCAAACAATTCACACATAACTCCACAAGGTAAAAATACACGTTTTAATATCTTGGTTAATTACCGTATTTTTCGGACTATAAGACGCACCGGTGTATAAGACGCACCAGGATCTCGAAGAGGTAAGTAAGAAGAAAAAGTTTTTGTTCTCCCCGGCCCCCAGGAGCACTCTGCAGGCCTCCCAAACCCTCTGCGCGCCCCGTTTTTCGCAAAAATGGGACGCGGGGACGGGGCTTCGGGAGGCCAAAAATGGCTGTATTCGGTGTATAAGACGCACCAACATTTCCACCCTCTTTTAGGGGGGAAAAGGTGCATCTTATACTCCGAAAAATACGGTATATTATGCAGGACCTTTATGAGACAGGGACTGGGAAGTTCAGTCTGAAGAAGAATAATGCCCATTTTCTGGTACATCCAGAGAAACAAGGGGAAGATAGTCATGAACCATTTTTCATGGCCCCAGAAAGTAGAACCAGATATATAAGATAAGTTTTGGTCTACAGCAGGGTTCCCCAATCCCCGGGCTGCGGCCCACTATCGGCAAGCATGCACTCAGCTCCACACAAATGGAGCTATGCGTGCCTGTCACTCATACCGAACCATCCCCTTTCCCACCGGGCCATCAAGCCTGAAAGGTTGGGAACTGCTGATCTACATTTCATTTATATAAGAAGAAATTCCTGGCAGTGAAATCTGTAACAGTAGAGCAGCCTACCCATGGAGGTTATGGATTTGCTTTCTCTGAAAATTTTTAAGAAGAGGCCACTTCATGGATGGTTTAAATGTCTTTTCTGCACATTGTAGAAGTCTCGGACTAAATTATCCTTGTGTTCCATTTCAGCACTGCAAATCTATGGTTATAAATTTCACGACGATTGATGAAAAGTATGTTAGTTCTGTTGACAGCAATAAGAATTATGATTTTATACTGCAACAAGGCTTTATTTGTCAATTTTTCATATCACAGATTTATCCATGGCTATGCAGAAAATTTATCAAACGTTTGTAGCTCTAGCTGCACAGCTTCAATCAATACATGAAAATGTCAAGGTAAAATATATTTACAGTTGCATTCATATATTGTATAACATGTACAGCTAATGAATATCTTGTATTCTTTTGTGGCTCCCATCTTAGCTTTTTTACTTGTGTTTTTTATTTCTTTGGAAGAAGAAAATGATAATATCATTTTGGGTGCTAACTGATCCTGTAGTAATACATAAACCTCTTTTTTTTTTTTTACAAGGAATAGGGAACTGATAAATTTCTTGAGATGCTTTTAAATGAAGAGTATATGAAATGTAGTAACTTTTTCATGGTTCTCTGTATGTGTGTATGTGGTAAGGGTTAGGAAAAGACAGATTAATAAAGCTTCCATAGAGAATAGTGTTCAGAAGTTCTCTTCCTGCCTGCTAATGTATAACAAGTTCTTGAAATCAATCTGATTATGATTTTATTATGAAAAGTTGAGTAAAGTCATCCTTGAAGCAGAACATATGTGTACAATTAGTCCTCATTATGATAATAAATAATATTGGAGTTGCTATACATATAACATGAGAAAAGAAAATCAGCTTTTTTAAAAGGACTTGAACATTGAACAAACTAAAGGTTATGAATGCTGCCCAGAGTCCCTTGGGAGTTGGGCGGCATACAAATTTAATAAATAATAATAATAATAATGAATAACATTGTTTTAAATGAAAGTATCAAACTTAGGGGTTGCATTAGCAATAATAGCCGCCATAACAGGCTGCAAAATTTGGCAACAAGTCTTGAGTAAAGGGAGTATGATTTTCTGCAATTTGGAAGTAAAATAACCAATGCAATATGTGTATTAAACTTCGGATATCCCCATCACAATTTTATTGAAAATACACACAAAAATCAGTGGAAAAGAATCTGAAAATTCTACCCCAAGGACATCTTCATAGCATTGCCACACTTGTTGTGTCTCTAGTATCCAAAAATGATTACATAGTTATAGTTCCTGCCTGTAAAAAGAGTGTAATTCAAAATTATTAGTAACATAAATATTATATTATGGTAGCATATAATTTTAATAAAATATAACACATAATAGTTCGTTTGTTTTTCAGAATAGGAAACTTCTGTAAGGTGGATGCGGTGTAAAATAGTTTTCTTGTCTCTGTTCAGATGCTCAAAGACCAGTATCTTGGATACAGAAAAACCTTTTTAGGAGATGCTGTGGATGTGTTTGAGGCAAGGCGAGTAGAAGCAAAGAAATGGCAGACTGCCCCACGTGTTACAACTGGACCTACTCCTTTCAGCAACATACCAAATGCAGCAGCCATTGCCATGGCTGCAACACTTACACAGCAGCAACAGCCTGCTACAGGTCTGAGTGCATTCAAGTTATAGCTTTTAGTGTTACAACAATAATAAGCTGGTGTGATGTTTTATATAAGGTCTTCCTTTTGTTTTGAAAATCTAAAAATTGTGAATAGCAGTACATCGAAATATTGGTAATAGAAAATGCAGGCTAGACTTAGCAATAATTACACATCCAGTATTTAATCTTGCAAATTTTTTTGTAACAGTTTTATTTACTGTATTACTCAGCCCTTTCAAATGTGAATCTGTCACCTCTGAATATGCATAGGATAACACCCTTCAAAAATTAGGATGCATTGTATGAACTTTTATAATTTGTCTTGACTATTCTCCTTTACTGATGATTTGTTTTCAAATCTGATTTAGAATGGTTTTTCTCATGAAGATTACAGGGCTTTTCTATTATTTGTTTTTACATAGCACTTTGTTGTTGGAATAAGCCTCACAGAAGAACAGAAAGGCCATTTTTATATATCCAGCAGGAAGATGCTAAGTTTTGAAATTATGTATAGAAAAAAATATTTTTAAAATTACAACCACTGGGAAATACGCATGAATAGAAATTAAGGAGAGGTGTTGGTTTCCTCTTTAAAATATACTCTATTGGCCATCCAATGTAGTCTGTGCTTCAAAAATAGTGGTTGACTGCTTAAGAGTTCTGGATTTACAGGTTACAACTCAAACTAGTTTAGGACCTAGTTTATACTGGAGTAGTCTCTTCCAGACATACCTAAGAACATGCTTAGGTTTTTCTTCTGTACTTGACAAACAGTGTAGTATATGTATGCATACTCTACTATGTGGACAGCCTTTAACTGAGGTACAGCTGTTAAATAATGGGATCTACAGGGTATTTCCAGCATTGACATAATAGGTGTTGACAGCTGGAGGAATCAAATGAAGCTTAGTGAGAGTGACATGGTTTATACATCCTTCTATTTTTACTGTAGCTACGTATTTAATCTGTTATAGTTTAAACCTTCTGTTCTAAGTGTATTCATATATGTGATAATGTTATAGTGCTTTTACAGTTTTATGCAGAGGGAGAAAATACTTAGACTCTAAGTACCAAAATTGTAATATTAAGATTTTCCCCCCTTAAGTTACTGGTAATGCTGCAGAAACTGCTGTTACAATCCTAAATATCTTTACCTGGGGGGGTGAGGAATCCATTGATTTCATAATCCCACATACTTTGCTCCCAAAGTTTACTCCAGCGTATTCTCCAATCTTCTGGAGAAGATTCAGAGGGGTTCTAGGTATGAGAAGTAATTTCTGTGAACCCAGGTGGCTGACTGAAAGAATTCCATTAGAAAGAAAGGTTCATTGAGTGCATCTCATGAGTGAAGTAAGCATCATCACTAGATTTTTCTGCTATGGGAAAAAAATGTAATTCTTTAGCTGTGGTTGTGCAATATAAATGATGTTGGGTTTAATTTAAATTTCTCACACACTTCTTTTGTTCAGAATATAGAATATGCGTAGATGCCTGCACATGGCAAAAGGCACTTAATTTTCATCAAATACTTTGTATTTAACTGAGTGCTGAAGGAAATTAATGCTTATGTTTCAGTTCCAAATTTATTAGACTATGAAAATAAGAAATTGCAGATTCTTGGCTTGCAGTACAGTAATATTGTTTAGTTGTGAATAACTGTGAATAAATGTGTCAACATTTGGAAGGGTGACGGTGAACTAAGCAAACCACTCAATCACTGGCCAGATGGACCAGTGATTGTTTTGCACTGCTATGCTGTGACCTTCAGCCCATATTTAAACTTTGTTATGCTCATCAAAGAACAGCAAACAAATTATAATATTTAGTAGGCTTTCATTTTGTGTTTAAATAATATATGGTAGGTTGGTGTTAGTGAGATTAGATGTATGTGAAAATGTTTGTGTTTATGGTGTTGAAGAGACTTCCTATAATAGATAAATAAGTTTCTTTGAAAGGCCATTGAAAATCATTGATTAATCACATTTGAAATATTAAAAGAGCTTGCATTTTTAAAGTCCTAAAGCATTTTTGTAATTACAAGCCAATGCGTAGGGAATGGTTACGTGTTTGTAGGAAATTGTGTTTGCTCTACTTTAAAGCATTATTTGCAATTAAACTGTGCCAGCTCCAGCTTTGGCTATTTAGAAATTAAATTAATAATTTATTCCTTTTTAAAATCTTACTCCTAACCCTAACCATTCAGGCAAAGATGGTTTAGTATAGATAGTTAGACATAATCCTGTTTCTCCATCTTGGGCAATTAAAGAATTGGCTATTTTACCTCAGGGTTGGGGAAACTGTCACCCTGCAAATGTTACTGAATTGCAACTTCTGGCAGTCTTAGCCAGAGGACTTGGAATCTTTGAAGTTGTAGTTCAGCAAGTCTCAAGGTTGCTTCCCTCTGGTTGTGTAGTCTTAACACCTTTCAGCATTGAAAGCTTTACTTTGTAATTCAATCTTGCTGAGAGTACAGTTTAAAACACTTCTTGGAATGAATAACTATTCAGCATGAATACTAAATTAGACCTTCTGTTTCAACAAATGTTGGATAAAATTGAAGGTTTTACTACAGTATTGAGATTAAATTAAGATAATTTGACTTTAACAAGAAATGTATTAATCAGATTCTTGGCCAGATGTGTAGAATTTATGCTTTACACCTTTATTTTTTGATATCAAACAGTTTGGACAATGACATTTGGCAAGCTTAGTACAGAATATTTACTCTGTTGGGGCTCTTAGGCTGCAATCCCAAACATAAATTGTTAAGGGAAGTCCCATTGAAAATGGTGATACTACTGAAAAGCACAAATAAATTGCTGTAGTAGTAGTGAGCTTTATTTATTAAACTTAAATTGCTCTTTAGGGTAATACATTTTAAATAGCTTACAGCAAATAACTTATATTTTAAATGATTCATAACATGTTATCCAAAGGTGACAAAGTTTATTTTGGCATGGATAATCTGTAGTATTATTTACCGTAAATTATGTGTGGATAACTAACTTGAATGAGGTTATTTGATTTTCTGATACAGAATTGTGCCAATTCAAAATTGCTATTTAGTTGAAAGGTTGTGTCAGCTTGAATTATGAAATCTTATACTTATAAAGTTTAAATATAAAGTCTGTCTTGAACTAGTTTAAAAATCTGAAAAAAATGTTGGCTTGGAGGACTGTGGTATTACTATTTTTCAAGGTCTTCCACCAATGGTGCCTCCTCCTGAGATGGAAAACTGATACACTTCCTTAAAAGTGGAACACTGGACGCTTTTTGTTTTTAGAACCTAACTAACTTCAGATTGAGAACTTTTTAAAGAGCTTCTGGTTACTAACATATATTAATTTGTTTATATCTAGTTTCATTTCTAAATGCAAAAGTCTTTTAAAATATTAGATTCAGAATTAACTAATTCCTTGAAATCAATGTTTTTTCTCATTCTTATTTAAAATAAAAACCAAGTTCAACTGACCCAAAGTCTTCAAATAATATGTATAATATATGTTTAAAATATAAATGAAACCTCAGCTTGCCAAAATAAGTCTTTAATTGCAAGTTCACAAAACTACTTGCCCTTTAACTTATGCTACCATGAATATTACAACCTCTTTTTTGCATTGGGTCATCTAGAATGAGACGTTCCTTGGCAAAAGATTTTTTTAAAGTGCCTTTTGCTTAATATATGATTATTTCTTTAAGTAATGGTTGTGAGAACTTGAAGTTCAAGTATTTATAACTTTACAAAACCAGAAAGGGACCATGCATACTGTCTGACCTGTACATCAAAGTCTGCAATTGTCATCAGTATTAATGTTATTTTAAATTGAAATCATGGCAGATGAATGTATTATAATGCAATAATGAGGTAGAATTTTGGGGGTGGGGTTGTATTTTAAATAGAAAATATAAATATTCAGGAAAAAATGAAATGTAAAAAATCTTGGAGTGTTTTAAGTAAAACACTTGCTGGCAAACTCTATCATATTGATTAAACCTTCCACTTTGATGATTGCACCATTGGATTTATAAGTAACAATAGGACATTCATTATTAGAAGGGAATCCAGCAAGTGCTGTTCTGCATTGTCTTAGAACAGTATTTTCTAGATTTTACTGTTGGCCTTCAGCATGATATAATAAACAGATATAAAAAGGCAGGCACCGTATTTGAACTTGACAAACTCATCAAGTTTAATTAATGCACTAATTGCTGAACTTAAACAGTTTACTGTGAATACTGTCAAGTAGCTTGTATAAATTAGTAGAAAAAAAATCTAGAACTTTTGTTTCACATTATTTATACCTGGGGCTAATAAGGAGATTTATCACTCCTACCCTGGACTGATGCTAGACATTTTAACAATGATATAAAGCCTATTTTGACAGTTTGCATATGTAGGGAAACCACTGTCTCCAATCTTCTGAATCTGAAATTTTTTTGAATGTATTGGGCAAGGTACACAATTGTGCCTTTTCTGTAAATGTTTAAATAAACAGGCAAAAATTGTTGTAAATGTAGCAAAGTTCTAACAACTCAGTAACTATCATTTTTTGTGTGAACCAGCTTGAATTGTCATGTTACTGTGTAATTGACTTGCTCAAAAATGAAAAATAAATTCAATAAAATAAAATTATTGTGTTGTGTTTTATCCACTTGTTTCGTTTGTTTTTTAAAAAAAACCTGGATAAAATACTCAGCTGAGTATTTTAATACCAGACATTGGTAACATGATGATTTTATTTGTGTTAATATAAACCTTGATTTTAAAAGCGCTGCTCACATATACTCCCATCAAGGAGCTGACAGTTTAATTTTAAAATGACATGCTGAGTTGTCCATAAAAACCATGGTCTCGTGGTTTGACATAACATAAACGTTTTACCAGTAGCTTCATTTTGTATTGCATTCCAAATCTAAAATTTAGCCATTGAAGACACTAAGAAAGCTTGGGTGCTCTAAAAAGCATTTGTTAAGCTATGATTTAGTTTTAATGAAGGGTTTGCGTCGTGGGTCTCTGTTGTGAAACAGTAAGGCAAGCTTTGTTTTCATTTTTTTCATACCAGGGCCACAGCCGACTCTGGGAATTAGTTTTGGAACGCCATTCGGTTCAGGTATTGGCACTGGCTTGCAGTCAAGTGGCTTAGGCTCTTCAGGCCTTGGAGGTACCCTTCTTTAATTTTTTTTTCCTAATGTTTCACTGAATTACTCTACAGCACTTCCTGTATTGAATTAGTAGCACACTTCACTGGTGTTAGTAATCTTTACATGTATAAGTCCGTACTGCTGGACTCCTTATTAATGGATATGAATAGCAATAGCACTTAGACTTATATACCTCTTTACAGCCCTCTCTAAGCGGTTCACAGAGTCAGCATATTGCCCCCAACAATCTGGGTCCTCATTTTACCCACCTCAGAAGGATGGAAGGCTGAGTCAACCTTGAGCCGGTGAGATTTGAACTGCTGAACTGCAGCTAGCAGTCAGCTGAAGTAGCCTGCAGTACTGCACTCTAACCACTGCGCCACCTCGGCTCTTATACCCAGAAGCCCCTGATTAATCTCAATGTGCAGCTCACATCAAAAAGCCCCATTGCAGCTGAAAGTGTTTCTTGAGAGAGTGGGAAAATGGTAACCTTAGTGCCCCTTGGACTTTTTATAATTCACAAATATGATGCTTTATTTGCGTTATTTTTGTTAATTATTATTCCTGATTTATTTCATTATGATCTCTGTTAGGAAAACGTTTTTGGTAATAAGGAGTCATCTTTTTTTTCCTGGAATTCATTTAGGTTTTTAAACTTTTTTTTTTACTGAAATGGACATTTTGGGAGGCAAAGACTATTTCCTAAAATGTTATTGAATTGCATGTTTGCATAAATCGTATTAAATACATTTATAGTTTGTTATGTGCCTTAAATTTATGGAATAAGATGCATATAAACTGCACTTTAATTTTTGATTTTAAAAAAATCCCAACATATGTTAATATATTAATGTACCAATTTTATTTGTCTGGTGATATTTCAATGGGAAGTGGCTTGGGTAACCATTAGTCCATTGTTAGTACACAGATCCAGAAATTCTAATTAACCCCACTTCAAGAGATGTATTAATTTTCCTAAGATTGTGGACAAGTCTGGAGTTTTTTTTCTTTTCGCAAACCCAAATAAATTAAAAACTCAACCTCAGCAGGGGTGTAATTACATTATGTAATCAAGGATAAATAGAAGTTAACTTGCAAATATGAAAATCAAAGAAATGTTAAAAGATTAACTCTGTTCAGACTTCACAAATACTCATCTTGTTATTTGTATTATGTTGCAGTCATATTTTCCCTTTCAGGGGATTAGTTTCTTAAAAAGCAAATGGCTTAAAACTTCCATGCACTTTCCTATTTAGTTACAAGAAATTAAGCAGTAAAACAAACTTTTCTTAGTATTTCAATTGTTCTGCAAGCTATCAATGTAGAGGGATGTAATACATTACAAAACCTACCTAAAGCCTTTTTTTCAGATTCAGTATTTGGCATTACACACAATGGCAGTGGATAGCAGAAGGCTCCATCCATTTATTATCACAAACCTTTCCAATGCTGCTGGCGGAAAAGACAAGTCTATATTTATTTTCAAGGGGCCATAAGTGGGCTAATGATGCAGTGTACTTAAAAGTATGACTGCTGAAATGACACAAGCTTTTAAAGAAATAAAGCTTTTGCTATATCTGAAGTAAATTTTTACTTCCTAATTTTATTTATTTATTTATTTAAGATAGTCACACAACCACCCATCTTTAATCAACTCTCAATTGTCTACACATTTATAACATGGGAGAAATCTGGTTCTTACAGTTTTCAATTATTACGTGAATAGTTTGGGATTTAATTAGGAAGTACAATTAGTCTGTCTATAGTATCTATATTTAACCTGAAATTTATGAGAAAAAAATTCACAATAATAAAGCTAGTCACTAATGCTAATAAGATTTCCTTTGAATAGCTGATAAAACTTTTTCAGAGCACCTGAAGAACACACAGGTTTCAGCAAAACTTTTTATAGTAGGCTTAGGAAACACTTTAAAAACCTATAATACTTGAAGTTTGGTCAGTGTTAGTAGAAATTCCACCATAAGTTCTGCCTTGCTTGAAGTAAGAAAAATATTTTCTTTCTTCCATGTGCCTTCAAAGTGTTCTCTGAAGCATGTGTAGCAATGTGGGCTGAAATTGACTTGTGCAAACATTCTTCCTTGGTTGTACATAAAAAGTACAAAGGGGATCTGATTAGCAAGTAGGACTAAATCTGGATCCACTGTAAAATTTCTGAGATGAATGATTATGAGTGGATTTCTGCCTCTGCCACATTCACTATTAAAGAAGATTTTCTGTGTAAAGGTGTTATTTCCAACATGCAACTTTTATTATACACGTTATACATACCTACCAAAGATATTGCATCTAGTGAAAATTCATTTCTGTAGTATGTTTTATAGCTTTTAGGATCATTAGGCCTGGACAATTCAATTTTGGTTTTTGCAAGCAGTGGTTGAGAAAAGGCAGAATGAATAAAATAGGTTACAACAAGAAGAGATGGTAAAATTATCTGTAGGCTCATGTCATTTTTTTTTAAATTGCAAACTGATGGCTGCCAGCTGATGCCTCATATGGGAACATTTAAGATATTTTCTTATGCATAAAAAGAATGAAAAGGTGGGAAGTCTAGAATTAAAATCACAATATAAGTAATACAAACTAACATGGCTGACCACTGTCAGATTTGCAAAGTATGTGCAATGAATCAGTGGGTTCTTAATACAGATACATGCAGAGTATCAAAGGGATGTTGATTTCAGTTTAGTTAGGCTTTAGAGCCTCGCTGATAAAATATTGGGTGATAAACTTCACTCAACACATTGTGGTTAAAAGCAATTGGACTTGTGCACCTTAACTTGTGTTTCCTATCTTTACTACTGTTTGTCCTAGGATTTGCAGGTAGCGCTGGTTTTGGAAGCAGTGCTCCAGGTGCGCCATCGTTTGGATTTGGAGCGGCAAATAAGCCTTCAGGAAGCCTTAGTGCAGGTTTGTTCTGTTCTGAATGTTTTATGGGGCAGTTAAGTTTTCTACACAAAGTATTTTGGTCACAAAATATTTTCAGTTACTGATATTTTCTATGCAGGATCATTCTTACAAATAGGGTCCTATGAAGAATTTTGACCCTAAAATATATCAGAAACATTCAGCTGCCCATCCAGATGTTCCAATCTCAGAATGGAAAAGGGGATGTTTTGGTCTTAGAATATTCATCCTTGTACTTTTCTGCTTTAAGGAAAAAATAATCATATTGGGCTTTCCCGCTATACACATAAATGGCACTGCCTCTTTGTGCTTGACCAATTTCCCCCTGAATAAAAAAGGCCTTTAAATATATTCAAGATTTCTATAATGATACTTATTCTGTGCACATTTTGAAAATGATTCAAAAGAAGTGCTCTGGATCTCGCACATTTTTTTTTCCTTTTCAATAACAGTCTGATTTTTTTCAGGCTTCCACCTGGACCACTTGTAATGAATGTTCTCAAAATACTGGGTTTCATTTCTGTCTTTAATGCTAATGTGACTCTTAAAACAATAGCACCTTTTCCAGATTTGCACAAAAGGTTAAAAAATAGTTGGGCGGTTTTATTGATTGGAAGAGAGGTGCTCTGCTTGCTCAGTGTTTGAAGCATTTTTTCCAAATCACTGTCCAGACATCCCACCCACATAAACTTAGTAACTTTCCTGGTACATTTTGGGTGCGTTAGGATTGCAATTCCCAAAAATTTGGATTAGTCAGGCTCACTGGGAATTAAGGGAGTTGTGATTCCAGCCTATATAGAGGCCTTCAGGTAGCAAAGATTGACTCTCTTTTATTTTGCCTTGTGATAAGATTATAAGCTTCTGAGAGTTACATTGCTTTTGAGCTAAAGGTTAAAGTTAATTTGAAAAGTTTAACATCTCTTTAAATTAAAAATTCAAATCCTATAAACCTATGTTCCGCTCATGGTAAAATAGAATAGACATAATACTAACTTCTTTCAGCCTCCCAATAATATTGTCCATATTATATAGATTACACTTCATTTAGCATTATTTTTAGTATTGGAGCTTCCCGCGCTATGTAGCTTATCAGGCAGCAAGGGATCCCCAGCATTTCAAATTGCACTTCACGCTTAAAGAACTCAAAATCCTTTGTCCTTTATGTGATCACATCTGTTCACTTTGAAATGTTTTCCCCTCCTTTACAAGGCTTTGGCAATTCGAGCACATCTGGGTTTAACTTCAGCAATCCTGGCATCACAGCATCTGCTGGCCTGACATTTGGGGTGTCCAATCCAGCCTCTGCAAGCTTTGGTACAGGAGGACAACTTCTCCAGCTGAAGAAACCCCCAGCTGGAAACAAAAGGGGGAAAAGATAAATATGAAAAAAAGGATGGGTGGGATAGGGTCAGGTGAAAAAAAAAGAACAATGCTTTCATTTAGTTCATCCTGAAAATATATATTTTTTTAAACTGATATAGTAGGTGCTCTGTGTCCTTGGAGATTTATAACATTTTGCTACTTCTTCCCATTCTGGGCTAAAAACTGTAATTGTTACAAATGCTATCTATTTTTTGTGAATCAAAGCTTCTTTGTCTTCTATATATGTAATTATTAAGGAAACTTATAAAACCATCTATTTAATGTAATGTTAGTAGCAAACTATTTTTGTCAATATGATTTACACCATACATAGGTATGCATATTTGGTTTCTTTTTAAAGTGAAAGTATATTCTAATATTCAGAATCTTAAATCCATATCTTCTGTTTTGTGATATGGCCTTTTAAAAACATCAGGGTGGTTTTGTGTATATGTATGTAAATATATACAGTATAAATGAATACTCACGTATATGAATGATATATAATGCATTTCAAACCATGTGGGTTATTTCTAAGTGCGAGTTTGGGGTATTCTATCATGTCCTTAAATACTGTTAGCATATGCAAGAGCAGTTGTAATATCTACTGCATGTAAGATATTGTGGCCTGTTTGGATTCTCTTTTTTTCATTTCATTTTTCCTTCCATTCAAAGCATTAACTGAATTTGGTGTTCACTATAAGCATTCTATGGATTTGTTTCTGAACTATTGTGATCTATCTTTAGAGAGAAAGGCTTCAGAAGGCTTTTTGAGAATTTTGGAATGGCCTCAGTTTGGATAAAAAGTTCATGTGAGTGATTGGTGGGTGCCCACAGTTTAACATGGACAGAGAATTGTTGTACATGACACTGTGACAATTTATCAGGAGAGTAAAGCTGCATAAAATTCCCTGCAAATCTAATTTGCTGCAGCATTTCCCATGGACTTTGTTTTCTCATGTTATACAGTTCATCCAAGTAGAGATTGCCTAGGCCATGGCCTTTGTAAACCAGATTTACTCAATTTATGCTGAGGGATTTTTCTACCATCATGAGGAAGACCAACTGACCTTAATCGCACCATTCCAAACAGATGCATAAAATCTCTAATCTGGAATTGATGCTTGCCTATCCTTAAGTAGATAGCAGGTTTCTTGCTAGCTTACAAATCATAGGATGAAAGATGTTTGCTAATTAATAATTTGTTTTCAGACCATTTCAGCAGAACAATTCTTACTCTGAAGTTGAGTTTATAGTATTGTTGCATGTTGAGCTGTATTCCCAACTACGTGAATGTTTAAAGAGAAGCAACAGGAATATTTATTGCCTTAAATGATGGGTTACAACCCCAGTCCTTGAACTGTGTTGCTAGCGCTGACCCCATTTAGTTCCACAGGGTTTGTGCTAGGGCCTTTTTTTTTTTTTTTTTTTAAGGGGGGGAAGGAAAGGGTCAGATTGTAAATCTCTACAGCACATGTGTACAGAATTTTGGTGAAGTCTAACCTTTTTACACAGAGAATATTTTGTATATAACGCAAATAAATGTTCACAATTTGACTGAGGCACCTTTCAAAAACAAGCAGGTGTATGTATATATCCTGGTTATGAAGTTGGCTGCTTTCAGTTCAGTACTATTTTTGTAAGTTCCGAATGTTTTATGTCATACAAGAGCGAGTTGTCTGGCAAATGTGAGTTTTGAATGCGATAGATTCAGAGCCTATTTAGCACAAGTCTTTTCATATTGGTTGTGAATAGCACCAAAGTTTGAAGGTTTTTATTTTCTTTTTTCATCGTGGAAGGAGGAGGTTTTTAATTTTTGTTGAATTAAGGGTTAAGTGAATTTTGTTTTAAATTTGTATTGTGTTGCGCTTCAGTTAAAGTTGTTAGACCTGATATATGTATGTTACAGCTTTTTACACAATTACAATGTTAAACCACTGAGTTCTTTACTGTATATAATTTGTGAAGCTATTTTTTAACAGTGCTGCTGTCTTTGTCTGTGTGTGCAACTTTTTGTTCTCAAATAATAAAATTGTTTGAAGGAAGTATGTCATTGACATTTGCCTTAATAACTTGACTTCCTTGTTTTCTCTAAGGCAGAAAATCACATTCCATGGTTTCTTTGGACACTTAACATTTTGGCTTCATTCATTCATTCCATTCATTCATTCATTCATTCATTCATTCATATATATATAGCGTGTTTTATATATGTATGTTTCCCGGAAAATAAGACCCTGTCATATTTTTTTGAACCCTGAAATAAGCGCTTGGCCTTATTGCCATGCACTCAAAAGCCCGATTGGGCTTATTATCAGGGGATGTCTTATTTTGGGGGGGAAACAGGGTATATACAGTTGTGCTCATAAGTTTACACACCCTGGCAGAATTTATGATTTCCTGGCCATGTTTCAGAGAATATGAATGATAACACGAATCTGTCACTCATGGTTAGTGTTTGGCTGAAGCCATTTATGATCAATCAACTGTGTTTACTCGTTTCCAATCATAATGACAACAGAAACTACCCAAATGACCCTGATCACAAGTTTACATACCCCAGTTCTTAATACGGTGTGTTGCCCCCTTTAACATCAATGACAGCCTGAAGTCTTTGGTATGTGTGGATGAGGCTCTTTATCTTCTCAGATGGTAAAGCTGCTCATTCTTCCTGGCAAAAAGCCTCCAGGTCCTGTAAATTCTTGGGCTGCCTTGCATGAACTGCACGTTTGAGATCTCCCCAGAGTGGCTCAATGATATTGAGGTCAGGAGACTGAGATGGCCACTCCAGAACCTTCACTTTATTCTGCTGTAGCCAATGACAGGTCGACTTGGCCTTGTGTTTAGGATCATTTAGGAGCAGACGAAGCAGCAATACTCTCAAGAATATTCCCTCTCTGTTGCGGTGGCCGCAAGTGCTCCGGCCCAGTTATCGGCTCTCCGCTTTCTTGACAGGTATTTAATTATGATTTACACTGAACAGTAAAGAGGCCTTCAGGAAAACCTTGCTGCAGAAGAAATTTTTGGGCCGAGGTGTGGGAGGCCTAGTTCAACTGTCTGAAGCACAGAATTACTTGAAAGCAAAACTTTGAACTAAGGCTTTGGAGAATGAAACTGCAAGTATGCCGCGGCCGCTGGGAAACAGCTGAACTCACCTTAGCCTGAAGACAAGAACAAGAAACCTTCATTGATCATCAACTGGGCCTGTGTGCTCACTGGCTGAGAAGCGAGTAGAATGTTTCCTGAAGTCACAGCGTTGCTGTGCTTGGTGCGAGCTTGTGAGGCCGCCTGAGCACAGCTGACCACCGTCAACTTCAGCGAGCTGGACTTC
>QLTV01004098.1:193627-214554 GCA_003457575.1 Thermophis baileyi
GACAGAGAGAGAGAGAGAGAGAGAGAGAGAGAGAGAGAGAGAGAGAGAGAGAAATCAATTTTATATAAAACATTAAAAAAGGGAAAACCAATACAAGTATTGCTGTGAATAAGTTGCTGAGTGTTAGCTAGAACTTTTTCTTCTCAATTGTTTAGCAATAGCAACAAAATAACCACTCTCCCTTCCACAGGATATTCCTGCTTATTTAAGGTAAGTAAGCAGGGAGATCCTGTGGAAGGGCTGCAAAGCAGTTCAGTTTTGATGTTTAATGTAGCGCAAAGAGGTGGCCTCAGACCTATTTTAACTCTCAGTTACGTTTGTGTTTGTTTTGGCATATAGCTCTAGTTGAGAGTTCCAAGGGACCTACCGGTATTAAAATAACAAAACAGGTCCAAATAGTCTAAAGCAGCGGTTCTCAACCTGTGGGTCGCGACCCCTTTGGGGGTCGAACGACCATTTCACAGGGGTCGCCATGTGCGTTAGCCTGCCATCTTGGTGCCACCGCACTGCAGGGGTGAAATGCTCCCGGTTCGGCCGTGCCTGCGGGTCGCCGGATAGCCTGTAGCGACAGAAGCGGGAGACCGCCCACTCGCCCGGATGCCGCCATTTGGGTTCTTTTACCCTCTGCGTATGCGCAGAACGTTTTGCACATGCGCAGAGGGTAAAAGAACCCAAATGGCGGCCTCCAGGCGAAGTCTCCCACTTCCGACGCTATCAGCTGTCCGGCGACCCGCAGGCAAGCCCGAACCCGGAGCATTTTGCCCCTGGTGCCACGCCCCCTTTGTCACCTCATCCTGAGAACCACTGGTCTAAAGTCTGCTCATCTCTTCTTTAGGATATGAACTGTGTTTATCTTTATCTGATAGGCACTGACAACCAACAATCTGTGTGTTATGCGCTCATTGCTGGGCCAACAGGCCCGTCTCACAATCAGCTGTATACTCTCATCACCTCCAATTGGACTACTCTAATGTGTTCTACATGGGGCTGCCCTTGAAGAGTATCCAGAAGAGTATCCAGAAACTTCAGTTGGTCCATGTAATTCTCAACATCATTTCCTTGGAAATAAGCCCCCCCCTTGTTTACTTGTATATCAGAAAGTTCATCAGAAAGTTTATCAGAAACTGATCAAGTATCTTGTATGGTTCTGTTTCTGGGGGATGGGGGTTCCTGGGGGTTTTATATTGTTGATTTTTAATGTTGTACACCACTAGGAGTCACCGTGTATGACTTGAACAGCCAAATAAATGTTCATGATGACTTTATGTTTATTAGAAGATTACTGGTTGGGCAAGATCATGCATGAATTAAAATCAGCCAGCTAGGAAGGAAATGACTGAGTAGCAGGAATCAGGGAGAACAATGGTATCACGTAGGGTTTGGGCAGTGGGTGTAATATATGAATATTTGCATAAATAAGAGCCTTTTGTTCTTATTTATTGTTCCAAATATAAAAGTATTTGTTTTTATACCCCAAGAATCTGGTAGTTTAGATTAGTAATTCTCAAACTTTTTCCTTCATTACCCATAACTGCTATCAAAAAATCTTTTTCTTAACCGCTTATCAGAAAGTTCTTATGCTTTCTTAAAGTTAATTATTCCTGTTGTGATTGGGTAATAGGTTTGTTTAAAAAGAAAATCGACTTTACCCAATGTCGGGTAATTTACCCAAGTTTGCAAAACACTGGTTTAGATCCTTGCCCCATCCTAACTCACAAGGAAACTGGTGATAATTTAGTGCCATCCAACTTTCTATCAGCTTGCACTTGGAACTTATTTTAAGTGTTTGAAAGACATTGTGCCGGTTCCTGAAGTGCAATGGATAACATTTGAAGAATTTTCATTGGCTTCAATTCTATATTCTTTTCTGACTTTTACACAACCCGTGGCATAAACATAAAGGCAGTGTGATGGTTGTGATTTCACATCCTTTTAACTATGGATAGTTCTCTGGCACCCCTTCTAGATGTGCTGAGAATACTGGAAATTTGAAGTTTACCACTCTTTGAAGGACACTAGTGTTGGAAGAAATGTCCATCTGGGTTCAGTTCCAAGTGGGGAGAAAGACACTGGAAACATGGAGGCTGATTGGAAAGATGGTTTATTGATGGACAGGACCACATGGGTTTGAAGTCCTGGTGCAGCTCAACACATGGAGTGGAGAGTGAGGGTTATTTATACCCTCTCTTGGGCCTTGCCCTTGAGCTTCCTGTTCCTGTGGCAAGGGCATGTATTCTATTGGTTGCTGTAGTCAGACTCCCATGTGGAGTCATGTTTGTCTGAATCGAGTTTGGTTGAACCTTGCTGGGTGATGTAATGAAGGGGCTTGGTTGTGCCATGTGGTGAGCTCTGCTGATAGATAATCCTATTATGTCCTGGAGGGTAATGTCTTAATCCCATCACCCTGGAGCCGAGGTCTTTTGTTTTGTAGATAGGCTGGCCCAGTCCTCAATGGGCACCAAATATCTGCTGGGGGCAGGGAGCTGCAGGGAGCTGAGTTTCTGTCTCTCTTAAGATTTCTATTTCTCTTTTAGGGGAAATATTCTGCCTTTTCAAGGTTGACTCAGCCTTCCATCCTTCTGAGATGGGTAAAATGAGAACCCAGATTGTTGGGGGCAATATGCTGACTCTGTGAACCGCTTAGAGAGGGCTGTAAAGCACTATGAAGCGGTATATAAGTCTAAGTGCTATTGCTATTGCTATTTTAAATATTTCCTAAAATATTTCATTCTTCTAGGGGGGGTGGGTGCTAACTTCCTTAACTAGGTTGGGAAATAGAGAGACTTCAACCTACTGACAAGAAGTAACCTGTGCTGTCTCTAATGGTGTGTTTCTCAACTTTAGTAAATGTAAGATGTATGGACTTCAACATGGCTTGTTGGAGAATTCAGGGAGTGAAGTCCAAACCTCCATTCCTTTTCTTCCTATTCTCTTCCCAACTACTGTATGTAGCAATTAGACCTGAAAAGTAAGCATAATGGCAGTCTTTTTTCAAGTGTAAATTGCAGTATGAGAAAAAGGATTGGGTGATGCAATGTGGCAGCAGTTCTGCCCAAGGAATGTTTAATCTTCCTCTTTTCAAATATTTCTTCCAACTAGCTGCAATTAGGCTTAGGAAAAAGCTTACTATTGAATTCTGTAATTGAAGTATGTGAAGGAATGTGTGAGTACATGAACCTGTGTAAACATATGGAATAGAAGTGTGCTAAACTCTATGTGGTTAAAAGTTAGCATGTTTAGTATTACGTGTGCATAATTTGCCTTGTGAGAAAACTGGCTTCTGCCTTATGCGGATGTGCATGAATGGTGAGTGTGTGTGTGTGTGTGTGTGTTTGTGTGTGAAAGCACACATTAAATGAATCGTCCAAACTACAACAAAGCAATCTCCCATGGGGAAAAATGAATGGAATCGCAGTGTAAGAGTAACACTTTGGCAAAATGAAAATTCAGAATGAATGAATGGTGAGTGTGTGTGTGTGTGTGTGTGTTTATGTGTGAAAGACTGCACAAGTTTGGATGAGGACGATACAGAGTGTGGGATGATACAATCACTTCAGGTTCACTTACTCACTTTCTGTAAGTTGGGGTACTTGACATACAAGCCTTAGGAAATTCCTGAACACTCTTCCAAACCTTGGCCCCAAAAAAGAGACGCTCACACTCTTGTTCTACATAGAACTGCCTTGTACTATCCTTCCAAATGAACATTCCCACCATGGTTAAAACTGTACAATATTCCTCTTCAACATCAACCCTGTGCACATCGCAAATGCATGTGTGGCTGTTTCACTATGTACACCGAACAGGAAGCATTCCAGTTTGAGTGAAATGCACATATGTGAAACTTGCCATTCTTTTTGCTTTGTAAATAATCCCACTTTTTTGGCAAGTTTACATCATATTTTTATGCAGCTGATCTGTGCCCCTTCACTCAACTATTTAAAAGCAAGCTATGAATACCTACTAGAGCAGGGGTGTCAAACTCGCGGCGTTACGTTGTTGTCACATGACGTATCATGACTTTTTCCCCATTCGCTAAACCAGGGGTGGGCGTGGCCAGCACATGACACATCTCGCGTGCGGCCCACTTTGTTTGACACCCCTGTAATAGAGGAATGGAAAATCATACCTGGCAGTTGATTAAAGCTGCTTATTATTCAGTGGCAGCTATCACTAACTCATGGAAAGGTTGAATGGAGACCATCAACTTTGGAGAGCCCTGGTTTGGGGAGGGATCCTATGCCTATGTGCTTCACGATTATAGCCTTTATCTAGCAAAATGTTATTGCTTTTCATTCTGAACAGTGTCCTCTTTTTCAGCATCTGAGCACATTTATTTCCATAAAATAAGAATACCAAACCATAGACATACCCCAGAAGTATAATTTATTAATGAGGACTTGTAGTATAGCACAATACCCACCCACCAAATGTTTCAAAGAAGACAACACTGCATGCACTGCATTACATCTCCACATTATGTAATTTCTCACTCACCATAGTTTAGTAGTTAACTATGAACGAGGAGTTCATAGACATGTCCATTTTCTTAACCAATGAGTTGGCCATTGTTTCTGCCAGGTAGGTTCCCCACCCCCAAATGTAGCTTCCTGCCATTTAATTTCCTGATGAGTTCCCATTCAAATAATAACCAACTTTCATTCTACTTAGGATTTTTGAGATCAGCTAAGATATTGACAACATAGTGCCATCAAGGTGGACCTAGATACTGCAGAATTAATTAGCTGTCTTTTGCATTAACATAACCTGAAGGTGTAACCCCAAAATAAAAAATCCCTTTGTTGGAAGGATTGAGTCCAAGCAACAATCCCCAATCAAAGGTCAAAGTTTAATAGGCAGGTGAACTTTTCACCCAACCTTGCTTGTAAATTTAGCAGTAGTAACAAATGTATATTAGATAGATTATGGTTTTTATTGTCCACTTTCATCCCACCATGATCTTGAGTCATTGAACTCATTGAAGATCACGGATCAGTCAAATTTCTCAGTTTATCCTGCTTTATGTTCAGTTATAATGGTGATGAGCGCACCTTGAAGAGAGTTGAAATAACAGATTAGGGATAGGTTGTCATGGAAAAGAGAAATCTTGAAAGAGACTTGACGGCACACAATCAACCTTGCTATTAGTGAGAGATAAAAATAAGGGAGTGCTATAGAAGGCAAGGTTCACCTCTTCCAGTTCTCTGGAGGACAAATGGAATGGGATTAAAGTAACAAATAATTGTTTAAAAAAAAAACGATGTCTTTGTAAAAGAATCTCTTAAGTGGTCTTCACTTTCAACAAAGGTTTTAAGCATACCTGCTGATGCTGGAAGAACCAGGATACCTATGAATAGGTCATTTTTGGTTTTGGCTCAAGTGATGAAAGGGAGTCCTGACTTTGACAAAAGAATCTTAATGATTCATAATGGCTGTGGACATTGCTGTGAATAAGCAGTTAACCCAGGGGGGAAAGGGCATAATCTGCCTGGCGGATTATGTGTGAAGCTTTTGGAAGAGAAGAAAGGGGAGGGGGACAGAGTCCTAGGCCTGCTGAATATGAAACATTTTGAGATATTACATGCCCCCCCCCCAGGAATCAAAGCAGGGATGGACATGATCTGTTTTCTGTTTTATAAATCACTGGATTCAGATGTCAAATACATACATTATCATTAAAGAATTGGTTGCCTCTCAGAGCTGAACATAGGAATTTATTCTGAGCACTGGGTTTACTTTATTTTCTTAAAATACAAAAATCATTTTAGGAATTCCTAATACTGCAACCATTCTACTAACTCTGAACTACTTTTTGTCCACCCTTGGAGTAGAGAACCTTTTTTTTTTTTTTTATGCTTTACAAAGCAGATTCTAAATAAAGCAAATACTAATAGAAGAGTACTCTCTGAACAAAAAAACCAAGCAAGTTCTGAGAGCACCAAGGACTTTAAAGCAAATACTATCAACTTGCAATATATTTCCTGCTTTTCCATGCTTTTCCATTAAAGCAAATTAAACTTGGCAGGGCTGTTCTAGAAACCACAGATATTTGTGTTGATTTAAAAAAAAAAAGCACTTGTGTTATCTTTCCGAATTAATAGGTTTGCACATCTTTGGGACACCGATGTATATACAGAGTTTAACTACATAAAACACTATGCCCGGAGTAATCCTGCTTAACACACTCTTGTTTATTTTGAAGCTACTTAGCAGCTGTTACTGCTGAGAAGCAATCAAGTAGTAAACATTAGCTGCAGTATCTCCCTTTTCTTGTTTTATTGCAGAGGTTAGAAAAACGTGAAGGGTGCTCCAACCAGGAATTTGTCATTTCTGACAGCTATTTTGGGGGCAGGTAGGGAGGACAGAAAGCAACACAGATAGATGGATAGATCAGGTCCATGCCATGCTTAGAACTTCCTAACGTTCTCCCTGTTTCTGAATCAGTAGCCGCTAGAGAAGCCATCATGTTCACAGCCCAAAACAGTATCTAATGAGCCCAATTCTTCCCAATATTTCACTCAGTGTGATGTGATCACGGCACCTCCATCGGTTCCTTTTGTTTGTTCTTTCAAACAGGCACTCTGGACTCCTTTCACAAGGAGCCTCTTCTCTCACCTGTTCTTCTGGATGACATTGGACAGCAGGGTTGTGGTTTGCTGGGTTGACTCCCTACTTACTACTGGACCAAAGCTTCACTGTGGTACTGTGTGAAATCCCTACTTAGGCGAGACAAGCCCAAGAAGGAAGATGAAGATTGTGCAGCTGTTTGTAAACCAGCCTTATTCAAGGTGCTCTCTAGATTTGAGAGATTACAACCTCCATTATTGGCTTGACTGGCAAAGGTAACAGGAGTTATAGTCCAACACAGGGATTGGCAATTATGACCAATTGTGGACTTCAACTCCCAGTATTCCTGAGCCAACATGAGAGTTGAAGTCCACTGGTTGTAAAGGGGCCATAGTTGCCCACTCCTGGTCAGCATCAGTTGCCAAAATCAGCTTGAGTAAGCCACCCTTGATAAGCAGCAGAAAGAATGAATGAGCGCCCACTTTGTCCTCATCATGGGCCGAGTCTTCTACCCAGTGAAGCCCACAGGCGATCGATCGGGAAGCAAGAAGGCAGCATAGCAATTTGCAATCTCCTCTTCCAATCTACCGAGCTGTCGGAAGGGAGTGTAGCCAGAGCAAGAGGCCGACGACCCTTCCTTTCCCCATGCAAATATCTATGGGGATTCTTAGTCAACCAGCTCCAATTGCCTCTTGGGGGGGGGGAGCACCTTTGGGTTTCCCCACGCAACGCAACTCCACGTGGTTTAACCCGAAACCCTTGGAAGGCTATCAACCTCCAACTCTTTTGAGCGAGCCCTCGCTGGTTTTGCAATCCCACCGGCTGCTCTTCCTCTCCTCCTTCCTCGGGTCTTGCGGGGGGGGGGAGTGAGCCAATCGCCCGGCTCGGCGGAGGTGAGAAGAGCATAAAAAAAAAAAAAAAACAACCCTCTCCTTTCTCAGCGAACGGGAGAGCGCGCGCCGGTTCTTAGGGCGCATGTGCGGCCGGAGAGCGTCCGGCTGCCTATAATAACAACAGAGAACGCGAGGGAGCGAAAGAGATCCGCGCTCACCACCAGTAGCTCCTGTGGTTGCCGCGTCTGCCGGCATCGGGAACCTCCGCTAGGAGTTTTTGTTTTTTTTTGCCATCGCCGGCTGGGAGGATCGGAAGGTAAAGTCGTCCTTGGGCAGAAAAGTACCGGCGAGAGTTGCGTCCGGGCTCCTGCTCGCCTCTCCAAGCCGGAGGAAAACAGCGGAGAACTGGGAACCGTGCGGGGCACGGCGGGGAAGGAGAGAGCCGGAGCGGGAGATTGCGCTCCAGCGGGGCTCTTTCCCGACCCCTCTCCGCTATTGCAGCTAGACATTTCCATGAAGCTCCTCCATGGGCATAAAGGAGTTCGCCTGGGATCCCGACTTTCGGATATGGGGACTCTCCGGACTTAAGAGGGGCTAAGGAGATGAGAAGCTGCTGAAGGGGGTGCTCCTGCAGCGGCTGCGGGGGGGAAAGCCGGGCGCGCGTGAGGAAGGGGGCGCGGTGTCTCTCGCCAGTCGCCAGGTCGGCCCCTCAGCCCCCTTCCCCCGGTCTCCGCCAGCCACGCTCACCGCGGGATCTCCGGGAGTGTTATGGTTCCCGGAGTGCTTTGCTCAGTCCCACTGGTCTGGGGGCGACGACCCCAAGCTCGCCTTTCCTGTCGTCGTCTCGGGCTCTACCTCCCCGGCCAAAGCGACGGCGTTTTCCCTCCTCACTCGGCTGGGATAGTGGTGTAGCTTCGTCGAGCTGCGCCACTCGGGGTTCCCCGTTAGTCGCGCCCGCATTTCCAGCGTCTGCGCTCTCCCTCGGACTTCATGACAAAGGAAGTCCCACGCGAGATGCCGAAGTTCCTCGACGGCCAAGAGTTCGCGGGGCGACCAAGTGGGGCTAGAAGACCCGGAGTCGCCGAGTAACTTAACCGAGGAGGGAAAACCTGACGAGACGCTTTTGGATTCCCACAGGGCTTCCCCGCCTCCCGTTGGTGCCGGCCAGGAGCGGGTGGACTGCGGGGCTGTTTACCTCAGCCCAAACCCTTCGTCAGACCGCAGGCTTTTTAACTTGTCCTTTGGCCTCCCCCCACCCCTCACAGAAAGAGACACACACAGAGAGAGACACAAACACACACACCCTGTTCCTAGCCAGTTGCTGCAGCGAGGTGACAACCAGTTGGCACTTACTTCAGGGGTCGTCTATTAGCAGCAACCCACCCCCCTTGGCACGCTACGCCTGACTTCCCAACGGAGCCCGCCTTCCTCAGGCCGGCTTCTGTCTCTCGAAATTTTCCTCTCTTTTCTTGCTCTCGCGCGCGGGCGCACGAACTTCTGCGGCCGCTGCCTGTTGTCAATCCAGGCAGCCAGAAGAGAGAGCGGGACGGGCAGCCTTGCATAGCTGACGGAGCCTCCGAATCAGGGGCAGGAGCCGCCGCGGCCCCCACCCCCGCCCGCCCGCCTGCCTCGCGGTGCCATGTGGCGGGGCCGGCGTTGGCAGCTGCTGGCGGCGCCTGGAGGGCGGCTTCTGCTGCTGCTGTTCCTGCTGGTCGGCCTGACGGCGCGGGGGGCGCTGGCTAGCGGCGAGTATTGCCACGGCTGGCAAGATGGGGCGTCGTGGCGGGAAGGTTTCCAGTGTCCGGAGCATTTCGACGACGGCGACGCCACCATTTGCTGCGGCACCTGCGCGCTTCGCTACTGCTGCTCTCGGCCGGAGGTCCGCCTGGATCAGGGCATGTGCGACAACGACCGGCAACACGGCGGAGCCGAGCACGGCCGGCCGGACAAAGACGTGCCAGACAGCGCGGCAGGTACGGAGTGGGGAGCCTGATAACTCCCACAATTGCACCACCGCTCTTCTCCCATTGAGCTCCTCCCTCAAGTTACCCCTTTTTCCTTTGGATTTGATGCTTGCGCGTACAGGTAGTCCTCGACTTACAACAGTTCCTTTAATGACCGTTCAAAGTTACAAGGGCACTGAAAAGTGACTTGTGACCGTTTTTTTCACAGTTACAACCTTTGCAGTGTCCCCGTGATCATGTGATGGGAAAATTCACACCCTTGGCAATTTGATTCATAATTATCACCCCATTGCTGTGTCATGTGATTGCCTTTTGTGACAAGCAAAGTCAATGGGGAAGCCAGATTCACTTAACAACTGGGTTATTAACTAATCAACTGCAGCGATTCAATTAACCACTGTGGCAAGAATGTTCATAAAATGGAGCAAACCTCACTTAACAAATGTCTCACTTAACAACAGAAATTTTGGCCTCAATTGTGGTCATAGGTCGAGGACTGCCTGTATTTCTTTTAGATAGCCTGTGCTTAGGTAGTCCTCGACTTATGACCACAACTGAGCCCAAAGTTTTTGTTGCTAAGCGAGACAGTTGTTAAGTTTGCCCCCACTTTATGACTTTTCTGGCCACAGTTGTTAAGTGAATCACTGCAGTTGTTCAGTTAGTAACTGGTTGTTAAGTGACTCTGGCTTCCCAATTGACTTTGCTTGTGAGAGGTCACAAAGGGATCACATGACCCTGGACACTGCAACCATCATAAATATTGAAACATCTGGATTTTGATCGTGTGACCATGGGGATGCTGCCATGGTCGTAAGTGTGGAAAACTCTTTTCACAAATCACTGTTGTAACTTCAAACAGTCACTAAATGAACTGTTGTAAATCAAGGACTACCTGTATTAGTCATGTTACGGCTTAAAGGGCAATCAGCACCATGTTGCTTTGGAATATGCATTTATTATGGAAGATATTATTTCCAATAATAAAGAAATATGATGAGTACCCATCATATTCTGGTATTCATCACTGGTACTTGCCCAGTCAGCCAATCTGGGATTCTTAACTTGTTGAATAATTTGGATGTTCAGGCTGGTTGCTAATGCTAGATCTGGATTATCCTGTTTCTCCTCTGTCCTTGATTCTATTTGGGGATCTTGGACTTTAGAATTTAGAATAGAATAGAGCTGGAAGGGACCAGGAAGACTTCTAGTCCAGCCCCCTGCTCAAGCAGGAGAACCTGTACCATTTCAGACAAGTGACTGTCCAGTCTCTTCTTAAAAACCTCCAGTGATGAAGCACCCACGATGTCTGAAGGCAAGCTGTTCCACTGGTTCAGGGTTTAGATCCAGCTCTAGTTCCACCTTGGGGCCCAGGATGGGCTATTGCAGGCAAAACAGATCTACCTGTTTACCTGACTCAGCAGTAAGAGCCCATGTAAGACTCTGGATATTTTCTTCTGGAGAATATCCAGAGTCTTACATGGGCTCTTAATGCATATCACATGTGCATGTATTTGTTGTGGCACAGAAATTATAATTTCTTGAATGGAATGTGCAAATGATACTGTTTAAAAGACTCAAAGTTATTAAATGTAGAGAACTTGAAAGTGACTTAAGAACAAGCTCTCATTTAACACAAAGTGCTTGAGTTATTTGCATGCACATGGGTATCATTGATGAGATGGAAAACATGTACTTTAAATTGAAATGCATTTTATTTAGCTTATTTGTATTCAATCACATAGCAAGAGAACTTTAGAGCATTCTGCCAAACACATTCAATGTTAATATTTGTATAGTTATCCTAAGTTCAGGAATTCTTTTATACAGTACTTGCCTTTGTTTAAAGTTTAAGAAAAGTCATTTCAAAACAAGCCTCTTGTGATATATATCTACAAGTATCCCACCTGTGAAACTTTCTGAAAGTTCCAGAAAAGTTTTCCAAAGCTGCTTCCCTCAAAATCCATTAAAATTATTGTACCATTACCACAATGCATAAAAAACATCATCCATTCACAGACAAAGCTCCATTTATTGCTTTGATCTGTCAATGTCCTCATTTATTGCTCCTAAACTTTTGTGAACCAAATAACCCAAGAAAACAGTCTGTACACTCTTTAACACTTACACTCAGCAGACTTTTCAGTGTGAGAATTCACTATTTTGGGATGTTTTCTGAATTGCAATAAATGGCTTTAGAATAGAAGAATAGAATGGAATAGGAATGGAACGGAACGGAATGGAACAGAACAGAATAGTTATTGTTACTTTAAATGTACACTAATCAGCATGCATTAAAATGAAATTTCATTGCATTCAGCTCTCAAAGGATAACCATTATGCATATACCCTCACACACGCACATATATGACACAGAGAAACATCATAGTCTATTTTGAATGTATACATATACATGGCAAAAAAATCTGGAATCATGCGAGTTGACAAGACGGATGGTATAAGGAACAAAACTTAAGGTTCAGGGTTGAGCAATGCATGATAATTCAACATGTAGAATATCACAGTGCAGAAGGCACCTGAAAATGTTACTATAATTTTGTGCGCCAAGAGCAGGAATTGAAAAAGGTACAATCAAAAAGAGACATGAAAAGGTTTTCATAGGTATAAGCACATCACCAGTGGCAACTAATTGAGTTGATGATGTCTCGGTTTTAAATGCCTATAAGCTGCAGTCATTTAGTTGGGGGTTAGTACCATTTCACCCAATTTGTCTAACTTTTAGGATGTATAAGATCTGTTGCCATCCCCTGATTTTTTTTAGCAAAAATGCAGTTAAGAGCTTATTGAACTACCCAACTGGAAACAGACTGGAATATATATTTAAAGTACAGGTAATTTATGATCACAATTGGGACCAGAATTTATGTTGCTAAGCAAGGCACCCAATTTTATGGACTTTTTTTTGCCCTGGTTAAGTGAATCACTGAAGTTGCTAAGTGTACAAGAAGAGAGATGGCATAAACCTGGGGGCGGAATGAAAAGGGGGACTCAGCCTAGAATCCCTAGCTAACAAGTGGACAAAGTCCAACCCCTCCCTTCAGTGCTGTTGACCCATATCTAACTCTAAGCAGGTCCCCACCTGTGCGTAGGAGTTTAGTAATAAATCAGGTTAATTGAATCTTCACTTGTGGATCTGGTCTTTCACACCTGACATTATGTGGTCATTAAGTGAATTGGCTTTGTTTGTTGGAAGCAAGTGGGAAGGTCACAAATGTGATCACATAAACCCAGGATGTATTGTAAATACATTTCGTAAATGCATGTTAGTTGCCAAATGCCCACATTTTGATCACATGACCATGAGGATGCCACAGTATTGCTGTAATATTCATGATTGTATGGTAAACTGCATATTGTCAAAGAAGTGATGGCGGGAGGGTTTCTTTTAATTTTTAAGAAGATAAAGTGAAAAACAACTTGTCAATAAACTAAAAAAAAGATAAAATCTAAAAGAGTAATCCTGTTAAGGCATAGATATAAAAGAATGCTGGATTGTGCAGTTAATTATGAATACAGTAGACAGTAAAAGTCATGGAGATTTGGAGTGGGACACTTTTAAGCAGAAGCTAGCTATGTCATAACAATGTAATTAACTATTGTGGTATATTGGTTAAGGTATGGTTGGACAAAAGTTGAGAAGTCAGGTTTTAATCCTCCTTCAGCCACAGAAACTTCACATTGTCACTTAACACCAATTACTTTCTCTCTACCCATCCTGACGGGGTTGGGGACCCCTGCTTTAAACAACTATGGTTTTTCTCAGCGATGCCTTCCACAGTTCCAGTTGCTAGCAGTTTCACATTAAGCCACCAATATCCCATATGCAAATCTTAACCCTAATCCTAACTCTGTAGGGTTGGCAATCATATGGAAGTGGTATACATTCCTTGATGGTTTCCCATCAAAATATTAACTAAGGCTGACTGAGTTTATTTTGTAAGCCAAGTTAAGGTCATCCTATTACTTGTTATGTAACTAGGCACAGGAGAAAATTGATAATCTTGGGACCTGATTGTTCTGGAGGTCTGACTCAAGAGTTTGTTGATCAATCAAATGTTTCATCATCAACAAATTGGTTTAAGAATTTTTATTCCTCCACAGTTGGAAGATACCATGTTGGCTGAAAGTTGGGATAGAGGCTCTCAAGTAGAACCATCTTTTTTGGAGTGTGTGTGCGCGTGTGTGTGGGGGTCCCTTTTCCAGGTTTTTCTCTTTTTATTCATGGACTCTCTCCATTTAGTGTTTACTTGAAAATAAACAAATAGGCAAAATAAATAAATAAATCCAGAATAGCAGCCTTGTTGAATACCAAAAAGAAAGTACAACATTAATGCTGAGGCTATATCTGCATTAGCTGGAATGAATGTTTACATAATAATTATAAGCTTTCTTGTTTCAGGTTATTCTTCAAAAACTAAAGGACTTGTTATTATCTGGTTCCACTTTCCAACAATTTTTGTGAGAATTCTCAGAGCAACCTAAAAGCATGTCAGAAACTGATATGGCCCAGTTTCCATGGATTAAAATGTAATCTGCTGCAAAAATGTCCCAAATATTAACAGTAACATGTTCTAATTCCTATCCTCCCTCCAGATTTTAATAATCTTCCTTAATTAATGCTATGATCACAGGGCACAATTAACCATAAACTAGCCAACTACATTTTGAATAGTAGAATAGTAAACAGTGGTTGGAAGTGTTATTGAACTCGAACTGAAACCTGGAACTATGTTGTGAATCTTCTATTGCTCAAATAAGAGTATTCTCTTCATATGGATTTTGGGTAATTTACTTAATTGCACATGAGAGTTATTTTAGCATTAACCAAGCTCATTGCAGCGATCAAAGCATTTCAATGCATTATTTTAATCTTGTTTGGTTATTCCAATATTGCAGATGAATGATGGGGTCTAATGAATTGCCTTAGCCTTCCCCAGCCTGATATTTGGGGTACAGTTCTCTTCAGCCATATTTGGAATATCCAGTGATACAGTGTGATGGTAACTAATGGTGTAAAAAATATGAGGGGGAAACTAGCAAATCTCCTCGTTTAGATTAGGGAATAGATCCCTAGTCATAAACTAGGACTTCCTGCTTCTCTATATTTTTTGTATCTTCAAGTTAGTATTGAGTCCCTGTAGTTTTAGTGGCAGGATTCTGGAAGTAGTTTACTATTGCCGCCTCCTTCCTGAGGCTGAGATAGAGTGACTAGCCCAAAGTCAGTCAAACTGGCTTTCATGGCTAAAGTGGGATTAGAATTCATGATCTACTAGTTTCTAGCCTGGTGCATTAACCATTATACCAAACTGGCTCCCCTTCCTGCTCTTAGCCACCAGTTACGTTTACACAACCTGCCTATCAGTGCTAAAAATAATTGTTTTCTTAATTAAGCTAGGTTTCTACATTTGGACAAAACACTGAACCACTAATAATCATATTGGCTGAACATCTTAGGCTGGTTTATGATCCAGCAGCATGATATCTTATGTTGAAAGTCATGGGACATTGGAGGCTATACCCTTCAGCTTAAAAAAATATCCCTTGAAAGGAAAAATTGCTTTGGCCTGATTCGGTATGCATTCAGGGAACAATATTGGGGAGACGGATTCCCTTCTGTGCCCAGAAGAACACTTGATCTTAATTGCTAATTCTCTCCAAATTGCAGAAATTCCAGAGCAATATACTCTAGACCTGTGACTTGATGCTCTCCAGATGTTTTGAACCTCAATTTTCTTGCCATCAGCTATATTGACTCAGACTCATTGGCAAAACGGGAAAAAGTAGACATATATTAAGTTATTAGTAATGTCACTCACAATCTCTCTTATATTTTATAACATGTTGAATTTTCATTCCCCCCCCCCGTCCTCCCATTATAGGAAGGGCAAATATATTTGTCTTGCTTTCTAGATTGTAGCATTTCCTATAACATCTCAATTAAATTGTCTCAAAAAGACATCACTTCACTAACAATATTTTAAATTGATTTTCTAATTAAAAAGAAAATTCTAGAAAAATGAAACTCTTTAACGAAAAGGGCCAAAAATAATATCAGCTCATATAACAGTCTAACCTAGGTGTTTCTATATTATGAATGAATAAATAACATTATTCCAGAAGCCTTCCTCTGTGATTTATATTCTACAATTAAACCTAGCCTTTTGACTTAGAAAAACTTTTGTTAAATTGCTTTCCAGCAATTTTTCTCCTGAAATTTATGAATTCATCAGAAATTATATTATAATTGGGGCTAATTATTCATTATTATTCATTATTCAACTAGCTAACCAACCTTGGATGATCTAGAAAGGAATCAGGCTTAGTATTTGAATGGGGAAAATCATCTAAGAATTTAAACTACACTAAACTGGGAAACCAATAAAAGAAAAAACCCAAAGCAATCCATTCTGATACTGTGTTTATGTTGTCAACAGGAACTATGTTTGACCTTATTTCTTCTATTCCTGAAAAAACTGCATATTACAAGAAGTGATTAATTTCATTTACACTTGTGTGAGGGTGAATCTGGAAGAAGACAATGGCAAATCCCTTCCGATTAGTAACAGCAAAGTACAATTTCTCTAGATTCAAGAGGAGTGGGGCTCAACCTAACTTAATTGTATATATGTCCAAGTCACATTGACATTAATAGAGATCATACTACATGAGTACATACATTTTTAAACAAATCACTATTAACTATTAATCTTTGCTTTGAATAGTGCAATTATAGATATGTCCACCTAAGTTAGGTTTAGTGGAATTTAACGGACTGAGGTTCAGATCTCCAGCTGATTATGGAGCTAACTTTGAGCCAGGCAGTGGTATCAACCTATTTCAGAGTTGTTGTCAAGATGAAATAAGATCTCCAAGTGTCTTGCCATAAGCTAGAGGAAGAGCAGGAATTAAGGATAAGATGGGATGGTAAGAGGAAAATTAGTGCATAATCTTGTGTCATTTATTTCAGTTGTTATAAGTGTTGGGGGTTAAGAGAGAAGAACTTGTCATGCTTGTTGCAATTTTTGCCAGCACTTCTGATTGCATTTTGTAAAACAACTCAAAAAGCTAGTGTTTTTCCAAACCTTCCAGGTATATTGAATTCCCCCTAATTATCAGTCACAGGCTTTGCTATTTTGGGAATTATAGTTCAGCATACTTGGACTTCAATAGGTTGGGAAGACTGCTTTACCAATTCCTTGTCTTCCTTTGTCTTGCTGGAGGTAAGAAAAGGTAGCCGAAAATGTCTCACTATTGTATAATCTGTATTTTGCCCTGGTAGAACAAATCCTCACAAGTTTGTTCTTTTCTGTTGGCAGTGCCTATTTATGTGCCATTCCTTATTGTGGGGTCTGTTTTCGTGGCATTCATTATTCTGGGATCCCTCGTGGCTGCTTGCTGTTGCCGGTGTTTGCGACCCAAGCAAGAACCACAACAGAGCCGGGCTCCTGGAGGGAATAGGATAATGGAGACAATCCCCATGATTCCAAGTGCCAGCACCTCCCGGGGATCATCCTCACGTCAATCAAGCACAGCTGCCAGCTCCAGTTCAAGTGCCAACTCTGGTGCCAGGGCTGCCCCCACCAGATCACAAGCTAACTGCTGTTTACCAGAGGGGACCATGAATAATGTATATGTCAACATGCCAACTAATTTCTCAGTACTGAACTGCCAACAGGCCACACAGATAGTGCCTCATCAAGGGCAGTATTTGCACCCCCAGTATGTGGGGTATGCTGTGCAACATGACTCCATGCCCATGACCTCTGTCCCACCTTTCCTGGATAGCCTGCAGAGCGGGTACAGGCCAGTTCAGTCGCCATATCCCCACAGTAATAGCGAACAGAAAATGTATCCTGCAGTGACTGTGTAACTCTAAGAAGGGAAGAAAGCAAGAAATCAAACCAGTTACAATGATGCATCAAGCAAAGGAGTAGTAACAACAAACTGTACAAAGCAACAATTTGTAAATAATTTTGGAAAACCTGTGCTTCAGACAGTGTCTATTCCTGGTTTTCACTGGATACAGTAACAAAAAACTGTATGAAGGTACCTGGAAGTGGTATTTCTAGGTAATGCCTCCATTCCAGTGTATAATTTATAATGGCTAAGAATTATGCTGAAGGAGGCACTGATATTTCTGTTACCAAACTTGCGTAAGTAAGTGATTAAATGCTCATCGGGTACTTCCCAGTCAGCGGTATTTGCCTAGTGAATAGAAGACATTTTGTAATGTGACAAGACAATATTTTAGGAGTGTCTTGTTTTACCTTTTTGTCCTAGGTACAATGACCTTTCATATTGCTGTACCGACAATCATACTTCACAGTAGTAGGCTAAATGGTGCAATGCTTGTTAGTGTCAGTCCTAGGAACTTATTGGTTAGCTCAGTGGTAAAAATGTAGTCATTCCACTGTAGGAAGTCCATATTCATATCCTGACATCCATCTTCCTCCCCCCTTCTCTTGAGTTCTGCAGCAGTTGATTTGAGAGATCTACTGGAGAATCTGGAGAGCCATAAAAACGGACAAATAATCTGACTTCATGTGGCAGCTTCATATGGTTTCTTTTCCTAGCCATATAACGTTTATTTTCCAATGGACTTGAAGTTTTGATTTATAGACTGGGATTTAAGGAACTAAACCAGCCATGCTCATTCAGAAACAAGGAAACTGGGATTTATTTCATAACCACCTTTTCCAACTAGCAAGTCCTCATTACTCCATAAAAGTTGCCTTTCAAAATGTTCTCACTAAGCAGTCAGCCACTGTGACATATCTCCTCAGGAGCTACTGTGCACATACTGTGCAGTCCTTTGGATTATGGCCATGGTCAATGCAGAAATATTATTTATCTCGGGCATTTTCAGATCACAGTAAATTACTCCAATTAGAATACCCATGAAAGCCCCAATATCTGTTTTACTAATCTGTGAATTTCAGAGTTTGCTCACAAAGGCTCCTGCATCCCTTGAAAACTGCACTTGGGAATGTCAGTAACGTGAGATTTGTGGATTGTAGCCAATACTTCATCCAACATGTTCCTAACTCCTTTTGTATTTGAATGCAATACAAAAGTCACATCAATATCAAGACTTAACATGGACCTGAGAAGGGGGAATTCCTATTTAATATGAATTGCAGGCCAAATAATCACATGCTTGGAAAATCCTACCCAAGTTTCAACATTTGAGTCCAGAGGAAGATTTAAATTAGCAATCACAAGAAGAATTAGAAATTAACAATAATGGTATAAAAATGTTACAATGAGAACGTGACAATCCACAGACACCCATGTTAAAACATTTCTGATAAATTGAATAGTTCTTTCTCAAAGTTAAAAAGTTTAAATGGCATTAAATCAAAACTATTGCCCTGTACCAACTGATCTCATTTACAGTATCTTGTCACCCTAGTGTTACAGTATATCTTATAGAGGCTTATTAGCAGTGACATTATTGTATTTGATTAATAAATTAGCTCTTAGCTTGAAAAGACCTTTTTGGTCTGAATTGATCAATTTGGCTTAAAAATATGAAGTGCTTTGGAGCTAACTGGATTAGATTCACTATCATCTCAGAGGTAGATTTAAGTTTTTCTAGCTGAAACGAAAGTTGATGGTCTTGGGCTGCAATCCTTTATATACAGAATTAGAAGTAAGTCCAGTTTGACATAGGTTGGGCTTCCTTCTAAGTGCATAGAGCTGCACTTTCTCATCCTGAAATTCATTGCACATGTCCTGCAACTTAGGTAAAAATCAGGTGAATGTTTTGTTTACTTGTTTGGAAAAAAATAAGTTAAAATCGAAAGTATTATAGAAACTAATTTACAACTGCTTGGGAGAAATGCTTTTCATTGAGAAATGTATGAATGTGAGAAAGTTCATTGTTATATTTGTTGATTTAGATTAAATGTGATAAAGGCTTGAATTATGGAATTGAAAATTGTTTCTGAATGTCACAATAGTGTTATACAATAGAAGAATAGCATGTGTGAGAATAAATGGAACTTAGTAAATTGTTCAACACTAAGCAGAAAACAAAATCTTCCTCAAGGATGTGCGATATAGTAAGAGTGATGTACTTAAGAACTGTGTGGTAAAGCAAGAAAAGAAAAATTAAAATGTATGAGTGATGAATGAATGTTTTGAATATGAAAGTGAGTGACCAGTATGAATGTAGTATATTGAGGTGGTATGTACAGATAGAATTAATGAGGATGCAATTGCAGAATGAACTATGAAGTAAGAATGATTGGTTGAGAGAAAGGCTAAGACCTACAAAATTGTCTTAGGTTTGAATTGATGAGATTTTCAGAAAAACATTAAGTATAATGAACAAAAGGCAATGTATGAAGCAATGTATGAATATAAAAAGCAAGCAAGGATGGTATGCAAACATAAAAAAGCCTGGAGACGTTAAATGAATAGTATTGGTGTAAGCTAATTTTTAGTTGTGTTTCCTTTTTTTATGTAATTCTTTTAATCTCTTTGACTTATAAGGTCTTTTCTGTGCTCTGCATAATTTGCTAACCCTGAAAGGGAATAACATAATGTGTATGTATGTATATACAGGGAAATGCTTTGAGTTGTAATAAAAATGCTTTGTGATGTGGTGTTTTATACGTCATGTAAAATAAGTAAAATATTGTTAATGTTCAGTTTAATTTTTTAAAATTTCTTAAAAGAGCATTTGAGTGATTCTTACAAGTGAAAAAAATCTTTTGTTTCATAATAAATATTTTATGGTGTGAATTTTATTTCCTTGTTATTTGTTGCTACCCATTTTTCAAACCCTAACTCTTCGATGCCATCCTGTGCTTATATGGAGTTTTGCAGGCCAGTAAGAAACTGCTGATGGAGTACTCAAGAATGGAGAATCTGGAGCCCGTATAAAGTTCTGAGATAAATATTGGAAGATGCAAAGCAAAACATAAAATGCAGCCTTTGGAACATGAGATTTCTCTGGAAAAAAATAAATGCTTTTTCTCAAGGCTCATCTGCCAAGGTGTTCAAGCATGTGTGTATGCATTTAACTTGAAGAAGCACCCAATTAAGACCTAATTAATGTGGGGCTAGTTTCCTGGCTGAATTAATATCTAAACCAGGGGTCCTCAAACTTTTTAAACAGGGGGCCAATTCACGGTCCCTCAGACTGTTGGGGACCGGACCGGCTGGGTGGGTGTGGCTGTCATGTGACTAGGAGGGCGTGGCCAATTTAACACACCCTTAAACAATGCACACATTAAACTTTAATATGTTTTGCTCCTGGGGGTGTTTTATTTGCTTTTGTTTGCATGTTGCTCTTTTGGTTGACTTTTCTTTTTACTAGATCTTTTTTTCAGTCGTTTAGGAGTCTAGTGGTCCACTTCAGAAAACTCAGTTTTGCAGCAATTCTTCTCAGCCCCAAGGAGCTTGAGAAATCTCTCTCCTCTCTTTCTCTCTATCTCTTTCTGTCTCTCTCTCTTTCTGTCTCTCCCTCTCTTTCTCTTTCTCTTTCTCTTTCTCTTTCTATCTCTATCTAACTATCTTCTGGAGGCGGGGCAGATTT
>QLTV01004098.1:214584-239600 GCA_003457575.1 Thermophis baileyi
CTGCAGGCCAAAAAACAGGAAAAATGGCCAATTTTGAGGTGAAAAACAGGCCGTTTTCAGCCGTTTTTTGGCCTCCTGGGGCGTCTGTGCGCCCTGTTTTTCACCTCCCCCGCCTCCAGAACGTCTCTGCAGGCCAAAATTGTTGGCCTTACCTTTCAGTTCCAGCCCGCGGGGCTCGCAAAGCTAAGTCCTGTGCTTGGCCGAAGGGTGGGTGGGGCAGCCTCGTGGTCCTGAGCCGGCCGGATTAATGGCTTCGGTGGGCCGCATGCGGGCCCGTGGGCCGTGGTTTGAGGATCCATGATCAAAACTGTTTCTCATGGAAAGCTGCTGTGCTGCAGCTCCCCACTGCATCGAAATCATTTATGTTCTTCCATGTTATAGCCTGCACCTGGCAGGATCACATAAAGTACTAAACCCTTTATCTGGTTGGCACTTTGCCATGAATTGCCACTGGAGCTGAAAGGAGTAGAATTGTACCTCTTGGTGTGGAAGTGAGTAGTAAAGAGGGATACCATTCGCTGCCTAGCTGCCAGATGGTTAAATTTGTACTCTTAAATTCAAGATATATGTGGGACCCTGGAAAAAGTGCAGGGGGAGGGAATACCACCACTAATATTCTGGAATTATCTGAAATGTTTGGTTCCTTGTAGGGTAGATTCAGTCCATGTCTAGGTGCATTGGAATTGGATATAAAGCTATCAGTGATCTACTTATCCATCTTTAATCTGCTTGTTAATACATATAGAGGCTAAAAATGTGAAATCAAGTTTCCTTCAGTATAAGCTTTGCTCCCGGTGACTTCATGGAGATGTCCATATAGGCCAAGGTTTCTCAGTCTCAGCATCTGAGCATGCTGGCTGGGGAATTGTGGGAGTTGAAATCCACACATCTTAAAAGTTGCTGAGATTGAGGAAACTCTGACATAAGGGTGATGCTTTGTTTTGTTTTCTTGGCAGCAAGATGGAAATTGTTTGCCATCTCCTTTCAGAATGTGTTGTTGTTTTTTTAATTTCCAAATCAACCTACAGCATTGATAATCCTGGAGGTCTCTCATTCAAGTACTAACCAACTGGATCATCCTTAGCTTCCAACCCCAGATTTTTTTTGGGGGGGGGAATATTTGGGTGCAAATTCGATTGAACATAGTAGAAGTGCTGATTGCCTCTAGGATCAGTTCAACACGAAGCCTAGTTCAGCATTCTCCAACAGAGGGAAGGAACTATTATTTCCACTTTCATCAGAATACAATATAATGTAAACCATAATCTCTTTGTGAAATCTGCCTGTTAGAGCCAGGCATTATACTTATTTCCTCAACAAATGTGGTTAATACAAACTGCAGTTTTAAAATAACCTCTCTCTTGGGTGGCAACATCTACTGCCAATAAGAGTTGCACCAAGAAATAAGAAAATTGCTGTTGTTGAAACATGATTCAGGGGTTGTTTAATAGCCATTAGGAATTGAATACTGTATGCTGTTATGGATATTACGAGAAGTAGAGCAAGTATTTGGTCAGAAGCAAGAATAAAGTAGAATGAATGAAAAACAAATAACTGCAATGAATAGTTGCTGATAAGAAATCCTAATGAGGATTTCTTATGGTATAAGCCATTCATTCTTACCTCTACCTGTCCTCCTCCATCTCTGAGTGAGGCCTTAGTTGCTTCTGGAAACAACTAAGGATGTCTGCGGCCTTGGTTTGGATTGTGCCCATGTGACCTCTCCCTTCCCATGGATCCCATTGCTCCCCATGGGTTACGTAGGAGCTGGTAAAGACGAAAAGAGAGAATAGTCATCTAGAATGCCTCTGGAAGTCAACAAAGGATGAACTCAACCAAACATGGATAAGAGGCACTATTAAGGCTTACCTGGTGGTGGCAAAGAGGCACAATAAGCAACAATACTTGTACTCATTGCATCCACCGTTTGCCATCTAGTGGCCTTGTTTCAGGTGAGCCATGCCCTTTGCAGCAAAGGGAATTAAGAAGGTCACCTTCAGGGCCAAGTAGAAGTTTAGAGCATCTGCTGAAAAATTATGTGAATTTATTCCCGATTAAATTCCAGCTTATGGTACAGGACTAATGGAAATGCCTGGGATATGGGCTTGCCCTGTTATCTGGGTTTCAACAGTTTCAACCTTTTGTGCCTGAGGAAGTAGACAGGGACCTTAGGACTGTGAGATTGGCCACCTGCTCCTTACTTCCATGCCCCTCCTGGCTAGCTAAGGCTGGCAATGGTTAGTTTATTCTTGACAAAGGGGGTTGCCCCTTTACCAATTAAGGAGATATTGGTTCACCCCTTCCTCAAGGAACTATGCCGGATCCTAACTACTGGACAATTTTTGCCCAGTGTCCCAAGTTTCCTTTTTAGGGAAGGTTATGGAGAAGCTGGCTGTGCAGCAGCTTCAGCAGTTCTCTGGGTGAAACAGATATCTGGAGCCCTTTCAGTCAGGTCTCATGCTCTGAATGTGTGACAGAAATGACATTGGTTGTGGATGTCTCTGGTGGGAGCATGTCAACCCTGGAGCCATCTTGGAACGTCTTCAGGGTTGCCACAGCGAGGCTGGATAGAGCTGTGGGAAAGGGAGGGGGGAGTAGAGGTAGCCGGGGAACTATGTAGCCAAAATAACATTCTTTCTTCTGGGAACCAAGAACGCTCTTGCCAGCACCTGGTGGGCCATGGATGGGAGTCATCCGGGTTTAGGACTGTGACCTGATTGGGACTTGCGATGGTTGTGTGTAATGGGGGGAAGAACTTTGGATTTTGAGTTGGGCGGGGAAAAACCGGGGAGATTCAGAGTCGGGTTTTCACCAGCCGTGCCAATATGACATGCCTAATAAATCTATACTTTGAGGAAGCCTCTGGCCTTGGAGTTTTGATTTCATTCGGGCTGTTACTTGGAACCCTGACACTTGACCTTAGTGGCTTTCAATATCATTAACTATGGTATTCTTCTGGATCAGCTCCCAGGATTGGAAGTGGGTAGCACAGCACTATGCTGGCCTCTTCCTTTCTAAGGGACCAATAACAGTGTTTTTCCCCCCCCTCAAATTGTTTTATTAGTTTATAGAATAAAATACAAAAGCAACTAGTAGGACACAGAGGGGAGGGAGAAGGGAAGAGAAAAGTGAGGAAGAGAGGGGGGGGAAAGGCGTTGACTTCCGACTCCCTCTGTTGCAGTAGGATAAGGCATTAACATCAAACTTCAACTTTTTACTTTTCCATAGTAGTATAAACTAGCCATTTCTATAATGACAAATCAATGTAATCAGTTAAAACCCAAAATAAAAGTTTCATTTTTTTCCACCTCAAGCACAAAGTCCAGAAGCAGTCTCCAAGTAGAAACACAAGTACTTATATTCTTTTCTTTGATCAAAACGGTCCATTTAGCCACCTCTGCCAACTCCATCAGCTTCTGTAGCCATTCATCCATGGTGGGAATTGAAGTGTCCTTCCATTTTTGTGCATACAGTAGTCTTGCTGCTGTCAACATAAGATCAGAATTTCGTCCCCCCCCCCCCGTAACAGTGTTGGTTGTATAAATGTATTAAGTAACTATATATAAAGAATTGCAACTACTACCGTGTTTCTCCGAAAACATGACCCACCCCAATAATAAGCCCAACCCTAATTTTTTTGGGGTGGGCCTAATATTACCCCTACCCCAAAAATAAGCCGGGGGGGATGGGCGTGGCCAGCACAAGTGGTGGTGCGGGGGGGAGGGGCAACTGTCCGGCTACAGCTGCAGCCCGCTGGCCCCTTGGGGCAGCACAAATACCGCTTTTGCCCTTCTCTTTCTGGGCGCAGTGCTTCTGCTTGTTGGGCCGCTTCCCCGAAGCCGGCAGCTCTGCGGTCAGCTGCTTTGCTTTTTCCCTCTTTTTGGGAGGCTCGTGGGAGGCTTCTTGGCGAATGGGAGGAAAATGGGGAGGGGGATTTTCCTGCCTGTCATCCATTCCTCAAGCTCAGCACAGACTGAGGGAAGGATGGCAGGCAGGAAAATCCCCCTCCCCATTTTCCTCCCGTTTGCCAAAAAGCCTCCATTCAGAACACTGAAGGTTCGGAATGGAGGTGACGGTGCGTCCACGGCGCGTCCAGCTCACCGAGTCTGGCCTGCTGCACCTCAAAAAAAGTAAGACCGCCTTGAAAATAAGCCCAAGTGCTTATTTTCAAGTCTAAAAGAAAATAAGACTCGGTCTTATTTTCTGAGGAAACACGGTATTAAAATATAGTAGTTGCAATATTTTTCCCCCTTTTTCCTTTGTTGCATTTTTTCTCTTTTAAAAGTACTTCTTATGGTCCGTGTGTTTTTCTTTGACAACCTATGCATTTTTATCTTTCTGTTTTATCCTATTTCTTTTTTGCCACTATTTTAAAAGCAATAAAAGATTAAATAAATAACACCTACATGAAATCGCTGGGGGAGATCATCCATTGCTAAGGGATGAAGTATCAGCTTAAAGTTTCCAAAGTTGAGGAACACTGATCTGGTCCATAGTGAGCCATTGGAGATCTACATCTTATCGCCCCTCCAAGTTCATGACATCGAAATCTGGCCACAAACCACTGAATAAAAAGAGTACGATACTCTCCTTTTTTGTTGATTTAAAATAAACACGTTGAACAGTTTTTATAAGATGACAAATATTTGTTTTTTTTTCTTTCAGCTTCTTTGTGTTTTTATTAGTTTTGGAAAGTAGCATGGTTGGTGGTTCCAGAATTGCAGAGGCATTTTGCATTCTACACAATGGGAGCTGTGTCCATAAGGCTAGTTCCGTAATAGACATCAAACCTCAGAAGCCATCACACACACCCTTTTTTCTATTGTAAGGCATTAGGATCTTATGCAAGTTTATTGCCAGGAATTTATAGGAAATGGAAGACAGATGACATTTTTTGTTTGACCCATTACTCATTATTGTCTCTTGGGCTACTCTAAACAAATTCTCCCTTTCCCACAATATTTACCCTGCATGTATGCCTGCCTTTAGCCATAGTTCAACACTCCCATTGAGATTTAATCTGCTGTTTGTATAAATAGCACTGCTGCTTAGTTAATTCCATTTCACATTTCCTCCACAATCTGCGTACAGTGTATACAGCTGTATACAGTGTCCTAGACTTAACATCATCAAGCTTTGACAGATTTGTTTTCTTGCTTATTCCATGACACTGTTTGTAAACCTTGTCTCAGAATTGGAATTACCCAAGTCATACACTTTTCTTCCCGGGAGACGACTTCTCTCCGTGAAAATCTGAGATATGTATAACTGACAGCTCTACAAAACTCAATATTCTTTCTGAAAAGTTTGGCTCCTGGGAAAGCTGTATGCACCCAAATTTCTTTCTTTCTTTCTTTCTTTCTTTCTTTCTTTCTTTCTTTCTTTCTTCTTTCTTTTCTTTCTTTCTTTCTTTCTTTCTTTCTTTCTTTCTTTCTTTCTTTCTTTCTTTCTTCTTTCTTTCTTTCTTTCTTTCTTTCTTTTTTCCTCCCTCATTCCCTCCCTCCCTCCCTTCCTTCCTTTTCTATACAGTTAAATCCTTTAGAAGCAATTCTTAGAATGGCAAATATAATTCCTAGAACCGTGTCACAGTCAAAAAATTCATCACCACATTTTTCTGAGTATTCCTCCAGCAAAATTCTGCCCTGGAGAGATTCCACTCCCAATAGCTGTGTCTAAAACGTTCATTTTAATAGCTTCATGTTGTTCCTCCTAGGCTCCATTCTATTGATGGTTTGCTTCCTTTAGAAGGCTTCTTCTGGGCATATTGATTTGATGACTCATTTTATTTTTTTCCCATTTGCTGTAAGTATATCTTTTTGTAACAAAGATACCTGATAATGTAAATCAGGGGTGTCAAACTGGTGGCCTGCGGGCCGGATGCATCATGCGCAGGCCATGCCGACCCCAGCTCCATGAAGGGGAAAATGTAGCGATAAGTCACATGATGCAACGTGACGCAGCGAATTTGACACCCGTAATGTAAATGAACTAAATACTATAATTTACGGCCAGCTGCTGACTTGTCTTTGAAAGCTAAACAGCATCAAACCTGATCATTGTTTTGATGGGAGACCATAAGAAAACATCAAGACTATAGACTAATCTGAAGAATGAGGAAAAATCCTTGAAAAAATGGCGATCCACGTCCATATTTGTGACTAGAAAATTACATAGCGTATCAGCCAAGTCATCAGGAGCTGAGTTCAACTCTAAGAAGACTTTAGCCCTTCTGTGTGCCCATAAATTTCTTATTTGCCTGAGCAGAGATATTTATGAGTTACATTAGCTATTTTAAGTTAATTCATGTAACAAGTGACACCATTTTTCCTTCTATATTTTGTTTATGGAATTGTTATCATTTTTCTACTATAACCATGCAAAGAAGGCTTGGGACCAGGATTGAGACTGATTACACTATTTCCTATTTAATATTTTATGACAGAAAAATAAAACAATAAAGTATATTCTGAGAAGCATTTTAATGGAGAAAAATTAAGAAAGAAAGGGAAAAAAAATAGAAGGAAAAGAGAAGAAAAAAAAACATGCATGGATACTCCCACCCACCAATCATCCAGTCAGATTTTTAAATACTTGTTTAAATGTGACCTTATGAAATAATATTAATTAGTCTTTGTTTTGATGTTGTCAATTGATATATGGAAAATGAGCATATAACTATAAACCAAGATGTAAATCCAGAATTTGTCTTTGCAGGGATAAATGATAGTCATCTTTTTTTTCTATTCTCTCCATGCATGGAAAATAAAAGAAAGCCTAATTGAGAACTAATTGTGTAATTGTAAGCTAGCCATTAATCTAGGTTTAGTTGACATCTGTAGGTAAACTAACCAATATTTTGAATCATGATCTGATCTATGATTAGTAAACCAAATTTGCCAGTATAGAGTAGCAAACAAACCAAATTACTCCAATATAAGGTGAGCAGCTATATGACCTTTATAAAAGTTGGTTTGTGTGTTATTTTTTATTCAGGAAAGCACTCAGAATGGCTCATAATATAAAACAATATATATAGAGAGAAATACGTATAATAAATGACAAATTACTGATATATTGCCATTGATCTGTATATCTAATGAATAGTTCCCCATTAAAGACTTCCGGTTGATGATGGAGACCTAAAATGCTTGTCTCTGCGGCAGGATTGAATATTTCCTGAAATAGCAAGGTGTTATTTATACCCACAGTATATACGGTAGCTATCTATATATGGGAGATCCTGCGTTTGGATGGTAAAAACACACCAATATTTTCTCAGCTTGTCCTTTCAAACCACAAAGTCTCCCACACTCTGGGAACTAATCCTTCTTATGTTGCTAGTCCAAACTACCCAAGGTTACAAATCTGTCAGTTTTCTCATGCTCATTACACCTTCCTTCAGGCAAGATGACTTGTAAACATTTTGTTCTGACAGAGAAGGCACTGATGGCAGTGAGGGACAGAGAGGAATATGTCTGTTTCTTCACAGGCAGTCTTCAGGAACAGAGAAGCCAAGGCCAAAAATGGCTACAGTACTCCTTCCCCACTAGGCAAATTTCCTAAGCTTCACTGTTTCAATCAAGACGCAGCAATCTTAGCCAACTTAGCCAATGATGAGGGATGCTAGTGGGTTTGCTTATTTGGTAAAAGTGGGAGAGAACTGGATCTACTTTACAAAATGCAAACTAGAGGCACTGAAACAATTCAGAAAGCGTGATTTTCATAAGTAGTCTTTTTTCACATTAGCTGTCCTTTCTAGTTTGTCTTTGTACCTTCTAGTTCATGGGTGTCAAACTTGATCGCGTGACGTGACGTATCACGATGTTTTTTGCCTTTGCGGAGCTGGGGTGGGTGTGGCCTGCGTGTGACACATCTGGCCTATGGGTTGCCAGTTTGACAGGCCTGTAAACTAGTTCGTATTTTTTCAGTTTTCCTAAGACACAGCAAAGAGAAAGGTTTTTATTAGTCACTTTCCTGGTACAGGCCAGTTCTATCTCCAAATACTAAGACTGTTTTTGTTGTAAGGTCTGAGAGAAGCACAACAGATGTGCATTTTCTAACCTCTGTGTTCTTTTATGCAACTATAGATACAGTGCACAAGATGACTCAAACAAAGTATTCAAAGTATTTCCTGAATCAGGTCCTTTAATTGATCCAGGCATCATTTACTGGCTAAGTTGATGGGTTTTTAAGGATCCATTGTTTCGTTTGTCATCAGTTTTGCACTTTTGGAGAAAATGAGAATCCCACGGAAATAAATTTCTTGTTCCAATATGCATTATTATATGTAGTTCTTACAAAACCAGGATAAGGAATGACTTAAAAATGTGCTGAAGGCATAAGACACTGTTCTCTCTTTTTTTTCTTCTCAATCTAAGCAGATCACAGATGGACGTAAAATTATAAATGGTAAATGGCTCCCACGACATCTTTCCTAGACATTTCATTTAGTAGGTAGTGAAAAGTCAGAATTTAAATATAAGATTTTAAAAGGGGGCATGAAGGTTTTCACTGTTGGTTCTTCAGGAAGAATGTGAACATCCCTTATCTTGATCAGTTACATTCTGATAGTAGTCTTTACACCCAAACAGAATGGTATTAAATGCTTTCCAAATAACATAATACATTCATCTGTTTGAAAGTCTTCTCTCCCTCCACAATTAACAGAGAGGGTTTCCCCCGCTCTTCTCTCCCTCCCCTTGTAATTCCAATCTCTCTCTCTCTTTAAAGAGAAGTTAAGCTGCTTCTTCCTCCTCATAAAAGACTTGAAGGCAGCTGCTGTTATCCATGCTGAGCAACATAAGGAAGAACAGTTAGCACAACTGCTTTGTTCAAGACTAATGAACTGTTTTCATCCTTCTGACAGGGACAAGCAGCAGTAGCAGCCCAGCCCACCCAGCCCAAATCATTTCCAACTCTTGCTTGGAATCAGAGGCTGGCAGTCAGCAGCACTCCACACAGCTCATGGGCGTTATGTATGTCTTGCAAAAAGAATTTTTAATTAAAACAGTGGGTACGTGTAAATTTATGCACAATACGATATTCTGGAAAGTGAAGGAAAAAGCTTGACACCGGGGACAAACCAAGGGTTCCATTTTATTATTTAATAAGTTGGAGTGAAGTTCAAAAAAGGTAGAACAAAGGGAAAAGGGGTCTCCAACCAAGCCAAAACTTTCATGGTCTGACCTATCAGCTAAACTGAGGCAGGGTGTGGGACAAATGGTGTTTGCCAAACTAAAAACAGCTCTCTTTTCATTAGGCCCTAAAATAAGACATGTGGCCTTTTGGAGCTAAGGACTATACTAGTCTTGGAGAAGCATGCCAGGCATGACATACCAGCAGGGCCACAGAATTGGCTTTATATATATGATAACAGCCATCAGGACACTTTATGCTGTTTCCTGGAAATATATTTCGTTCCTTCATTAGAGGAATAGCAACCTAAAATATGGAAGTACGTGTCCACAACCAAAATTAATTCATACACAAAGAACAAGTCTGGTGTTGATTTCAGTTTGACTTGAAAATATTTTATAAAACCCAGTTCTGTAATAGGATGTGTGAATGACCTTGGGACATACCAGGAAAAGCCGTAGACTAGACCACTGTCATGCAAAAGGCATCTCAGGGAATAGAAACAGAAGGGACATAGGAAGCATCTTAGACGGGACCTTCCTTAGTTTTTTCTAAAGTAAAAGTAAAGGAGGCTAACCCTAACTCTAAGACTTAATTTTAATAATAATTGAATATAGTTGTATTGAAAGGGCTGAACTGTCAAATTGCCATGAAACTATTCTTCCTTAATTCAGGTTGATATGTAAGCATAAAAGGCAGATATCTCTTCCAGTGGAATAATATGAACTTTTTTTTAACGCTGTGTTGCTTTGCTAACTTTCCCATGTAAGATATGCATTGTAATTTGCCTTTTTTTTTTTAACCCAGTGACTGACAAATAGAGCCAGTGGAAAAACTAAAGGATGTTGTGAAAGGCTCAAGAGGATATACACTGTGAATATGGAGAAATTCTCACCTACCCTCACCCTCACTCAAGAAGAGATGTGGTTACATGGGGTATCACATAACATAACACTTCTATCTCCGTGATTTCATTTTTAATAGTAATTTTATTGAACATTGCAGTAAAATGGTCACTAATGCAAACTAAAAAAATAAAAAGTGCAGGAAAGAAAGAAGAGGAAGAAAAGAAAGACTTTTCTTTCATAACAAGTATAAACTATTTATGTTTATTTATTTATCAAATTTGAAGATTACCCTTTTACTTACTGTTTGATGCTGGGCAGTGACTTAGAATAATTTATACTATAGTAGTATAAGTTGCAGCAAAACATTATTTTATGGCTTGAAGAGAGACTGCTTTCTGCTTGGCATCCCATCCTTGTCCTTGTGGAGTCTCCAAGAGTTTTGGAAGTACCTCTTAGTGAAATCACCCAGTAAGTACAATAAGCCTAAAAATGAAGAATTCCTATTTATAACTTTGATATCCTTGCCTCTTTCTGACTTGCTTTCACGTCAATAATGGCATTCAGTTTCTTCAGCATTCCTATTTGCCCACAACGTTCAAGGGGGCACAGCAATGTCTGCGTAAGATGGAAGAGGAGATGTCTACATGAAGCAATGAGGAGCAGTGAAAGTGCATTTGGTTTCGTTTATAGCTGCACCAAGAAAAAACAAACTAAAGTGTGTGTGTGTGTGTGTAATACTCATCATTATCATTTTAGCCATTGTCTATCCACTGCAGGATGAAGGCCTCTTCCACATGTTTCTAACCAATACTGAGCTTTCTTTTGCCAATTGGGCCTGCAATACTTGCTAATGTTGTTGACCCATCTTGATTGAGGTCTCTTTCGTGGATGCTTTTTATCAAGTGGGATCCATTCTATGACTGCCTTGGTCTTGACCTGCCATCAGCTCTTCTTGCTATGTAACCAGCTCATTTCCATTTCAATTCTTTCATTCTTTTGATGGCATTGTAGAGTTTTCTAATCCATGTGCCGCTCTTTCTATCTTGTCTTGTGATGCTGAGCTCTTTGCGCCACTTGTAGCTTTTTAGTATTATTTAATACTAAATAACAGAATTTGAAAAGATGCAAGTTCGTAATTTAACAGAGATGAGGTCCCTGAAATAAATTGCTACTTATTTGTTGCTTTTGTTGAATTATAAATTTAGGCCAGATTTCCCTCTGCTGAGGTCCTCAGATTTCTTTGATTATAGCTTTCATTACATCCAAATACTGTACCTTTGCATAACAGAAGTTGCACTCCCACTCATTTTGAAGGTCCAAGGCAGGGAAGTTGCTCACAACCAATTTGCAGCAGGGAGCCACAAATGGTTCAAGAAACAGGACTCTAGCCTACCTAGAAACTAAGAAGCTGCCATCTATGTTCTGCAGTGATACGGTATAATTTGATATGTTGCCGCATTGACTCCTGTATCTACAGTATATATTTATCTGTCTGCTAGAGTTGATCCTTGGATTACAGTGGCAATTGGGACTGAAATTTCCATCACTAAGCAATGCTGTTGTAAACATTGCAACATCATATGATTGCATCGTTTAGCGACTTAATGACAGCAATTGCCTTTGTTAAGTGGACACTTAATGACCTGTCCCATTGCCTTTGTTAAGTGGACACCATGCAAGTCTTTAAGTGAAGACTCACATGATAGTGAGGTGAAAAAGATGTTGAAACTATGTGCCAAGGAAGCAGGCTGGCAGGTGAGAGTTATAGGCAGTAGGGTACTATGGAGTAGTGGTGGGATGCTACAAGTTGGTACTACAGACTGCAGGTGGGCAGGCCATGCTATGGGCTGGCACTGCAGTGTGGGCAGGTGCTATGGAGTGGAAGTGGGTGGGCAGCTGGGCACTGCTGAGTACCAGATGCCCATGCTGCCCAGGGCTCCTCAGGTGAAGGGAGTGGGAAGAACATGCAACCTCCTGCTGTCTTTCTTATTGACTTTTCTTGTACAAAGCTTGCACTTGGCCATCATGTGACTGTGGGATGCTGCAACTGTTACAATTGCAAGCCAATTGACAAACACTTGAATTATGGTGGGGACATCATGACAGTGGCAATTTTGAGGACTGGTCATAGGTCCCTCTCATTCAGTGCCATCGTAATTTTGAATGGTTGCTGAACAATGGTATAATCCAAGGACTACCTGTATTAACCTATTGATCCCTTTCATACTTTCCCCAAAGATTAGCTATTGCAAGATTGGAAAGTTCTATTTATTCCTCTTTTTAAAGCTCATTTTTTGAAACTTATGTAAACCGATCACCAGAATTATATTAAGAGTTGATTAGGAGCCTTTCCATACTGCTAAAAAATCCACCCATTTTTTTAAAAGTTGGCAGAACACCATGTTGTTATGACAGTTACTATTCTCCCTGTTGACTCCGGCCTCTAATTGATGACAAATAAGTGACAAAGCCTAACAGATTTTATACAGCTGCTGACTGCTGTTGGGCTGTTTCAGAACAATGGGGAAACACTGAGATTGGTACTGTTACAGGTAAGGATGACTTAAGTTTTTTATGTTTTGGGGAAAAAGATGAAAGTGATATGGGGATAAAGCAGAACAAAGACATTGCCTTTCATGATGGAATGCCCCTTGTATCTTAGTGGAGAAAGAGATATGATGTATTGTGTCTTTGGGCTTTATTTTCTCTACTTTTCTCTTTGTAATAAAAATGTGTCATTCCTTTCCATCTACATATAAAAACTGGTCAGAAAGTAAAACAATCCGATATATAAACAGGAAAGAAAGGGATCATAGTAGCCATCAGTCAGTATAGAATACTGTATATCTCCCTTTGTTTTTCACTTAAGGTTTTTCATGCTGTAGGTGCTGTTTAAAAAGAAACAATGGTTCCACCCCACAAAATGTCCTTCTGGATGCCCTGATTTTCACTTTCATTGCTACTGGAGCACCACCAGAGCAGAAACTTTAATGATGAACAGCTCTACAACCCCCTCCAGGTTGTTCTCTTCAGATGGTGATGCCATTTCCTCCAAGGCAGTGGTGTCAAACATGATTTCATTGAGAGCAGCATCAGGGTTGTGTTTGATCTCGGGGGGTCGAGTGGGCGTGGCCAGGGTGGGCTGGCCATCTCGACGTCACTCGTGTCAGGGGCACCTGTGGTGGCCCGGGCTGGAGGGATCCTCCTGCTGCCCTCTGCCAGCAAAAATGGAGCCTGGGAGGGCCACGTGCAGTCCTCCCAGGCTCCATTTTCACTGGCAGAGCGCTGGAGGCCATTGTGACCAAAAAATGGAGCCTGGGAGGGCCGTTTTCACTGGCAGAGGGCTGGAGGCCGTCGTGCCCAAAAATGGGGCCCTGGAGGGCCGCGCGCAGCCCTCTTGAGCTTTGTTTTTGCTGGCAGAGGCACCGTGGGCCGGTCCTTCGCTATTTCCAGGGCAGCCCCGTGGGACAGATTTAAGCACCAAGTGGGCCGGATCTGGCCCACGAGCCTTGAGTTTGACACCCCTGCTTCAAGGGATCAGAGGGTTATATTCAAAATGATGTTACAACGTAATCTAGAAATGCTTTCAAAAACTGCTTTTCTGCCTATAGATATTGGATTAAAGAGTTTATTAAAATGGTTCAATAAGGATTTTAAAAAATAAAGCAGCAGCATTGACAATGGCTTCCCAAAACCAGAAAATAATAAAACTGGATATGATGAGGTGGAAAATGCATTTTGCAAAATGACATTTGAAAGATGTCAATGGAGGTTCTCAGTCATCCAACTCATAGTTGTCCCAAAAGTGCTTTTTCAAAAGGCAACTGGATTTTATTTTTCCTTGAAGTTAGAACTGAAGAAGCTTCTTGGATGAGACATGAAATGTCCTCAAGGAAAAATAAAGTCCAGTTGCCTTTTGAAAAAAGCACATTTGGGATTTTTTGGAAGATGAATAATTTTGCAAATCTGTTTGGAAGAGCCAAAAGTACTGAAAAATATTTACGGGCAATTTAGACTCAGATGTAAAAATGTCAATTTATATGGATGAAAAGCAATAGAAAGACCGAGAACTAAGTGAGTTGTTGCTTTCCTTGAACAATACTAATATAATTGGATTGGAACAACAGTTAATGTATAGAGAATTTGGGTAGAGGATATACTATATGTGACTAAATAGGCTGAAATTCATTAACGGTTTGGGAAACCACCAAGAAATCCTCTGTGAATTTCTCAAAATTATTCGAGACTCATTCTAATAAAACAGACATGATTCTTGTCATGATGCATTCAGAAGACGGCAAGGCTTTCAAACAATCCATAGCCACCTAATGTGTTATATGTAATTAACTATAAATATCAAATTCATTTACTGAAACTTCAAGATAAGACAGAAGACAGTATTTACTTGGCATTTTTTAAAATACAATTATATACGTGTGTGTATATATAAAGGTAAGGCTTTTTATTTACATAAACACTAGGTATGACAAAGCTATTGTCTTTGTACACAATAAATTATTACAGTTTTGAAAGATTACATAAAAGCAGAGCATATCAGTTGTTTTCATATGGAGTTACCTGTTCATGTCTTCCCAAAGGTAAGCTGTTAAACTTATCTCCCCTCCCAACAAATGACAAATAAGCAAGCAAAAAGGACAGAGACCTCCATATTTCTTTTTCATGCTAGAAAGAACACGTGAGTATTGTTAATGGTACTGAATAGTGTCATACGTGAGACTTGCAAGGTTGGTGGGATCAGAAGAGGTGAATTTGTATACTTTCAATAATGTTGGCTTCCCTCTCTGAGGAAAACTGATGGAATCTCCCTGGCTTAGGATTGCTTCATTTTACTTTGCCAATAGATTTAAACATCAACCGCTAAAACGCTCCAAGCTGCCATTACAAATGTGGCTTTTTCCAAAAGAGAGAGAGGAGGAAACTGGGAAATACTGAGTTTTCTGACAATAATTTCAGATCTCTGAAATATGCCCTCAAAAGTCTGTTTATTTGGGACAAAGCCATTTCAGACAGCTTCTGCTCGTTTTCACTTGCCTTAAAGCAGATTTGAAGATATGAAAAATGACTTAATCGGTATGTGAGACATGCACCACAGGAAAAGAACTAGATGGTTTTGACCTAAATAATAATAATAATAATAATAATAATAATAATAATAATAATAAAAACTAGGTGAGTAACCTCAAGATGCGTATATACAATAGGGCTATCAGATCCAGCCTGCAAAAATCTAGATGGCCAGTAGATGGAAGGGTTTTTTGTATCTCTCTGCTGACATCTTGTGGTTGCCTTGGTTTTTGCAGCCAAGAAATTAAAATCCAGGTGGTCCTGTTTATGATGGCAAATTGGGACCAGTTCTGCCATCAGTAAGTGACACGGTAATAAAGTGAGGTGTTGCTGGCTTTGTCGCTTAGTGACAGCAATTCCAGCAGTCCCAGTTCCCATAGTTAAACGAGGCTCACGTGGGTTGTTGAATGAGGATCTCGTATGACTGCTAGCTCTGAATTCTCCATTGACTTTGCTTGTGGGGAGCCAGCAGAAAATGTTGGAAATCAAATCACATGATTGTGACTCACTGTGACACTGCAATTGCAAGCCAGGAGCTGCATTCACATGACCGTGGGGATGATGGGTCAAACGGAATGGTGAGGATTGTCATGAATACCATTCATTCAACACAGTCTGAACTTTGAAAAATTGCTAAAGAAATGGTTGTAATTTGAGGACTCCCTGAAAAGAGTTGATTTTGTTGTGCATCCTGTAAGGAGTTTCTTTTCAAATAATTCTGTGAATTTAACTTTTTGGGTGTAGACCTAACAGATTAACAGAGTTCGAAGGGACCTTGTAGGTCATCTAGTCCAACCCCCTGCCCAAGCAGGAGACCCTACACCATTTCTGACAGATGGCAGTCCAGTCTCTTCTTAAAAGCTTCCAGTGATGAAGCTCCCGCAACTTCTGAAGGCAAGCTGTTCCACTGGTTGATTGATTTAAGCTCTCTAATTCTCAAAGTCGTTGGGAGAAATTAATTAGCTAAACCGGCAAAATGTATTGTTTAACTTAATCCTTTGCAAGTTTCCTTAGAAGTAAGACCCAATGTAATAAATGGGTCTTACTCCCAGGATTGCAGCCTAAGCTTTGCAGTTATTAGCGTCAACTGTTCAGATTTTAAGCTCTGAATTCTAGAAGGACAATTGGTTTATTTTTCTACTGATATGGATAAATGTGCTTAAGTTATATTACTGTATATGTATATGAACATAATGGGATGGTAGATAGGACTAATATTGGGGAGGGGCGGTTTAGGGTGGGCTATATAATGTGATTTCAGAAATCTGCCCCAGAAAGTTATTATTTTTTTTTGCAGATCTTTCTTAAGTTATTTTTGCCTTTATTTATTTGACTGTTTTAAACAATTGGCATTGTTTCTGCTTTTTATGAAGCTAATTATAGAAACAAGGACAATAAGCAGGCAATTCTTTAAATTGAGCTTATTCATATATTTTCACCAGGTTTAGCTCCAGGAAACCCAACACCTGTGCTTCCAATCTTATAATCATTTTCCTTCCTTTGTTCTCTAAACCAGACTACAATGACCAGGAGTTTGGCCCACCATACTTCTTTTTATTTATTAAACTTATATGCTGCCCATCTTGCCGAAGGCAACTCTACTCAGTGAACAATACTGTGTGAACCTGGAAAAAAAAATGTTGCTCCTCTAAGAATCACACTTACTTTAATGAACTGACTTCTTAAAGCAACAGTCAAGTCTAGAAAAAAATCAAATTATGTTAAAGAACAGGAAGTAGGTGCTGTGTTTGTACAAGGCCTAAAGCATTTCTTCCAAATCATTTTGAAGTTCATGTAGTGCTAGTAGATGCTATGTCCTTCCCAGTTATGGTCCAAGGAAAACCATTAGAATGCTGTGGAATAATAATAATAAAAAATTCTACAGGAAAATGTTAATTCTTAAAAGTGGTACGTACTGAATAATGACACTCAAGTACTGGAATTGATTTCAGGCCCTTCAGCCTAGATAAAGAGAAAAGGTTAACTTCTTTTTGCTGGATGAGTAGATCTCTCTGTGACCAAATTTTCTTAAATCTACCTATGTTCCAGAGGACTGTCAGCAAAAAGGACTAATAAAGTGTCAGCTTTTTAAGGCCTTATATACAGCACACAGGATAACCAGCCGATGCACCTGAGGACAAAGTTGCAATGGTATTTATCTTAAGCTGTTCAGAAATGTAGTGAGGCTGCTAGGATTAACTAAGGCTTGCTTAGATAGCAGCACCAGGTGAATCTAAGGGCTTTATTCATATCTTGCTTTCTCTGAAATCATGCAGGATTCCAAGGTATTCCAGAGAAGTCTGTAGAGATTCTCAGTCATCCAGGTTATGGTTGTCTCAAAGAAGAAGCTTCTTGGATGAGAAGCGAAACATCTTCAAAGAAAAACCAAGAAAGTCCAGTTGCCTCCTGAAAAAGCACCTTTGGGACCTTCCAGAGAGGGTATCAACCATTCAAGCAAGGGTTCTTTGCATTTCTCAGGATTTCATTAAAAAAAAAATCCAGAAATTAAAATAGCATGGAAAAGAAAAGTTAGGAGGATATCCTTTTTGTGGACCTGTGAACAAAATTGTTTACTGGCATGCTAACTAGGCATGTCAACTTATTTTGCTGGTAGGATTTTTTTGTGATGTTAACAATGCATGACAGGTAGAATTATTAGCAAACAGAAGCTCCATTACTAAAAGTGCTACCTTCTCTTTAACAGAATTATCTTTGCAGCACAGAAAGCCCTGCCAGTAGTAGTAGACAACCCAAACAATAGCCCAATATTTTGCAATACAATCTGGATGTATTTGTACAACCAATCCTCACAGGACATTGTCCCCTGAAGTGGCCATGCCATGACATTGAGGCTGATTTTAAGAAAAAAAACAACAACCATCACTAACTGAAATTTCCCTCTACTTGTTGCAATACTTCCCACAACCATAGAAAACATTTAAACATTCTTATGCCATTTCTCCAAGCGATGAATAGAAACAGAGATGCTTAAGTTACTACAGGTTAAGTCTTCATTTATTTCACTGATATATTTTCTCAAGGGAGGTGGTTACTTTTTCACTGTGTGTTTATTTGAAAGGAGATCTTTGTTACACCGTAGCAAAAACTTTGGGGTCACCTTAATAAGGACCTGTAGTACTTTCCTGATCTTTCCAATCTTTCTTAAGGTCCAGTTAGTCCAATATGTAGTCTTATACCGGCTCTCAAAAGTTCTAATGAGTTTCACAAGCAGAAGATGTTAAGGCACCAGCTTGTCTCTTGCACTTGTGCGCTGGAGTATTTTAAGTCATGAGCCACAGTGGGGACAAAATGTTAAATTGATTAACTGACTTTAATGCTAGATACTTTCTTTGTCTCTTCATCAGAACAATCAGATATTTTTTTCTCCGTTTCATACCAGACCAGATCTATCTCAGGACTTAATAAAAAGTTGCACTTCAGCTGTAATTTTGAGATACAGGCCTGCCATTCAAATGACTTGGGTGATAGATAGTATTGCAGCAGAGTAAATTATTGTGGATGTCTGTGTGTGGTTTGTGTAAACAAGCTAAGAATTCTGTAAAGTATTTTGCATAGTGCTGATCCATTCCAAGACAAGCTGTTGATGATTGTTCTGGGGCCTTATTTCTTTCCTCTCCCTTTTCCCCCCTGGGTTATATTTGTTTCTCTGTACTTCTTCGCCTCTCTGTAAACATTCCAGTCAAATAAACAGTGAGTATTATAAAGGCTTCATACATGCAGCTAAGTCTGGGCATGACAAAATGGGAAGTCTGAATTCAGCAAAGGTAGATCAGCAACGGGCCTTATCACCTTTTTGGTTTTCTCTGCAAAACCACAAATACCTTTTGCCCTGCCTTTTGAAAAATGGCAATAGAAACAAAATATTTTCAGCATCACACCTTGGGCAGCAGAGCCAAATGTTTCATAAACCATGTAAACCAAAAGAACAGCTGGCTTCCGGCAAGGGCTGCTCTCCCCCCCACCCCACTCCAAAGTATGCTCAAGGTCTGGAAGCAGCATAGAGAACAAACTTGTTGGCTAAGGCCACAGTAAAAAGTTTTCCGGTGTTTACGTTGCTGCTGCCAGCCTTACTCAAGGGTGTATTCACAGTGGACACATTGATCCACATCTCTTTCCTCCAGCCACCAATCACGGGGAAGAAATCCGTGTTATTCGACTCTGGCTCTCTGCTTTGTAGTGTCGTAGGATCGAACAACTTGAGACTGAGAAACGACCCCGTGCTCCTCTTGAGAAAAAGCATAACCATCTGGAGGAAGAAGAGGAAAGAGCCGAAAAAGAGATTTGGAGTCAGAGAGAGGTTACAGTTTGTTTCTTTAACAACGATGAGAAGGGGAGTGTGCAATGGATGCAATATGAGAGAAGATCAGAAGCAGTTAAACCCAGTTCAGCCCACACAACTACAGTCTTTTTTCTGATGTTCTTTCAGGGTAATGTGGATAATGCAGAACAGAAGGGACCATTATCCCAGCCCTAGATCCCCCTCCTGCCCCTTCATTCATTAGAACAAAAATCAGGAACACTGGCAGATTAAACTCGTCTTCTCCCAAACTCAACATCTTACGTTCTTACCCCATCCCTGTTTGTAACCCAAGGGAGAAATATTGGGAGAACTGAACCAAATCCAGAGCGAGAAACCGTGGTACCTAACTGCTGCTCAGGAAGCATTAATAACGAACATGGTCCCACATCCATTATTTTCAGAGTGAACATGAGTCACATACCAATGCATACGGTAGTTTTTAAGTACTGTGTGAGAAAGGTTTAGAGAAGTGTTTCTCAACCTTGGCAACTTTTAAGATGTGTGGAGTTCTGGCCGGCTGGGGAATTCTGGGAATTGAAGTCCACACGTCTTAAAGTTGCCAAGGTTAAGAAACACTACTTTGGAGAGAGCTGGGCCTGCTACCATCTTTTCATTTAAAAATTAACTCTATAGGTACTTCCATATGAGGATTCTGCCCCATCATTTGAGAGCGGAGTGAATTTTTTTCTGCTTCTTCTGCAGTTTAACTTAATCTGCACTACTGTAGAGCTTTTTTTATTTTATTTTATTACTCAGACTCAGTGTAGTTTGTCCCCTAAATATCCCAGCCTGGAAACCTTTAGCTTTCTCTCACAGGAATTAATATAATTTTTTCTCCATATGACTATAAAATTCCACACAACATAGAGAGATGTGGTATATGCATTTGTGTAAAGCAATTGATTTATATGCCTTTTGCATTAAGTAGGGATCAAAGGATATTTTGTTAATCCAATATTGGTCCCCAAGGGTCAGAGTATAATTTTTGCTCCTTGTTCTTAGCATATGAACATTGGCATTTATGAACATAGGAATGGACATTGAGGCGATCAGGGAGTGAAAATGATGTTGATGTGCAAATGCTTTTTTTCACACTTATCTTGCTTGGTAAATTTTTATTTTGTTTTATTTTGTTGTAATTTCTTTTCCTTTTTTCTTCTGTTCCCCTCTTACCACGTAACCAGTTTTTAGGCCTTTCCCCACTTGTAATAATACAGAGCAAAAACATGTCCTGGTAACATTTTTGTTCTACCATCACCCCATGATATTGTATTAATCTTGTCCTCATCTCATACATGAAACAAACCTGTCAACCATAGTTTAGTGATAGTTTAGGCTCTTCTGCCTTAAGTTGACAAATTCCGAAGGTGGGGTAAGAAGTTAGAGGAAAGTCAATTGATTGCAGTGACTGGAAATGGAGACCATACAAGTAGGACAGGGATTGGCAATGGATTGGCAAAGTCTTGCTGCAAAGATGTATGGACAGTACTTCAACTGAACAGGGGACAAATATCCTTTGAAACCAATCTCAGCTGAAAACACACACACACAGTCACAGTCCTCAACTTACAACCATTTGTTTAGTGACCCTTTGAAATTACAACGGTGCTAAAAAAAGCAACGGGTCCTTGCACTTATGACCATTGCAGCATTCCCCACAGTCACATGATCAAAATTCTGGTACTTGGCAACTAGTGTGTATTTATGACAATGTCCCTGGGTCACATGATTGCTATTTGTGACACTCCTAGGTGGCTTCCAACAAGCAAAGTTAATGGGGAAAGTCAGATTCACTTAGCAACCATGGTTCACTTAACGACTGTGGTGATTTGCTTAATTGTTGCAGCAACAGAGGTTGTAAGATTGGGGATAACTCAATTGCATCGCTTAGCGATGGAAGTTCTGGTTCCAATGGTAGTTGCAAGGCAAGGACACACCAAAAAAAACCCCACATTTACACACACACACACACACACACACACACACACACACTGTGCACATTCATTCATTCTATTATTTATCCAGGAGTGTATAACAGCTGTGGTCATTGTTTTAAGTGCAGCCTGGAGAAAAATTAAATATTGAGATAGAATAGCATTGTATATCATGAATGATTCAGATGTTGCAATCGAGGGGGGAGGAATAAAGAATGACCCTTGACAATGAATGTCTCAGATAAGGAATGGTCCATAGATTTTCAGTTGTAGACTACCTGAAAGTTTCATGTACTCCAGATTGCAGCAGCACGGACAATAGTAGGCATACCTTTGTATGCCCAACTAATGTATGCTTTATAGGCTGCACTGGTTGCCAGTTTGCATCAAATTGTGATTCAAGGTGCTGGTTGTTACCTATAAAGTCCTATAAGGTTATTCAAAGGACCACCTCTCATCCGCCAGCCAATTCAATCTGCTAAAGTTGGTACTCTCTGGGTACATTTGCCGAAGTAACCTTATCTATCAGAACCCTGCAATTACGTCTTCTCTGTCACAACACCTGACCTCTGGAAGGAAGTTTCCCTGAGACCGGGAGAGCCTCCATTCTGCTGGTGTTTCAACGGGCCTCAAAGACCTAGCTCTTCACCAAGGCCTTTGGCAAAGATGAATGAAATCCCCTTCTAGGGAGTGTGAGTCTGTTTCTTGATGTTGTCCAGTGTTTGCCGTCTTTTGTTCCCTGTTTTTACTGATGTATTTTTAAATTATTTTTTCCATGTTGTCTTGCTTACTATCCAGAGTTGCTGGGAATCCAGTGTTATGCGAATTCATTGTTACTATTATTATTAGGCAACCTCCAGGATAGAGCATTAAATCACAGTTCCCCTTTTCTGTCTTCATTTACCCTACAGAGTATTTGCACACCCCTTTATCATACAATCAATCTTTTCCACCTGATGGCCACCTCTGGCCTTTGTGAGCATTCCAGGGGTGTCCTTCAAAATGGCAGCCATGGGAAGAAGAGCATGCTTAGTCACAAAATGGCTGCACTGACAGGTATGGCCAAGCAAAAAATATCCATTTACCAGAAGACAAACTACTCAGGCTACTCCTAACTAGCCCTCTACCACTCTAGCTTATTTTTGTCTGTTTTTGATTAGGTTTTTTTCTTTAGATTTTTTATCCTAGTTTTTTTTAATCAAAGCCCTTCAGCCATTCCTCTCCTTCCCAAATTTTTTATTTTCCAAGAATGTCAGTAGGTCTTCACAGACCCCAAAAGGTTGTTAGAAATCAAAACAATAGTGAAACTTGGTGTTCTGCTGAATATTACCTTCCTGCTTTAATTTTTTAATTACAAGATTCCTGACAGGAGATTCTCTGGTATAGCATAGAACCGAATAGGTGGAAAAAGATCTCTCTGTGAACCTAAAGTTGCCTATAGAAACTAGATAGCTCAGCGATGGCTAACCTTTTTTTCTTCGGGTGCTGAAAGCACGTGCCCATACCCATAATACAATGCCCCCCGCCCCCCTGTGCATGCGCGTGCAACCCCCCATGTGCCCTCCCGCGCCCTGCACGCATGACCCTCCATGTGACCTCCACGGTCCCCCATGCACAACCCCCCGCGCCAGTTTCCGGACTTCCGGTAGGCCCATTTTTCGCCCTCCCCAGGCTCCGGAGGCTTTCCTGGAGCCTCCAGGAGGGCGAAAATGGCCTCTCCTGGCCCTCCGGAGGCCGGAAACGGCCCGTTTCCGGACTTCTGGGTGGCCTGTTTTTCACCCTCCCAGAGCCTCCGCGCGAGCCCTGTACTTACCTGGCATCCAAAACGGGCCGCGTGGAGATTCCTGGGAGGGGAGGCATGGGAGGGGCCAGCTGAAAATTAGGTGGCCGGCGCATGCGCATGCACGCTGGAGCTGACCTAGGGCAACGGCTCGCGTGCCCACAGAGATGGCTCTGCATGCCACCTGTGGTACGCGTGCCATAGGTTCGCCATCACGGAGATAGCCCATCTCCAATATAATACAAATTTCTTTTGATTTAAGCTATTGTGTGTTAAAAGGAATCTACTGTTTATTTTTTCCCCTTTCTTGGTGCTTTGTACTATAACATTATTTGACAAGGGGTAACTGAAGTTACTGAGGACACTGGATCAGTATCAAACATTTTTTTAAAAACGGCTTTAAAACTACAATGAAAGTTTATGGTCATGAGAAAACCAGACTTATGATTGCAATTATTCTGAACCTGGAATGGCTCCTTTAACAATTCTTCATGATTAGTATTTATGAGGGATGAGCTAACAGAATTGAATGGATGCCCTCTTCTTTCTCCTTTCTTTGGCTCAGCAACCTAGTAAATGTTATGGGACGACTTTGGCAACCTTGTAGAGAATATCTATCAGCACAAGGTCTTTCTCTGCTGCTCTTCCATGTGCTGGGATAGTCTTTCTCCCCACCCCTAACACATGGATTCTTGTTCTGGCAGTCTCTGAAGCTTCACCCAAGCATGAACTGTCATGATAAAGAGGAAATGTTCATATCCAAGTGAATCTACTCTGGAACCAGTGCAGAACTAAAATGATGAGAGTACAAACCATCAGCGATTTATTTACATGTGCATAAACAGCATCTGTAAATAACTTCTGAATTGGAATCCCATATGTGGGATGGGCAGAAATACAAGAGTACAAAAAACCTTATAGGGCAAGTTGTGTAACCTTTCCCCCCACTAATCCTGATTGTAATTCCTCCTTTGTAGCTAAAGGCAGCAGGGTAGTTTTCAAAGGCCAGGACAAATTGAGTATAGCAACGGAACTGTGTTCCCCAGTTTTTCAACACTGGCCTCCAGTAATTGCCATCTGAAGCAGCTCCCTTGTTTTTCAAAATGCTAGGATCAGGTCCAGCTCCAGCAAATATAATCCAGGAATGGTTTACTGAGAGATTCTGTAGCAGGGTGAATATTTTATATCATATACCACGTTTGGGGGAGGTTCAGGGCCACTCCCCAGCAGATTACAACTCAATACAAATCCAGTGGGAGAATTTGAAGATTTCTATTTAAATCTTTCTATTTTATCAACCCAAACAAAATGTAGGAAATAAATTATATATAGGTGTTCACGATTCTGCCTGCCTGAAACACGCTAAATCTCTGAAAAGTTAAGAGACTAGAATTATATTTGGTGTGTGGGGAAAAGTTGTTAGAGTTTAGAAATTGGGCGAATCAACTGGGCCTTACAAATAAAACTTTCAAAAAAGCACTGAAGCTGTGCTTAGAGTGAGACGCGGTGGCGCAGTGGTTAGAATGTAGTATTGCAGGCTAATTCAGCTCACTGCCAGTTCGATCCTCACCAAGCTCTATGTTGACTCAGCCTTCCATCCTTCCAAGGTTGGTAAAATGAGGATCCAGATTGTTGGGGGCAATATGCTGACTCTGTAAACCGCTTAGAGTACTGTAAAGCACTATGAAGCAGTATATAAGTCTAAGTGCTATTGCTATTGCTATTTAAACACAGATTTAGTATTTGTTCAATAGAAGACAACATTAGCTGGAGTATGTAAGAGGCTATGCCAAAAGGCATTAAGAGTTGTAAACCTAATCTTGTGTAGCTTCTTCTCCGGTAATATTACACTACTAACCAGAGCATACAAAACATTTGCTAGACCAATTCTCAAATACAGCTCATCTGTCTTT
>QLTV01004098.1:239879-257975 GCA_003457575.1 Thermophis baileyi
TTTCTGAAAATGTAAGGGGTAATTTCAGACTTGAAATTTTGGGCTTAGACAACTTAGAACTTCGCCGTCTTCCATCCGACCTAAGCGTAGTACATAAAATTATCTGCCACCATGTCCTACCTGTCAATGACTACTTCAGCTTCAACCGCAACAATACATGAGCACACAATAGATACAAACTTAAAGTGAACCGCTCCAAACTCGATTGTAGAAAATACGACTTCAGCAACAGAGTGGTCAATGCCTGGCATACACTACCCGACACTGTGGTTTCATCCCCAAACCCCCAAAATTTTAACCTTAGACTGTCTACTGTTGACCTCACCCAATTCCTAAGAGGTCTGTAAGGGGCGTGCATAAGCGCACCAGCATGCCTACCGTCCCTGTCCTAATGTACCCTTTTATTTTTATTCGTATTCATTTCATGTATTCAAATTATGTTTATACTTATATGTACTATCTAATAAGTGTTTGACAAAATAAATAAATAAATAAAATAAATAAATGGGCAGATGTCTCTTCCAAAGCTAGGTATGTACTCTTTTCTGTTGAATGGGAGGTATCCAGTGACTGGAAGAATGCCTGCTCACAACCAGCAGTATCCAATAGGAGATGGCAGATTGTACCATTATTGATCATGAAACAGCAAAACATTGTATTGGAAGACAAAGGAAAACTCAACATCAAAACTGAAACTGCTAAAATAACCTTTAAGCTGCTTCTGGGATGATTTGGGGATGAGATCAAGGCAAAATCTTGAAGACCCATTATTTAAAAATGGTCAGAGCAACACTGTTAGTGGGAGACTGTTAGTGGGAGACGTGCCCTCTTTCAATCCATTATTAGCCAGTTACTTTTTCTCAATATATGTAACCTTTATAAGAATAACATGGGAGAAGTTTTCTTGTGATTCTTGAAGGAGAACAAGGCAATAAATGATGGAAGAATGGCAATTAAATTCATCAGAATTCATACAATGAGCTCTGCAACACTTTATTTAAAAAAACTTTCTGAAGCCCATGCATTTAACACTAACTCTTCCCTAAGGGCAAATAGGAATTTAAATCTCAAGGAGAAATAACTATGCTGTTGTTTTCTGAGTTTTTCAAATAGTCATGGATCCCCAGCCAATCTAAGTAACATAATGGGGGCAGTTATATATGGAAAAAAATCAAGATGTATATTAATTAGTGCTAAGAAAATTATGTGAAGTTTATTTCACTGAAGCAGTACCTGAACCATTAATGCAATGAGATTGCCAGTTATAAAAAAAAAATACAATCCATATCTGAAAATTGTAAAAAATTGTGTAATTCCGCCATACAAAGGCTTCATTTAAAACCCCTTCAGATATGTTATTCTTCACTAGCAATAGCGTACAAATACAATCATAGTTTAAAGAAATAGTTTCATTCGGATATGTTTCTCCTAATAAAGAGATTCTGGAGAGAGTGGGCCATGGAAAATAAAAAGATTTTGCAAACACTGAAGTCTACTTAAAATTTTGGAAAACACAGACACTAATTCCAGTTCCAATTGTATGTTATTTTTTGGTCAAGTTCCCCTTGGAATCTAATCTTTGTTTTGCAAAGTTACACAAAACATTGATTTGCACATAAAGTGCCATTTATTGCTTGTGTGTACTTTTCATTTATTTCTACGGAGGTTTTACATGCAAGCTCAAGGCAGACTTTTACCTCTGTGGTTATTTCAGAACTGAGACCCTCTACACATGGTATAACACTTACGTGACACTCCTTGCTGGACAGAATGAGCACGGAAGAGACATGGAGGGGTCTTTCTGCCCAGCCTTTTTAACAAATGGTCACGTTCATTCATGCTGCAAGACAAAAGGTCAAGTCAAGTCAAGTCAACCTCCAGAGGTAGATTATGAAGTACTCCCTTAAAAAAATGGAATACATTGTGACAGAGCAGAACCTGTTCTCTCCATTCTTCTAATACATTTTTAGAATAAACAAGAACTTAATGAATTCTGATGTCCTCTCAGTATGTGGGCATACAGATTTAGTATTTCAAATTAACAGTAAGGTTCCAGAAGATTGCATTGCATGCTTTTGGCCATCTGCTATGGTGTCAAGGCTACCGCAAAAGAAAAGGGCAACACAAAATAATATAAAACATGTTAATATATCTGTTATACTTGTATTTGGTTCTGTGCAGATCTACTCATCTTGGATATACAGTAGTGATGACGACGACGGCGCTGATTATAAGAAATGCCTTTTTTGTTTTTGATTTCATGCATGGGCACATTCAGTCAGCTCAAACACAAATGCTAACTCCTCCGATAGGATTAGCATAGTATGCTTATCAGTCTGGCGTTTATACTGTACATGCAAGTTGAAGCCACACTGATCAAAGAAAAGGTACATTTTTATGCTTCTTAACAAAAAGCAGCAATTCTGAACTGGAAAGAAAACTTGCAAAGGATTCTGCTGAATTCAGAGACACTTTGGAAAATGAAACAAGGAAGATATACTCCAGAGGTCTGTCTGAAAATATGCCCATAGGGGAAAAAATAGGCCCCAAAAGATTAGGGTTCCCATGAGAAAAAGGTTTTCTTTAATACATGTATTATGGTCCATGTGGGGAAAAGTTTCTTCAGTATCTCACTGTATGTGATCATCCAGTGAAGGTTGACAGTCTACATTTCTATCAATGTAGATAGAAAAAACTTATTGACCTTCAATGTAATTGTTTTGTGAAAGTTATAGAAGATGAAATGGTAGGTACCATTCTGGATGGTTTTAAAAGGACATTGACACATTCATTGAGAGTGACAAAACTAGTATTTGTATCCATATCATAAGTCCTATGGGAAACAGGATGCTGGATTAATCCAATTTTGGTCAAATACAGGATAACTCTGTTCTTCTGTTTCCTTCCTGGTTCAAATATATAATTTTCTCTCTCCATTAAACTAACAATAAACACAATAGAGAAGTACTCTAAACAATTCATGTCAGGAAAATGGCCCTGACTAACTCCATAGCATTTTTTTCCCAGTAGAAAAACCAACAAATTCATTAATAAGCCCACAGTATACTATCTAAACTGTATCTCCAGTTTTCTCACAAATAAGATACTGTAAAACATAAGCCCAGAAACCTGCATAAAGCATGCAAGAATAAATATGTTTTGCAGGAGTGCAGTATAAAACAGCATTTAAAGTCCCCTTCTTGCCACTAAATCAGTCACCAAATTATGCAACAGTATATTCCTGTGCAGCTTCCCCTTGGGCATCATGAAAAATGGTGAATAATGGACAGCTTGTCCAATAATTCATAAAGCCTTACTGAACGGATACACAATATCCAGTCAAGTCTCAATAAAATGACACAAAAGAGTCACTTGATCCATCAAAAGTCCTCAAGATGTTGCTATTTTCTCCACATGACAAACCTCAACCCCAAACTAGTTTTTACATAAACAAGAGAGCAGAATTACAAGGTTAAAAAAAACAAAACAAAACCAGAAAGGTCAAAGAGCTTTAAAACAATCTGGAAAACATCTTCCTTGTCTACAAAATATTTTTGAAAATTGCAATTTTCTGTGTGGATATTGGGCAGCATTTATTAGCCCTTATCAGATTTTTTTTTTAATTGTAAAATAAAATAAAAAATCTTGGAAGAATGCCATAGCACACCACTTCTGTATTGCTGGCCAGAAAACTACATGGACATGTTCTGATATCCACTAGGAAATAAATCTGGCTCAAGGAAATAGTTATCTTTGTTTCTATAGCTTATGAAATATAATGGAGTCCCAAAGAGGAAAAACATTGGGAAATTTCACTTTTAATAATGATTTTCTATGCCCAGATGATAAATCCTTCCAATCTCATCAAGGAAAGAGAGTGGTGGGGGAATAATAATTCCAGAGCATCACCCAAGTTCCCAATTAAAAGCTGTAAAAAGATTTTTTGTTTTGTCTTATAGACCCATTCCTTTCCTTCCCCCAAAGCCAAGGATCCCCTAAGCCTGGGCAAGCAACATCTTGACACATTCAGAGGAAGAGCATCAAAACAAACAGAATAATTCAATCCTGACCACAGGGTCCCACTGTCTATTTGTTGGAGTAATTAAAAAAAGATGAGATTCACCACCAATTAACCTACCAAGTGCTAATTAGTGTTAATGAGGATTCAAGGCACTTGCTGTAGCTTGACCCAGAATATCCTCCAGGGTTCACTAATTGGCTGATGATAAAAATGGAGCATAAAGTCTTAAGGTGGATAGAGGCGGACGGATGGACGGACGGACAGAGAGGCAGGCAGACACACATAATATTATAGAAACTGCAGCATTCAGGTCTTAAAAACATTCCTGCTGATTCTTCTACATCACTTTTGCATAACAAAAACAAGAACCACAGCTTTGCAGAGCAATGCTAGCTGGGTATTTGTAGATAACTTTTAAAAACTGGGGTCACTTATAAAGTACAGAGGACTTCTCTTAGGCAAACCTTATCCAAATGAGCAGGATCACTGCTGATTTCTTATGTGGCTAATTGCTTCTTTCTTATTCTTTTTAGCAGGAGTTGCTTTCAAGAATTTTAGAAGCTGGAGGAAAGAAATGGGCCAGCAGCAGCCTGGGGACATTAACTCAGAAAAAGATAGAGATATTCAATATTAAGCCAAAAAGAAAAGGAAAACGTTGGGATAGGCAGGAAAAGTTTCCTTTGTAAAACATTTGTTTTTAAAGACTGCTATGCCATGAAATAATTGCTATTCTCTACTAAATACACAGATTGTTCATTGAAATGAGTATATGCTCATTTCAAAATGCATGGCGTTGTCCCTCCAGTTCTTTTTAACAATTGTTTTGTATCTTTATTACCTCTATCTATCCATCAATGGAGAATATCTATGTGATCATTAGGAGTCAAAAATGATGGCACAAAATCAATTGGCTGTCTGCACACATATGCTCATTATGAAGACAGGTATTTATGTACACAGATACATGTATACGCTTGTAATAACTTCCTTTTGAATGTCAAGTAATTGATAAATCCTATCGATGTCTACTAAAAAGGGTGTTTCTATTTTTCAATGCGAGTTATATACATATACAGCAGGGGTGGGTTCCAACTTACCTCGCTGCCGGTTCGCTCCCTCCCGTGCCATGTGGGCACGCCTCGCGCGCGCACATGCACAGTAATAAAAAATCCCCCCCCCAAAAAAAGCCAAAAAAAAGATGGCGACCGCATGCACAGTGCCGGAGGTCGGCTTCTGTGCATGCTCAGAAGGAGAAAAAAAAAATTAAAAAAAAATTAAAAAAAAAGCTGGCGGCCCCCACGGACCGGCACCGACCGATCCGGTTTGATGATGTCATCGTGATGTCACCAGCAGGCTGCTATAGGTTCAGGAGAACCGGTCAGAACCGGGAGGAACCCACCCCTGATATACAGGATTGCAATCTTAGGTGGCACAGGGGGACAGGATTTAATTTTTGTTCATAGTTAATAGCTTATTGCGACAGGAAGTAAAGTTCCAATAAAAAATTAGGAAATGAATATAGAGATGACACTTCATATTCTCACAATCCTATATGAAAAAAAATATGTTTAACAATAGTTGCCCCTAGGGAAAAATCATGGGTTTTGTGGTTTGTTTAATTACCTCAAACTGCTATTAGTACCTGCTGTTTAAGGAGTGTTTTCATTTAAATACAAGGATGAATTACTTGTCAACTTTTCTTTTGTGAAGTTGCCAGATCTTTAAAGTAAACAAAAGAAAATCTAACTCTGGATTAGAACTAGGACCCTGGCTTAATAGTAATGAGATGGAGCTATTTCTAAGTCCCTTGTTTTATAGGGGTGGGGGCTGTTAATTCCATTTATTCAACTGTAAAGGACCAATGTAAATCTAGGCCAATGTTTCTCACACAGCTTAAACTTGACAAGGTTGAGAAATACTGCTCTAAACCAACCTGCTTCTGAGCATATAACTCAGTTGTGACAAAAGTGTTCTTATGTGGATGTAAATTTAATTTAATTTAAATTAAATTAAAGTCTGGGTTTCCTTTCCTCCTTGAACTAAGACTATTGTACTGAGGATGTTTATATCACTAGAAAACCATCCAGAGCACCAAAGTATGTCAGCAAGGATACCTATGTGGGAGGAGGGGCAGGGGCTTCTCTTCTAGGAACTAGATAGGCACTGATATTCCCATATCCTGTCAAAATAAAGAGATCAGTAGTACAGCTTCCAAGGCTGGTCATACCCCTCTTTGTATCAAATTAGATGTAATGAGAAATGCAAAAAAAAAAAAAAAAAAACCCAACAACAAAAATCCCAGACACAACTTTGTTTCTTGTCAGTCAGATTCAGCCTAGAGACTAGAAGGATCTCAGGCTTTGAATCATGAATGAGGAAAGATATGGTTTGTTATGCCTGATTAAAATCAAAGTGGCAGCTAGAGTAGCTGCACCTTTTGGTTGTGAAGTTAAATGTTTTTTTCAGCCAGAGAAAGTAACTGAAACTTAGAGCAACTGTGGTGCCTTTCCCCCCCGTTTTTTCTTATCAGTTGCAGTTTGGAACATTCCACTTTTCCTTCATCGTGGAGTTTAAGTACATGGAACAGCCCCATGTTCTTCTACGCAGCCTTTATCAAATTCAGATCTACTTAGCTTCATTAAAACATCTGCGACAGATCACAGGTAATTATTTTAGCCTTGAGAACCCAAAGTGGTCCAGAAAATGGTACAAAGGTTGCATATGTACATAGCAGAGGTGTGTTCCTGCCAGTTCAGACCGGTTTTTTAGAACCGGTAGCGGGAATTTCCCCGTGCTCGCTGAACCGGCAGCGGTGGCCGGCTGGACACACCCCTGAACTGGCTCTCTCGGTGGTGCTGTAGGCGCCGCCATTTTGTTTTTCGCTTCTGCGCACGTGCAGAAGCTTTTTTTGCTTCTGCGCATGCGCAGAAGCTGGATTTTCAGTACTGCGCATGTGTGTGCATGTGCGCAAAGCACGCGCATGCTCACACGGCACAGCCATGTGGCGCACAACGTGCATGGCACGCAACACACATGGCATGCAACATGCATGGCGCGCAACACACGTGCGGCCACGCGGCGCAGGAGGAAGCGAACCGGCAACAAGGTAAGTTAGAACCCACCCCTGGTACATAGCCTCTCCATTCAAACATAATTCAGATTATTGAGACACAAAATCACTCGTGAAGGGGAGGGAACAGGTTAAGCTTCTCCACTTCCAATAGTCATTAGCTCCTTTTGCCAAATGTTAATGAAAAATGAGGCACAGCCATTTCTCCTTTGTTTTTATACCCTCTCCCCCATTACTGCCACTGAGGCAGTTGCTGATGTTATAATACAGCCTTTAATATGACTGTTCAGACCCTGAGATTGTTGGCAGCTACTTTGAAAAGACCCATGCTTAATGAACTCTGGGCAACTGTATCACATGAACACAGCCGATCATCGCTATAAAACGGGCTCCTTACTGTAGAAAGCTAGCACCCACCCTTCTCCTAGAAGAATGAAATATTCTAGGAAATATTAAAAAGGCAGAATATTGTATTTTCCCTAAAGGAGAAACATGTTTCTAAAGACATAAACTCAGAGCCTCAGCTCCCTGCCCCCCCCCCCGCAGATATTTTGGTGCCAACCTATCTACAAGACAAAAGGCTGGGCCAGCTTATCTACAAAACAAAAGATCTTCAGCTCCAGGGTGATAGGATTAGCCCTCACTCAAGATCCAAACCAGGACAAAGCCATTAAGCCATAATAATTGCCCAGCACCCTTTCAGAACACATGCCTCTTCATTACATCACCCAGCACAGTTCAACCAAGCTTGACTCAGAAAACCTACAAGTTTAGCTATGACCCCTACAGCAGCCAATAGCTTTCCACAGGAACAGGAAGCTCAAATTCAAAGCCCAAGAGAGGGTATCTCTCTCTCCTTCTCCCCCTCCCTCTCCCCCTCCCCCCCTCTCTCATGTGCTCATTTGCCCAGGATCCAAAAATCCCATGTGGTCCTGTCCACCATTAAACCATCTTTCCAACAGCCTCCATGTTTCCAGTGTCTTTCTCCCCACTTGGAACTGAACCCAGATGGACATTTCTTCCAACATTACTTAACCAAGATCTGTAGAGCCAGAGGAACCAATTTTTTTGCAAATGTTCCGAGAAGGCTCTCATAGGGCAGTTTAGCAGATGCAGAAGTGGCCATCTGGTCAGGACAAAAGTTGGAGAGAAAACCAATGACAAAGGAGGACTCTGCATTTAGTTTATGGCTTTCTCAACTTTGCTTTAAAGTATGCAGTGAATAGGAAGCATCTGAGATATTTTCAGGGCCAATATTATGAGTGTTATCCTAGTAATGTATTGTCTGGTTAATTTGCATAGCAAAAAGAAGCTCCCAGCCAACTCTCTAGGCTGTTTTTCCCTCATTATTTCTCTTTTTTCATATACTATTCTCACAATGGTTGCTTTGATGACCATGGTTTCCACATGCTACTCAGTGATGTATATTGTAATTCCTATCAATGGGAGTGATTTTAAAATCATAGAACTTGTTTTCCCCTCACTTTCCCTTTTGATCTCAAGTTGAAATGGGCAAGAGGAATTGCTAAGCAAGAAAATCCATAGGTGTTTTTTTAAGGCTGTTTTTTTAAAATGCATGCTTACACAGCTGCCTTAACTCTGCATAACTTTACAATCTTTATTTTTAAATCTACATTCCTGCATTATTTATTTAGTTATTAGTTTTCTAGACCACCACAATCACACAACTCTTGGCAGTGTAAAGAAAGCATAATTATAAACATAGAAATAAAACATGCAGGGGATACTAAATATAATACATTAAAACCAACAACTTAATCAGAGCAATAAAAACACTATCATCTTCTCAAGTAATTAAAAAAAAACTTTAGAAAAGCTCCATCTCAACTTGTTTATGGAGGACTAACAATGCTGAAGCTAATCTCATGTTTAGGGGAAGGGTGCTCTCTCACTCTCATTACGAGAAACCTTCAGTTGTGGTTTGAGTTAATTCATGATAATGGGAAATTATGAGCATTTTTTTCTAAGACTTTTTTATTGAGCAGGTCATTTCTAAACATGGCTGGAGAGTTGCTTAAATAAAACATCTTTATAGATTTACACAATAACTACTGATCTTGTATTTAAAATTCTATACTGTACCACAGTGAGGTATTATGATCTTGAATCTTATCACTACACATCCATCTTTAAAACATGATAATGTGATTTGGTGACACCAGTATAGCCAAATCAACCAAACCAATCAAGCACTTCTCAGTACTTCCAGAAATATTTAGTACCAGGCATTGGTAGGACTCCTCTTTAGTATGGACGTCTCCTGTGTAACAGAGTTTTCTACACTGAAAGTCAGGATTCTATTGATTTAGATGGGATTGTGGCACTGCAAGTTACAGTATTTCTATAGATCTTTGAATGGGATATCTTATTTTCTGGTATTTTTAAATGAAGGAGACTATATTTTAAGAAAAGAAAAAGCATGGAACTAGAAAACCAGATCTTGATGATTGTTTATAATCCAGATTTTGGGGCATGGGGGAGGGAAGAGATCTCTTAGTGGAATATTCTGCAAGAATGACTCCCAGTAGAAATGACATTTATATACTGAAGAAATTGGGAGGAGATGTAGCTGTACAACTACAAATGCCGAAACTCAATTTTTGATAAATAAATCAACTGTAATTTCATGTAATTTGTCTTACTTTACAGAGAACAGTTCATGGACAAATCTTTATTTGAAGGCTGTAGAATCTAAAGCCAGATTAAAGATTAAAAACACCCACACCCACAATGGAGACAAGGACTTTGAAGCAGCCCACCAACAGGTAATCCCTGGAGGACAAACAGAGCAGGTAACCAACAACTTGCCAAATCTTAGTCTTTCCCATAATGGTAAAATATTACATTATTGTATTCCTATCTAAATTACAGCCATTATTTCTAAAATTACAAGAAAATTATTATATACATATAAACAACATAATGTTACACTTTTGACATTTTAAAGTTTCCTAGGTTTTTGGCCATAATTAGATACACCTTCTTGGATGATTTCATGCTAAATCAAAACAGTATAATTACCAGTAGGGGCCTCAACAGAGGTGAATGGAAAGAATGGAAATAACCTCATTTTTTTAAAAAAATGTATCCCAATCTATCCTTAGATTGCACTATTAGAAAATTCCCAGTGTACTGCTTTTCCAAATGCCTGATTTCTGAAAGACAAGCAGGTGTGAAAGAGCCAGGATACAAACAAGGGAAAGAAAAGAGAAACAGAACGGTTCTCAGAAGGCACTCAAGAGGCCTCATCAAAAGCATGACACATCAACTTCAGGCAGGCTGAGATACTCCACCATTATCTAGTTTGCAGATGGACCACCCAGGAAACCTGGGTGCAATTAAGGAGGAGAAAAAACAAATGCAGAGTGGAGGAAGAGAGGAGGGGGAGTCCTTGGGGGGGGGAGAGAGGAATGGGCCAAAGGGCTGGCAGGGATTCCTTATATTGTCTGCTTACAAGCCTACTGAGAATGAGGGGAGCCAATTAAAAAAAAAAAAGGAATACAGACGAAAGAGATTGGAAAGGGAACATAATAAAACAAATGGCCAAGAAAGCACACTCTCTCGGAATGGAGCAGAACCTGGCAGTGCAATTTATAGAATGCCAAAACAGTAAGTCAACAAGACAGAGGAAAGCCAATCGCACCCACAGACATGTTTATACACAATGTTGAACACATTTCCAGATGCACACACAACCATCCAGGTGATGATGATCAGAGTGTTTGATAAACTAAGATGATGATCCCCAAAGAGCACGTGGAACAGCTGGAACCAAAAATGCAGGTCTGTTTTTAAATAGCTGGAGTAGAGGGAGCAAAGAGAACTCAAATTAGTCTTCACTCCCTTTCTTTAACAGCTGATAATCAGAAGGATTTCGGCTTTTTTAAAAATAGGGGTCATCTGCATCACATCAGAAGAAGGATTAGAGACTGGAACCAAATACACAAAGCTGCCGTCTTAGATTCTGACTTCTGTTTTTGAAGTATATGTTTAGCACAAAATAAATTCTTATAAGCCATAACTGCAACTACCTATAATCAATGTGATTGCAAAAATCAACCAGGCAATGTCCTAATGTTTATGGGATAAATGCACAGGTTAAAAGTGTACAAAGTGTCCAGAAACACAAAGAAGGATTTCAGGACAAAAAAAGAGAAAGAAGTCTATTCTTTTAATTTAGAAATGATTGCCTAGGCCAGCTTTCTTTAACTGGTAGGAGGCGGGTTATCTCTGATGTGTTAAATAGGCTATATATAAAAATAGGAACTCTATTCCAATTTATAACTAGAGATCATCAGGTTGGGGAAGGCAGATCTAGGCAAGTACATAAATCTACCCCACACATCTTATGACATGAACTCAACTACTTCACAAAAGCTTACGGCTTTTAATAAAGCCTGTTAGTTTGAAAAGGTGACACCAGACTCGTTTTGGCTATTTTAGGACTGTGGCTCTCTTCCAACAATGACATAAATCTAAGCAATTTAGTGACATTACACAATTGTGTAAAAAAAAAAACAGCCCTAGATCTTGGAATCTTTTATTTATTTTAGCAAAAGTTCTGTGTGATTTGACAGCACTATTGAAAGAAATGGAATTATAGATTTATTTGTCCACCAGCTTCAACAACAGTCACAATGTGGCAATTACTTTATCAGAAATACATGAGCCTTGCCCAAAACTGATCCTTGCTACCCCGCAAGGCTGAAATTTCTCTCCGAAGCCTCCTTCTACTTGCACTGGTATTTGAGAGAGTTTGTTAAAATCATGCTTAATTATTGTGAAAGTTCCTCCACACATCACACAGAGCCATATTGTTTGAAGAACACATGTATGAGTTACAAAACCTTTCTGAACTTGTGACACTTTCCCATTTGCTGAAGCACAATTGCCTTATAAAAAGGGCTAACACAAACCCCCTGAAGCTCAAAGAAGGGGTGCAGGGAGGGGGTGGGCTGGACAAAACTCTCTTCAATGTCTTTCACATCAGATAAAAAAAAATCCCCACATAGCATATGCATTAGCTCTAGTTTCCAGAGGATCAAGTGACAATTCAGAAGCACTTAAGTTATCATCCAAAGGAGAACTCTGTTAATAGTTTAAAAGTGAAATTTGTACGTGCTGAAAGATAGCGTAAGCTGGCCTATCATAGTCTGAAGTATGGAAATAATTCTTGTACTACTGAAAAGGACACTGATATGCTTAAATAATATGTTGGACAAGCCTATGTTTTGTCGGGTAATATCTGAAACCATCAATGGGACAAAATAAATACATTTATTTTAATATATTCAGAGGTTATTTTGAATTCAAAACTTAGATGACTGTCAACTAAAGTCAACTAAACTTTTGACTTTTGTTTCAGTAACAGCCGCTCTTGTCTCTAAACTGTTTTCTACTAAGTCTGAAAAGCAATTTGTGCTGTCAAATCTCTGAATAAGATTAAAATAGCTTTTCAGATCCTGGAGATTTTGAATGAGTGTTGATACTTCTCTATCCATAAATTAGAGATCAAATACTAATGCAAAGTTCTCAGTTATCCAGTAATAAAGTCTCTAGCTTTCGTCAATAAATCTGATTCATTTTAAGTGGGGTGGTAGCAGTAAAATGTTCTGAAAAGATAGATCTGCTCTTCTTTATCCCCGATTTTTAATATGGTCTTAATATATTTTTGTTCAGAACCACAACATAACGAGCCAAACCAACACTTTTTTAAAAAAGAAGCAAGTTGAAATAAAACTTCAGATTGGCAGCACATCTAACAAAAATATTACAAGCTATCATGCAATAAACTACATAAGGAGCCTTGCATTTGGCCTCATGTACCAACAGATAAGGGATGGAGCAGTGAAAGATGGAAGCTTTTTGGGGGAAAAAAATGTAAATGAATAACATTGCTCTTCTGAAGGTAACCATTACATTGCAATGCATGGCAAAAATAATGAAGAGGCAGAAGGAGGAAAAAAAATGGATCTGGCATGCTTCCAGTGAAGATGGAATTGATCCCACCTCTTTCCATTGCTACCACGCAGCACAGATTTCCTCAGCTCTTTGGATTTAGCTTCCAACTCTTGAACCTGCTCCAGCAAAGTTTTACGGTAAGTATGCTTGGCCCTGCATCATAGGAGAAAGACACAAAACAAAGAAACTAACACATCAACTTTCATTGACTACATGAGAGTCAGGTTTCCTGTTCAAGGTCAGACAGCAGGAATGGCTAGGCTGGCCAATGGGCTGTGCGTTGTCCTGGATCTTTCAGACGATGCTAAGCACAACTGAATTTCAGTCAAAAAAGAGGAATATCTTTTCAAGAATACATATGTGGTTGAGTTAGCCTTGAGCGTTGGAGCCATAAGTGTACAGAAATATAAGAAATATTCATACAAACAAAATACTAATCTGTTCCATCCTTTATGTGGTCTACTCTAACACACACAAAGTAATTTCTAAAATCTAATAATTCTTAGAAGCACACTTAAAGTTGAGTTTTTCATTCGTTTTAAATGTCCTATTGGATGAATGCATCGTCATGGCTCATGAAGATAACCCTCAAAGTTCAAAGATGGAACTTGAAGGATGCCATCTCTCCTATAATGTATTTGACATATAGAGTCTGCTGGGAGATGGAAACCTTGAGCTATGTATTGATTTAAAAATGACACCCAGCACCTTAAATTACACCCAAAAGTCAACTGGCAACTAGTGCAGCTCTTATAGTTTTGATTTTTCTCCAGGGAAATTGAGAAGTACTCTTAAATTCCATGAGCCATTATGTTGTGGATCAACTGTACTTTCTGGATGATCTTCAAGGGTGGACCCACAGAGAGTGCCATAGGCCAAATGAGGCATGGCCCAAGGCATGAGTAGCACTTCTTGGTCCCAAAATTGATACCGTTGAAGTACTGTATAGGAGTTGTGCAAAAACCTTCTAACCACCTGCTCCTTGACTAAGAGCTATGAGCCCAGGAAGACCTACAAGTTGTGAAATAGTTTAATTTGAAAGAACACAACACTATCCAGAATCAAAGAAGAGTTATCACTGGTCTCAGCTTTCAAATCACAACCACTCCATCTTGCTGAGATCGAGTCTGTTCCTCCACAGAGAAATCCATTCAGTCCCTGGAATGGCATCTCAACAGCATCATTTGGCTTAGGGCCAGAATATACACCAAAGTATTATCCACATACAATTGATATTATATGCCATGCTGGCAGATAATCCCTTCCATTGGTTTATGTAACTGATAAGTAGAAGTGAGAAAACAGAGCCCTGGGGTATGTCATAATGTAGGGCTGTATAGTTCAAAAACCCAACTCACTGACTGAAACTATATCTAGAGGAAGGAGGACAACCACCGCAAAACAATGCCTTCATCCAGAGGTGATCAAAAGAGACACAATGATTGAATTTATAGATTAAGTAGGATAGGAGGGCTGCACTCCCCACTCCAGTTCCTCTGCTTGTCATCCAAAAGAGTGATTATGGATTCCAATCTTGAATTCGGACTGAAATGCATTGCAATCTTATTGATGATGTGTACAGGATTGATATAAGTAGGAAAAATAGAGGAACATCTATTACTCTTTTCTCCCCTCTCTCCAATTGATTTACTGATGAAAGGCCCTGGGTTTCAGCAGCCATATTATTCAATTTGAAATAAGACCATAGTATGATATTAGCTATGTGCTCTGCTTCTCAGCTCTTTAGATAACATATAGTTTGCTGTACATAGGACAGTCTGGAATTTGGAAGCTGAATGAATATCATATTATCCAGGCAATTAAACATTTTTAGAAATCTCAAATGCATACTTTTGAGAATCAAATTTAGTAATATTTGCTCCAGTTAGAATGACAGTGTGCCATCAGATACATCAGTGAGAGATTTGTTCAAATTAGTGGCTGACTAAATTAAGCATATAATGGGCACATATCATACTCACACACATCCACAGACACAGGCATACGCAGACACATACTATATAAGTATATCTACAGTGAAAAATCTAGAAATCCGCTGGAGGATAGCAAGACAGTCTCTGTACCTCCTTGTTTTCATTTACTTGTTCTCAGTGTTTTGGAGCCCAGATATAGTAGTACAAGAGAGAGGGAGATGGAGTGAGAAAGAGAGACAATATTTGATATTCCACTTCATTTTCTCACATTTAATTGAATGATTTCCTTTTACTTTGAGTGCAACAGCAAAAAATAATAGTATTTTTGCAGTGGCTGCAAAACCTACTTTAGATTTTGATACTATCATGGATGTAACTGATGGAATAGGTCACGGGTGTCAAACTCGCGCTGTCACGCTGCGGTCACGTGACGTATCACATTTTTCCCCTTCATGGAGCTGGGGTGGGTGTGACCTGCATGTGATGCATCCGGCCCGTGGACTGCCAGTTTGACACCCCTAGAATAGGTCATAGAAATATTTTACAGTATAAAAGCAATGCAATACAGTCTCACCCATACAATACATATTTTTTTTACACAGTCAGTGAAATATGACTGAAACTTTGCCAGTGAAATATGATTATTCTTTTTCTTTATATTTTCAAAAGCTTAATATCATCTTAATAAAGACGAGAGGGAAAAGATGGTGTTTATGTGTTTCTTCTGGGGATAGAACCCCCCCCCCGCAGATATACTTGATATAATTGACATGACAGAGAGATCTGCACCTTTAAAAATTAAACTGCAAATAGATCTCTTCCAGTTTGTTTGTTTGTTTGTTTGTTTGTTTGTTTGTTTAAACTATTTTTTAAAAATCCTGTCAGAATGAGCTTTTGCAATCAGTTTCTTCCTTTGTCCCAAAGGTGCTTTTTCAAGAGGCAACTGGACTTTCTTGTTTTTCTTTGAAGACGTTTTGCATCTCATCCAAGAAGCTTCTTCAGCTCTGACTGGATGGTGGGGAATGGAAGGATTGAAGCCACCGACTCTAAAAAAATGCAAATGGCCAGCTGTCTGCAAAAAGTATAAATCCTTCCATTTCCTACCATCCAGTCAGAGCTGAAGAAGCTTCTTGGATGAGAAGCAAAAGATGTTCAAAGAAAAATAAGAAAGTCCAGTTGCCTCTTGAAAAAAAGCACCTTTGGGACAATTATGACCTGGATGACTGAGAATCTCCATAGACATATAGCTTCTTCCTTTCTTCAGCACTTCCTGCAATGGACAGAAAAAATGTACATGATTGCAGGGCCATTCAATAAGTGTAAAAAAGGCCTCCAATTTGCAAGCCCTACTATAGGTACTGGGTCATTTAAAAGTTAAAAGAAGATGAAATAAACTTCTTAGCCACCTTCTGCTTTTTAGATAGTTAAGAACACCAATCTTCTGATGCACATTTTGTTTTCCTATAGAAGAACAATGTTAGTTGGACTGTCTCCTGTTGAAGATTACATAATATGAATCCATTTGTTTCCATCAGAACACATTGTAGAATTATTTTTAATCCATAGTAACTATTGAAAATAGCTAAGTCTTCAAGATCTGGGATACTGAAGAAGATCACAAGAAGTTGTCTTCTTCCCGGTAATACCGTATTTTGCTCTGTTTTCAGAGGCCCATTTTCTTTGTACAGAATGAAACATAGCAGAGGGCTCTAAAATTAGCTCCATACTCAATCAATAAATTTAAAATATGGTCTTTTTTTGGGAAAAGTTGGTAAGGAACCCAATCCATCAAGTAGCTCATTCATTCTTCATATCACAGTGAGACAACAAAGTGAAGAGCATTTTTTGATTATACTGCTTGTATTTGAGTGCCACAAATGCAAGCTAGATTTAAAGTCTTATGTGCCACTACTCCATGTCACTGCAACAGCTGAAATATTTAATATCTCTCTCTCTCTCTCTCTCTCCCACTCACACACACCCACACACACACACACACACACATCTATCTATCTATCTATCTATCTATCTATCTATCTATCTATCTATCTATCTATCTATCTATATCTATCTATCTATCTATCTATCTATCATCTATCTATCTATCTTCTTTATTCTTGTAGGCAGAAGCAGAAAAGTCATGGACCATAAAGACGTTCTCTTTATTTAAGATGAAACAATAGCAAAAGGGCAGGGAACAGCTAGAAACAAACAAGAATTTTCATTTGGAAAATCATAAAATTTTGCATTAAATATTCATTATTCAATACCATCCTATGTGAAATTTGACTTCTGTATTCATTTAAAAAGTGTTGTTATATGTACTTTCATAGATGAGGAAATGGAAGGTTATCTAGGAAAATAAATGGTTGCATATTTGCAGAGTATTTAAAAAGAACCATTAGCGCTGATTAGCACTTTGTACCCATCTAAGTGATTTAGGACTGAGATTAAGGGTTAGCAGCTGTAGGACTAACCTGAAATATTGTAAGTTTAAGCAAATAACATTTTTCAAAAAAATGTAAATAATAACATACGCTCTCCATGCCACATCTTTAACAAGGCACGCTGTGGGCACGAGCAATAAACCGATCCAGAAGTGTCCGCATCTCAATACCATTCCTGCCTGTAAATTGTAATAATAAACACAAGCATTAATTATACATGACACTTTTTTTGGTTGACTGAAATGAAAGAGTAAGATGAGGTCATTGCTAAGAAAGCTATAACATAAATCCTGAAATCTGAAGATGTTCCTCAGTCAAATGTCTTTGTCTTTGGAGGGACAAATCTAACATCAAAATTTTCCTGCAGCAATACAAGACTACTATCTAAACTCTGATATTGAAAGACACAAAAGGGCCATTTTCTAGATGCATTCTAGATAAGAATAGCTCTCCTGTGAGCTTTACAGAAGAAAGGAAGGTCTTAGTGGTAATGCCAATAGGACTTTGAATAAGAAAATTTCTTTGCATTGGATATTCCCAGTGTATAATCTTTAGTAAGACAGCACAAGTTATAGAATAGAATAGAATAGAATAGAATAGAATAGAATAGAATAGAAGAGAATAGCAGAGTTGGAAAGGACC